>CM021102.1:484365817-484770514 GCA_007115665.2 Sequoiadendron giganteum
ATTCTTCTTCGGCACTCCTCTTATTCTCAATATTGATGCCTTTGAGTTCCACAACTCCTATAGGATTTATCCCTGTCATAATCTCAAATGGTGTCTTTCTTGTACTTTGGTTTACTGAATTATTGTATTCAAACTCTACTTGTGGTAGAACTATGTCCCAATTTCATGCCTTATCTCCAAACAAACATCTCAATAAGTTACCCAAACTCCTATTTACTATCTTTGTTTGTCCATCCGTTTGTGGGTGATATGTTGAACTGAACTTTAAGTCTGTCTACATATTCTTCAATAATATCCTCCAAAAGTATCCAATGAATTTGGTGTCCCTATCTAAAACTATACTCTTTGGTAATCCATGCAGTCTCACAATCTCCTTGAAAAATAGGTCAACATGCACAACATCATTAGTCAAGTCTTGCAAGGAATGAAATGTGTCATCCTAGAAAAAAAATCCACTACTACCATTATAGAATCATATCCTCTCTATGTTCTTGGTAATCCCAATATGAAATCCATACTTCTATCTTCCCAAGGTCTCTTCGGTATCACCAAAGGTTTATACAATCTAGTATTTTGGCTACTCCCTTTTGCTACTTGACAAATTCTGCAAATTTGAACATACTTATATATATTTTCGGCCAAAATAAATGCTCACTCACCAAATATATTGTCGTATCTATCCTAAAGTGTCCTACTAGTCCTCCACTATGCTTCTTCTTAATCAAATTCTCCCTCATTGAACTCCTCAAAATACACAACTAATTTTCCTTGAACAACATATCTTCTTGAATGAAATAATCTAACCACTGACTCCTATATACCACTACTAGTTCCTTACATGCATGGAAGGATTTGGAATTGTTTTGATCATCCTCATATAGATGTTTGATTCCTTCAAAACCCAATACTTCTATCTTCATTCTTGTCAACAAATTCCTTCTCCTTCTTAATACATGTGCAACTTTGTTTGACTTACCACTCATATGCTTCAACACAAATGTATAACTCTATAAGAATTCAACCCATCTCATATGTCTCTAGTTCAACTTACCTTGATTATTTAAATACTACAAGACTTGATGATCAGTGTACAACACAAAATATGTAGGCAACAAATACCTCCACTTCTTCAAGACTTGAATTATGGCATAAAACTCCTAATCATAAATTGAATATCTTCTTCTGGCATCATTCAAATTCTCACTAAAATAAGCTATTGATATCCCTTCTTGACTCAACACTGTTCCTATTGTATTTTCATTGGCATCACAATCAACTTGAAATACTTTATCAAAATTAGGTAATGCCAACACTGGTTGCTCTGTCACCTTTTTCTTCAACAATTCAAATATTTTTTGTGCTTTGGATGTCCACTTAAAATATTTCCTATCTCCTCTCATTGTTTTTTTCATAGGTGTGCAAATGCTACTAAAGCTCCTTATTATTTTTTGATAAAAACTTGAAAATCCATGAAATGATCTTACCTCTCCAATGTGCATTGGTGTAGGACACTCAAAAATTGCTCTAACCTTCTTAGGGTTCATCTTCAATCCTTCAACAGATATGAAAAAACACGTGTACAGTAACTCTATCTTCATAAAGCTACACCTCTTGATGTTTATCAGCTTCTCCTCCCTTAACCTTTGAAATACTTGTCTAATGTGCCACAAATGTTCTTCTCTAGTCTTACTAAAAATTAGAATATCATCCAAGTAAACAATAACAAACTTCCCCAAGAATTGCTTCAATAATTCATTCATCAACCTCATGAAAGTGCTAGGTGCATTGGTTAATCCAACACATCAATAACCACTCATACAAACCTTCATTAGTCTTGAATGTGGTCTTCCACTCATCTCCTTCCCTAATTCTAATTTGATGATATCCACTCTTTAGGTCAATCTTTGTGAAATACTTTGCTCCACTCAAATAGTCCATAATATCATCCATCCTTGGCAATGGGAATCTATACTTTACAATGATCCTATTGATTTCTCTTGAGTCTGTACAAATCCTCCATTCTCCATCTTTATTTGGTTCCAATATAGTAGGTACCACACATGGGCTTAAGCTCTCTCAGATCAATCCCTTCTTCAACAACTCTTGTATTTGTCTGTTCAACTCATCATTTTCTACAGGTTTCATCCTATGTGCCACTTTGTTTGGAAAACGTGTTCCCGATATTAGGTCTATATGATGATTGATGCTCCAAACCAATGGTAATCCCTTTGGTACATTCTTTGATATGATGTCCTTACACTTTTTCAATAGTTTTGCTACTTCGATCTATGGTGGATCTTCATCCTTTGCAGTAGAATTCTCTACCTCCTGATTACTACACTTCTTTGGAATTAATACAAAACTCATGTTCTCATGCCTCAATCCCTCCATAAACTTCCTTCCATCTACCAAACATAGTCTAGCAGTGGTATAAACTTCCTTTTTGTCCTCTTCTCCCAAATGTATCAATACAGTTCTCTTTCCATTTGAAGTCACTGTATGGGTATTCTTCCTTCCATCATGAATTGATTTCTTATCATATTTCCATGGTATTCGTAACAATAAATGGAATGCATCCATGGGAATAATATCACATAACACTTAATCATTAGATGACCTTATATGAAATTTCACCAAACACTACTCACTTATCAAGATCTTATGTTCATCCTAAATCTGTGCTATCTTATAGGATTTGGATGTTTTAATCTCTTCAAATTCAACTTGGTCACCATCTCTTCTGAAACTAAATTATCGGTACTGCCACTATCAATGATAACTTTACATACCTATCCTCCAGATTTATACCTTTTCCTAAACAAATTCTTCCTTTGCAATGGTTCCTCAGTCACTTCTTCATACATCAAAGCTCTCCTCGTTACTAATGACTCACCTTTCTTAGGTTTCCCAACTAAACTAGGGGATCCAACAGGTTCTTCATCCACATAAGTTGTTTTCTAGTATTCTCAGTCCTCTTACCAGTACTTCCCCGATGAAATTCAAATGCTTTATGTCCTTCACCTCCACACTTGAAACAAGTTCCTCTAAATGGCCTCTTCTCAATTCTTCCTTCATCTCTCTTATATCCTTCATTGTGGTAGAAATTTTTTTCCTATCTTCCTCTGTGATATGAATTATTGTCCTTATCTTCATTGTGGTAGGGTTTTCCATCCTTATTTTTCTCTGAAAATGGTCTTCTCTATCTGGATTGTGATTCGCTTCTCTTGAATCTTCTTTTTGCACTTCTTTGTCTTTGTTCAAACTTCTTGTTCAATATTTCTTCTACCTTCATCGCAAATTGGCATGCTTCCTCAACTTTTTTCATCTTCACGAGGCTCAATTCTTCTTGGATGTTTATTCTTATTCCATTGACATACTACACAACCTTCTCCTTGCTTGCTTCACTATGTCCAACTCTGATGATCATCTTGTAAAACTCGTCAATATACTCTTTCACAGACTTCTCCTTTTTCCTCAGGTTCTGCAATATTTTCAACAACTCAAGCTCATAATAATATTTTTTAAATTGATTTTTTAAATGTCACCATCTTATCCCACTTTGTGATTTTCTCTTTTCCTCTTTTATTCCTATCCAATATAACTTTTTTCCACTATATAGCAGCATGCCCCTTTAACTAAGTTTTTACAAATCTCACTTTTTCTGGATCTTCAATTTCTTCATACTCAAAGTATTCCTTCATATCATGGATCTAATCAATCAATTCCTCGGGTTTTAAATTTCTCATCTAATTTTGAATTTCAATTCTAGGTCTCTTACCAATCTTGAAAATAGCTTTTAACATCTTTACCTTATAGGAATCTTCTTCTTCCACTTCTATGTTTTCTTCATTTTGATTTATAGTATGATCTAATTCATCATCACTTTTGTCTTCATGTCTAGGGTTTAGAACTCTTCTTCTATCTTCCTCTACAAAATCCAATTAAACTCTCATTGCTATCATAATTTCCAAATTTCATTCATTCATCCCGCAACATTTTTCATAATAGGCACTCTTCTTGGTGGCATCTCTCCCCTTGGATCTAGTGCAATTGCCTCAATTCAACAATCTAGCTACAAGGTCTCAACTACCTCATATTCGGTGCTCAATTGAAAACACCTTTAGGATACCTTAGGTTGATGATCCATTCACCACAAGGAATTATTTCTCAAGACTTGAAAACTCACTTTGATACCACTTGGTGCAATCACAAATGGAGGGTCCATAAAGGATTGTCGAACCATGCAACCTAGAGTTCAACACAATGGAATACCACAATAATATTCTTAGAAAATATGAACTATCATTGATTCATTAACTTTTAGTCTTACATGCATCACATGCCATATATGTGGAGTAACTAGGGATCACAAGCCTCTCGCAAGGCATTACAACTATTACAATTGACACAAGGCCTTATTATAATCCACAACCCTGAAGGCTAAATCTAATTATCTAACTTCTAACTTACTTGATTGACTAACTAATTTTCAATTGATTACAAATGATCTTAAATATGAATCTCAATCTCCAATTATGATCCACCTCAACCTCAAGGTATTACAAACCCCAATGCAATATCAAACATGCAGGTCAGTCAAGAACATGAAAAGATAACTATTCGAGTGATGGAATGCATTATGGATCTCCAAGAAAGTTCCCTTGGACATAAGATTCCTTGAATGATGTTCCATTAAGCTTTTCACATTCCAAAAAAGGTGAACACAAGTTTGAGTCAAGTAGGCCTTGAATGCTCTATCAGAGAATTGATAGTGAAATTTTCAGAGATAATTTTCTGCAAATGAATGCAAATCACCTGAAATCGAGATAAGTTGTAGATGACTCATGTAGAACCAATATAATTCTCCATGAGCTGAGAAATAATGATGTAGTAAAATTTGGAAGAAACTATTGAGCCAACTACAAATTGAACTACAAAAAAAATGTTTTGGTTGATACAAGATTTCTTTATAGCCAAGGATGCTCCTACATCAGTTATCCTTGTCCACAAACTTGAGGGGAAATGATAACTAATATCGTGAGGTGTGTATCATTTCTAAAGGATCCCCTCTTCATCCATTATCTCCTTAAAATATTAGTTTAGCACTAACATTTTAAGGGGGGCATATTCCCCCCATTTATTGTGGAATATTCTAAGAATTTAAATCATGTGCCCCTTTAGTGGTGGTGTTATGCATAATATCAACTAAGGTGTGGCCTTGAAAATAATTCATGTGCCCCTTTAGTGGTGGTGTTATGTGTAATATACCCTAAGGTGTGGCCTTGAAAATCATTCATGTGCCCCTTTAGTGGTGGTATTATGCATGATATTCCCTAAGGTGTGGCCTTGCAAATCATTCATGTGCCCCTTTAGAGGTGTTATTAGGAATGATATCCCCCAAGGTGAGGCTTTACAAAATTATTCATGTGCCCATTTATAGTGGCGGTATTATTCATAATACTCCCTACGGAATGATCATTATTTTATCCATGTGCCCCCTTTGTGGTGGTGCTATTTATAATGCCCCTTGAGGCATGGTTTTATGATTCATCCCCATGACGTTAAAATTTTGTACACCCTATGAGGTGATTTATTCCTTGTGATGTTAAATGAACCCCCACAATGTTAAACTTATGTACACTCCCTGAGGTGACACATCCCTTGTGATGTTAAACTTGTGTGTGCTCCTTAAGGCATGATTGGAAAAATAATCCATAGATTTATCATAATTGAGATTGTTGATTCATGAACTTGAGAATTTTTACATAGCCACCTAGCATAACACAACTTTCTTTCTAGTGGGTCCATGTGTTTAAATAATAATTAGCTTCATTTCTATTTTAATTTAGTTTTTCCCCTTTCCTGAAACACAAAAAAATTAATAATCAATGCAAGATCATTAAAATTCTTAACATTTCATTTACAAAAAACATAGTATTTAGACCATTAATTTATAAGATATTTACTAGTCATTCACAACATATAGGGATTTTGAAATAACTCCTAACTCATATTTGGGTCAATACTAGTCAAATATGGCACATACCATACTCAATTCAAGTGCGATCGAGGAATAGATAGGGAGGCCCAATGTGACATCTCTGAATTAGCCATCATTGGGGAATAACTCAAACCTATGTATCTAGGTGGAGAAATAACCTTATACCTATAACCACTAAACACACGTCAAGGGTACATGTTTAATGTATATATAGTTGAAGGACATCATAATCATAACCACCCAATGGGGTATAATAAAATACATTATAAAAGTACATTCCTACATCCATTATATAAATCACATAGTTAGAATATCAATAATCTAGTTCACATTTAATTATGTCTTAAAATAGTATGTGTAATACCCCTCTGTTTTGCTCTGTTGTGCGAACAGTGTTGTTCTCTTTTCTTATGCTTTAGTTTCTAGTTGTACTTTGACTATGTACTCGGTTACGGTTGATCACTATTTTATCGTGTTGTGGTGATGTATCTTGATGTGATGATACTGTATTATGATGTTATTATGATGGCATGCTTTGAATTAGCATAAGTGGTTATTTGAATTATTGATGTTTTATGCTTTTGATTAAAGTAATATGTTAAATACATCAGTTAGTAATACTATATATTGGTGAAGGGGATGGTATCGCATCACTCGCTTGCGAGCACCCTACGATTCTGTGATTTCCTCTTCACAGTGTGTTTTGATTATGACATATATATGCATGTGGATATACTCTTTGTTCATAGGTTGACAGGTACAGGACATCGACTCCACCTGGTTTCACAGGTTTGAGCATGTCCATTGCCCAACGACATTTGATTGGGAGATAGTAGTTAGGTTTTTCATGCTAGGTCATCACCCTAGTCATAGTGTGTCTTCAGGTCTTAGTCAGGTTGTGTTGCTTTGAATATTGTTCCTTCTCTTTGATTATTTAATCACTTGTTGTAAAGGAAAATAAATATTTTTGTAGTTGAATTGGGGATTAAAATTGATCTAGTGTTATGTTAGTAATGTAATTTATTTTATTAATTAATTTAATTTAATTAATAAATAATTTAATCGTGGATTATAATTTTATTGATTAATTAAATTGATGATGTTTAAATTAGATAAGTTATTCATTGTTAAATTTATGGATTTAATGTTGGAAATTGAAAATAAAAGGAAAAGGTTGAAATTGCATTTTAGAAATTTTTTAAATCAAAAATTGAAAAAATTGTGATATTTGTTATTCTGTTTTTGAAAATTTATGAGGGTTTTTGTATAATTATTTTTGAAATTTTTCTTTATTATTAATTTTTTTTTCATAAGTTTGAGGAGGAAGGATTGAAAGAAAATAACAAACAAGGAAGACAAATTTGTTGTTTTTGATTTGGATTTTTGGAGAAGGAAGTTGAATCTGTTGGAGGAGCTGGAATCAAAGGAGGGATCCAAAACACCATTGTCAGTCTTCAAGCTTTTGAATCAAGTTTTCTTCTTCTTTTTTTAATTAGTATCTTTTGAAAGTTTTAAGATTTCATATGTTGTTTGGAAACATTTAAATCCTCTGTATGGTTTGCAAAGAAAACCCTTTTCAAATCTTGCTCTCAAAACTTGGAATTTGTATTTGGAAATGGAATTTTATTTTTTTTTAAAGAAAAAGAGTTCGACTGTAAATGGTTATTTTAATTTTGTTTGCTTGATTATTTCTTCAATTTCTTGTGGGGATGTTGAATCAATGTATATATATGTGTGCCTGTATATTTCTTTTAAAATTTCATGTTGGAGGGGTTATGCTGTCAAAAAAATTCAAAAACCCCTGAGGAGGTGCACGGATTTCCAAAAAACCATAGGTTTTATTTTGGCAAAAAATAAATAAAAATAAATAAATTAAAAAATTAAAAAAGGAGGGTTTGGAGGGGGTCGTTGGGGGCTCACCCCCACCGCGCCCCATGGGAGGCGCATGGGGGGGAGCCGCGCCCAGTGCGCACCCCTCACTGCTGCCGCCGCTGTCGCTTGGGGACAACTGTGTATAGACACAACCACCACCCCTTTGGGGGGAGCTGGTTGTGTTTATACATATTCGCCCCCAGCAATGGGGGTCGGCTGTGTATAAACCAACCGACTGCCCCACTCAAACTGCCACCCCACTGTGCAAAATCGCGGCCAAAGAAAATGCGTGGCCGCCCAACCCTAACCCTATGCACGTGGCCCGAGGGAGAAATGTGGCTTGCATTTCTTCAAGTTCATTTTTTTTATTAAAAATAAATAAATAAAAATTATTATATATTTTTATATTTATTATTATATATTTTTATAATATTTAAATATTAATATATATATATATATATTAATATTTAATATTATATTATGTAATATTAAATATTAAAATATTAATTAAATGATTAATTATGTATACCATATGATTATATACATATAGTTTAATTATTAATTTTAATATATGTAGTTATATGACTAAATATATGCATGTATTAAAATATTAATTAATTGATGGCGTGATTTAAGGAATGAAGATATTGTATTTTTTTGTTGGTCAATTATTGTTTTATTTTAAAATAATGTATTTGAAGGAACACTGGATTTGACTTTAAATGATATGTGTTTTAAGATAAGTTAATTGTTTTAACAATGATTATGTTGAAAAAAAAGGGAATGGTTATTTGTTTTAAAATGATGTTTTTTGATTGGTTGAAATAAATGTTTATTTTGTATTTATTGAAAGTAGTTAGGGAATTAAATATTGATTTAAATTTCATCTTTGTCCAAAAGAGTCGTTATTCAATTCAGTATTATTAAGGCAATAAAGTACTAAATGTTAATTAAGAAGTGGATTTAGGAAATCGGAAGTAGATTTAATTCTGATTAAATTGCTTGTGAAAACCTAATTCCTTTTGTTATCGCGTTGGGGGAAATTAATTAGAAGGGGTTGTTGAGTCTTCCTGATGAGGCCTTTTAAATGTGTGGGTTGACGTGTCATGTAGTCAACCTATTTTGAATCCCTTGGGTAGTGCATGTTACGTTGTCAATTATTTAACCAGTTTCCACGAATGGGGATGTTTTGTGTCTCCTTGGATTAGGAGTGGATTATTTGATTTATGCCTCCTTGTAAGGAGTGGCCTTGTTATGTTTGTTACCTCCAATGTTAGGAGAGGATTTTGACTTATGTTGCCTCCTGAGAAAGGGGTGGACGTGATATCTTGTTTGTTGCACTTTGGTACCCTCGGTGATTGGATGGTGTGTGTGTTGTCAAGTAGAAGAGTGGCTTCCGTTTGGGGCCAGAGCCCGTAAGAGGTAAGATTGGGTAACCTTCGGAAGTAGTTTAATTAAGTGAAAACTAAAGCAATGTACTTAGAATTTAGGTGGTACTTCACACTAATCAAGATAAGTTCTAGCCCCACTCATAATCACAAGTGCTTGTTTAGACTTGGGGTGAGTGGGAAGGCTTGGAATGGCAAGGTCATCTATCTGGTTTTTATGACAGGTATTTGATTCCGCATTAGTAAGTATGAGGGCTGAGGATCGGTTGAGGCCACCAAGATAACCTATATTGGGTGTTGGAGCCTATGAAGATCCGCAATGGGTAACTCATGACAAGCTGTGTGATGACACTCTGTCTAGGACAATAGTTGGTATTTGATTTTGTGTGTATGGTTCTCTTAACATACTTGATCGGTTTTATATCTGGAAGCAATGTGACCATGTTAGAGTTTGTACTTGTGTGGTACATGTGATTGGTTGTGTCAGTTTGGTTTAGTTACGTGTTATCATGTGTCTAGAGGTAGATGGTCTTAGCTAGGATTCCTTTTTACTATCTCCTAGCATGGGGGGTGGGCTTTCGGGTACCACTTGGTTGGGTGGCGTGCACCTTACTCCGTTGGGCTTTCTTCTTGTTTGTGTTGATGAGATTTCTAGTTTGAGAGCTCATGGGATCCACTTTCATTTCATGCTTTATTCATTTCAGTTAATCTTGTAATTTATTACCCCTCATTCATTATCGAGGTGGAAAGATGTAATTTTTAATCATGTTTATTGGACTTGCCTCATTCGGGGAATGAGAGATGTAATCGTATTGTTTAGTTTTGGATAAATTGTATTGACAGTTATCTCTTATGCTTGATGTAATTTATCATGTATGAAATGTATGTGTTTTAATTTCTTAAGTAAATAAATGATATGGTTTCAATTCATTTTTTTTGTTGAGGTTCTAAATAACCTCTGTCTCGTAACCTTAGGGGTTGTTGGTGTTGGGTAGCGAACTTGCAAGTTAATTGTACTTAAAAAAAAATTAGTCCGTTTGAGTAGTTAATTGCAACTTCCTCTAGGGTTGCGTGGCGGGGCGTTACAGTATGCATATCACTAAAATGAAGCATAATAATAAAACAAGCATTTAAGCATCGCATAGGCATATAAACATACAAAATACCTACAACTAACATGTTGAGGAACCTCATCTTGAACATGTGGTGGCACATACACGCCTTTCAAAGAAAGAATACAACCATGACAACAATCACACAGAAATGGTGTAGCTAAAATATCGATCTAACGTAAACAAGCTACAAATGGGAGGGGCACTATATATAGGATGAGAGATATTAAGTTTTTAATTTGGGCATTTTCTAAGTTGAGAGGTCTAAATATTTTTTAAAAACTCTATTTAAAATACATATAGATGTATTCATATATTTGGCCAAAATAAATTTAGGTGCATTAGAAGAGTGCATTAAGTATTTGACTATTTTTATGATGATTTGATTTTTTCTTTTAGTTATGCCATTTTGTTGGGGAGAATATGGGAAAGTTTTATTGTATCTCATATAGATCAAAAAAATTGTCAAAATATTTGTTAATATATTTAATGCCATTATCAATTCTAAGAGATTTTATTTTATTATTGAACCAATGGTTAACTAAGGCTTTTAATTCCTTAAATTTTAAAAGATTTTTTTTTTTATTAATTTAAAAATCCCAAATCATTCTATAATAAACATTAATAAATATGAGAGAATATAGGTTTCCCATTAAGAGAGGGAACATGAAAGGTTTAGATGAAATTTGATTATGAATCTTGATAAAGGGTAGAGTGTTATATTTACCTAGGAGACATCCTTATAAGATTCTAATTGTTTTCCTAGTATTTATGCTCCTAGTCTTTAGATGTCCTAACTTTCATACCATAATAGTAGTTCAATGTTTACTTGCATAGATAAGTAGATAAGTAATTTTTGTTTGAAATATCATTAAAAATAAAGAAACTATTAATGAATTTTATTTTTCATTAGTAAGCTAAGATCTTGATAATAAATTTTTCTTTAAATTTGGAACAAATAATACATCTTCAATAATTTCATTAATTTTTTTAATTTTTTCCCATTTCTTAAGGTTTTATTACTAAACTATCTCCTAAATATATTTTTTTCATTGCAAATTTTAAAATCAAATAAAACATCATACATCTAAGTCATCTTTTTGGATAATCCACTATCAAGAATTCATTCATCATCTGATAGAGATAAAAAATCTAGGGAAATATTATTATTTTAATTTCATTTTGACTTCAATTTATGATTAATATTTTTTTATGAATTTTTTTTATTTTTAAAAATAATTGATTCTTATGTGTCCTCATCTACCATAGTTAAATCATTTTGTAAGATTAATTTTATAAGATTTGTGATAATTTTAGAGTGGAGAGATGATTTTGAGAAACTTTGTTTACCATCCTTATCTTTTTGAAATATTTTATTTCTTTATTTATTTAATAAGGATTTTTATGCTTTTTACTTAGAATGAAATTTTGACATTACTTACTCTTTTTAATAAGAATATAAATTAGGAATATACTCTTTATTTTGATATTTATAATTCAAAATAAAAATATAATTCTTAAATATTTTATGAATATTTATTTGTATTATAATATATAGAAGGTTATCTTTTCTTAGGTCACATTTGCATATGCCCAATTAATATTTGTTTTTTTTTTAAATAATTTATTACTTTTTTCTTCCTTTTATAATATTTTTAAAAATCTCTGATATTATTTTAATAAATTTTGAAATCCTAGATGCTTCATACATAGATTCTAAAATGTTCTAAGGTTTATAAGATGAATCTAGGTTTCTAATATGCAATAAAAATTTACTACTAATAATTTTTAATAAGATTGATAATGCTTCTTATTTCTACTATTGAAGGAACTTATGAGGTAGAATTAATATTTCTACATGTAGGTTTTTTCCTTACCATTTATTGGTTCTACAACCTATTGTTAATTATTCTAAGGGGTTTTGAATCCCTATGATCATAACAATTAATATGTTAAGCCAAAAATTAAGAGATATGAGTCTCTCTTACACTTCAAGCTCTACAAAACCTAGGTAGATGTACCTAGTAATAACATTGGATATTTATAAAATAATGAGTTTTATCACAATAAAAAAGGAAGATAAATAATTAATGCACATATAGCAATAATTTGAAGATAGTTTTATAACATTAGCTTTCTTGTACCTTTAATGAGAAAGAATGAATGTATAAAAAATCCCTAAACTAATATACAACACCAAAGTATGGTTCCTCATTTTGTATTTTTATGAATGTATAAGGATACTAGAGAATATTGGTCTCTACTCCTTTGGATAAGAGAATCTAAAAACTATTCCAATGTGATATTATAATAACATTCAATCTCTAGGATTTAATAACAATCTATTATTACATTAAAATAATATTAAACCTCATTATTGACTAATTATATGAGATTCTACTTACTAATCCTTCATGAATACCACACACACCAATCACTCCTTGAAATGGTTAACCACCCTCCTTGAAGATGAACTAATCAAACCCTTAAATCCTACAAGTGTGAAAATAGAAATTTTCTACTCTCTTTGAGAATTTACTTTTTCTAAGAACATGTAGTATAATATAGGAGACAATCAAATCAATAAGCATGTATTCATATCATTATCATAGAATAAATTGGATATAATATACACTAGAATAGACTTGTAGATTTTATTTTCTTTCAAGAAAAATTACAACATTTAAAAATGTTTTATTTGTACTGCTTATCTCTCCAAAATATCCTAACCCTATATATGCCAAATGAATATATATTTATAGAATCAATTTTAATGACCAAATGTAAATGGGAAAATGAATATTGATTAGATATAATCAATGCAACATGTTCCTCGATCCAATATCTATGAAATCTCCTGAAAATAACATGTTTCTCAAGCCAAGATCCACAAAATATACTACAAACATGTAAAACCAACCATCAAATCAAAATGATATGATCATCATCTTCAAAAAACTGATATGCATTAACTATGTTGGGTTATCTAGGAGGGTAAATGGGAGGTCGGTGAAAGGAAATTGTTCCATTATATTTGGTGCTCAACATTTTAAATTTGTTTTAAAACAAGCTACACTTTAATTTTTGCACACATCATTCCTTCACTACAATTTTAAATTCATTATGTTTTCCTTATTGCTTGTTATGCTGGATTTTTTGTCTTTCACAAACTATTCCACACTTTCAACAAATTTGTGAACTTACAAACTTGTTAAAATTTAGAACTTGACCACTTATAAACTTTATTTATTTATTTCAGTATTCTCTTTATCTTTCTCTTTGGGGTGTCACACTTTATGATTTGAATTGAGTTACAAATTTAGGTAATAATACCTGGTGTGAATGAGAACTTGTGGTATTGTAATTAATGGATAATATGGAAAAACTCGTAATAAAGATCTATAAGCCTTCAAATTCTCATTTTTTATTCAAATTAGAATGAACATATACACATGAAGCATATCAATAGTCACAAAAATATTAAGAATTCGAAATGAATAGTTGGTTGTGATAAAATAACAAATAAAACCATTTTTTTTTAAAGTATGTGAATTTATGTGCCCCAACTTGGTGGGTTCACAATTTTTAGCCTATTGGTTAGATTGAGGACTCCTTTACCTCATTCAAAAGGTCTCAAAGAGATCTAATTTCAATCCCTAATACCTTCAACTATTTGACTTAAGGGATTGACAATAGTTTCAACCCAAAATTATGCTTTGAAGACCTCCAAAAATGCAATTTAGTGAAACATAGAAAGTACCAACAAAATGAGTTTTGATATTTTCCATCTTTGCTTGTATTAATAGCTCCAAAGTGCTCCAGATCAATCCTCCCCCCTTGAGAGGCAATGGGCCCCATTGCATCAATACTTTGAAATAAATGAGGAAAGCATGTGGAAATTCTCTCTTTGGTAAACCACTTGCTTTGGTGATGAAATTGATCTACCAGAACCACCCAATAAAGAATAAACTATGTGTTTCTCAAGATTTTGTCATGAACATCAACAATTTGATCATTCTCCATTGGAACAATAGTCTCAATATTCAATTTAGCAATTTGAATTTTCTCATTAATGTTCAAAGTATCCAACAAAGGTGGAAAATATGGTCATAATAGGATAAATTCCCATAAATGGTGGAATATTGAGTTCAAAAGCATTTTAACCAATCTATTTTAGAATAGTATATGGCCCATACCAAAGAGGACAAAGCTTCTTATGTGGTCCTTGAAGTCTTTCCCTCTAAAGATGAAGCCACACTTTGTTGCCAACTTGAAACTGATGAGGTATACGATGTTGGTCACATCACTCCTTATACTTCTTGTTGGTATGCTATAATATGTCAGAGCCCATAATTTTTGCTATAAAAACCTAACAATTTTTCTTTTAAATAAGCATTAAGCTAATGAATTTAACTCTAAGAGTTAGAAGTGTAACACAAAACACATTATGACTTGCTCACCTTCAAGGAGATATCTAAGTATATCTTATTAACTAGTACTTACCAAGAGGTTAAACTTTATTTCATTTGAGTAAGATGACTATGAGATTGAATCCAAGTTGTGCAAGGGGTCATTTATTCCCCTTCATGCTTGAACCATTACTACTTTAACCAACAAACATTTCTTAATGGTAATAGTATCATCAACTAGCCAAACCCTTAGACATCAATAATATTATTGTTATTTGTTTGACACTTATACATAGCTAATAATGTCATTATTTAATGAGCAAACTAGTAGTAATCAAATTTATCATTCATTTGATGGTGCAACATTAACATAAGAGAGTATTTTAATCTATTTACTTATCAATTAATTCTTAATAATATTACCATTAAATCCCTTAGCATTAAATCGAACAATGATACTAATGTTAAATTTCACATTTACATTATTAATATCGTTTTCTTTAATAATAATAAAAAACAATGTTATCACTTGCATTATTAGTACTCATTTATTTTAGACAATATTATTTGATGAGATAATAGTGTCAAGTTCTATCTTAATAACAACAATAATTCATTTAGTAACTTTCCCTTAATTCCCCAAAAAATAAAGAGTTAGGTAAAATTATTAAAAGTTAATATCATTATTATTATATATAAATTAATAACAATAATACTAGTATTATTAATTTTTTTTTATCTTACTCACCACATCCATATTAATAAGAATTAATATGGATGTGGTTTCCAATGTTTTATTAGTTGGAAAAAGATCTTGCAATAGACCATCATGCTAGAAAACGCATCTTTGATATCCATGTCAATCTTTAAATTAATATGGATGTGGTTAGTAAGATAAAAAATAATAATGAATACATTGTCTAAGACTTAAGGCCATGTGCTAACGACGATCCAATTTAGCTGAATGAACAAAGACAAAAGGAGATCATGATCATTCAAAAATGGATTGATATTATAAAATCTAATTTGAATTGCTTATAAAAGTGGGGTGAATGTGAAGGCATTAAAAAAAACTAATTACAGTTTTGTTGCATAATTTAGAAATTTAACATATTGATAGTTAATTTTTATTTAGTTGTAGATTTATTTATATTACACTTTTTCATTTAAATATATATTGATAAGTGGTAAATTTTGTGTAAAGTTTGATTTTGTTTTTATTTATTGTTGTATTTTTATTTATTTTTATCATTTATTATATCATATTCATATTATTTTTGATATGTTTGTAGTGTGTCTTAATTAGATCAATTTTTCTACATAACTCAATTTATTTCACTTAAGTTGAAGTTGGTTCAATCATTTTTGAACATTCTTTACCTTTTTCTTAGTTTATTACAATGTACTAAGGTAATAGTCATGTATTAGTCTTTTTTGATATTGTTAGAATATTGTTGAGTTTGTATGTGATTTAGAATTGTTGGTTTACTTTCTTATTTTCATTTTTTTTCTATTTTCTAATTTTAGTGATCACAAAAGTCTCCCAAATTTAATATGAAAAAACTTTCTTAAATCTATACATCATTCAAAATTACTATATTAAATTACTACACATAAAATATAGAAAGTTACTATCTTAAATTATTACACATAATAGAAGCTTCTAAAATTTAGAAAGTTAAGTACTAAATAACTTTCTTAAATTTATTATTGTATATAAAAGTAAGTTTCTAAATTAATATACTTAAAATCAAAAAATATTTAAAATCTTTAAAAAAAGAAATTATCCTTTCATGTCATATATATATATATATATATATATATATATATATATATATATATATATATAGAATAGAAATAAAATTATAAATGAATGAAAGTTCATTTTAAATTAAAGTATCAAATTATAAAATTGAAAAAATAAATAAAAAAGAAATATCTTAAATTTATTATTACACCAAAAAAATTGATTTTTTTTTTAAAGAATAAAAAGATTTAAAAAGGAAAAATCATTCATATTATATTTTATTAAAAATTAATATATATCTTAAAGAAACATTATTAATTGATGACTTTGGTAAAGATTTTATTGCACAAAAATATAACAACTTAAATGTACAATTTATTATAAAGGCTTTTCATGATAAGACCACATCTAAAATCATAAAATTAAATAGAGATAATAACTTATTATTACACATAAAATATAAATTTTAATTAGAATTAGGGTTGCCATTATAATTAAGGTTAGTGTTAGAATTATAATTATGAATAAAGTTAGAATTATGATTAGGGATAGAAATAAGATAAGAGTTTGGGTTAAAATTCAATTAAGGTTGGGGTTAGCATTAGGTTTAAGGTTATGATTAGAATTCTATTAGGGTGGGATTAGGGGTTCAATTAAGGTTAGGATTGAAATTATGAATAGAGTTAGAATTAGGGTTAGAGTTAAAAATAAAAATTAGGGTTATAGTTAGGGTTAGGATTCAATTACAAATATGATTAGGGTTAGGGTAAGGGATCAATTAGCATTAGTGATGAATTAGGGATAAGGTTAGGGTTAAGAATCAATTAGGATACAACTCAATTATGATTAGGATTCGAAAGGGTCAAATTAGATTTCAATTAGCGTTAAGAATATGTTAGGGTTAGGGTAGGTAGGGTTCAATTAGGGTTAGAGTTAAAGTTAGGGTTATAGGATAAAGTTTAAGGTAAAGGTTAGGGTTATGATTGTGGTTAAGCTTAGGATTCAACTATAGATAAGGTTATGGTTCAATTAGGATTAGGGTTAGGATTAATGATAGGTTAGGGTAAGGGTTCAACTAGGGTTAGACTTTAACTATGTTAAGGTTAGGGTTCAATTAGTAGTACAATTAGAATTAGGGTTGCCTTTGGAATTAGGGTTAGTGTTTGAAATATAATTATAAATAGAGTTAGAATTATAGTTATGGTTAGAATTACAATAAGTGTTATAGTTAGGGTAAGGGTTAGGTTTAAGGTTAAGATTAGAATTCAATTAGGGTTGAATTTCAATAGAGTTAGGATTAGGGTTTAGGTTATGGTTTGGGTTCAATTAGAGTTAGATTCAATTAGGGTTGAATTTCAATAGGGTTAGGGTTTTAAAACAAATCTTGGGGTTAGAGTTTAGGTTAGGGTTTGCATTCAATTAGGGTTAGAGTTATTGTTGGATTTCTATTAGGGTTAGGGTCAAGGTTAGGAGTTATAGTGTTGGATTTAAGGAACAATTAGAATTAGGCTTGAATTAGGGATAGGATTAGGGTTAAATTAAGGTTAGGGTTCAAAATGGTTCAAGTAGAGTTCAATTAGGGTTAGCGTTTTGTTAAGGTTAGGCTTCTTGATTACAATTTAATTAGGGTTAGGGTTAAAGTTAGGGTTATGGGATAAAGTTTGAGGTAAAGGTTAGGTTTTTGATTGGTGTTAGTGATAAAGCTAGGGTTATGGGATAAAGTTCAAGGTAAAGGTTCAGATAGGCTTCAAATAGGGCTAAGGTTAAAGTTAGGTCTATATGATAAAGTTTGAGGTAAATGTTAGGCTTTCGATTGGGGTTAGGTTTAGGACTCAACTTGGATCAGATTATGGTTCAATTAGGATTGAATTTTAATAGGGTTAGGATTAGGTTTCAATTAGGGTTTGAGCTATGGTTTGGGTTCAATCAACATTAGAATTCAATTAGGGCTAAATTTCAATAGGTTTAGGCTTCTAAAATAAATCTTGGGGCTAGGGTTGGGGTTAGGGTTTGTGTTTAATTAGGGTTAGAGTTAGAGTTGGATTTCTATTAGAGTTAGGGCTATTTTTAGGAGTTAAAAATAAATATTAAGATTAGGTTTGGGTATTAATTAGTGTTAGGGTTAGGGTTTAATTAGGGTTAAAATTCAATTATGGTTGGGGTTAAGGTTCAATTGATGTTTAATTAAAGTTAGGATTATATGATAAAGTTTGGGGTTAGGGTTAGGGTTAGGGTTAGAATTCAATTAGGATTAGGTTAAAGGGTTATAATTATGGTAAGAGTTTACATTCAAGTAGTATTTAATTAGGGTTACGATTAGGGTTTATATTCAATTAATGTTAGGATTCAATTGGGTTAAGGTTAGATCCAATTATTATATTTATGGTTAAAGATAGGTTAGGGTTATGATTCAATTAGGGTTAGGGTTAAGGTTTAATTTCATTTAGTATTACAATTCATTTAATATTAGAGTTTAATTAGGGTTAAAGTAGGGTTAGGGTAAGGGTTATGGTTCAATTAAGGTTATGGTTAAATTAGGGTTATGCTTTAATTAGGGTTAGGGTTTAATGAAGGTTATGTTAGGTTAGAGTTAGGGTTTAATTAGGATCAAGATTCAATTAAGGTTAGAGTTAGGAATAAGGTTTAAATATGGTTAGAATTAGGGTTCAATTAGAGGGTTATATGAGATATTTTCAAGTTAGGTTACAATTAAGTTATAATTAAGATTCAAATAAGATTAGGGTTAGGGTTCAATTAGAAGTAGGGTTAGGATTATAGTTTAATTAATGTTAGAATTAGGGTTAGAATTAGATTTCAATTAAGTTAGGGTGATAATTTAATTAGGATTAAGGTTTAATTAAGTTTACGAGTAGAGCTACAATGCATTTAGTGTTAGGATTAGGGGTCAACTAGGGTTAGAAGATAAATCTTCAAGTTAGTGTTAGTGTTAGGGTTAGGGTTAAATTATTGTTAGATTTCAATTAGGTTTATGATTACGGTTAGAGTTAAGGTTGACCTAGGGTTAGGGTTAGTGTTTAAATTGGGTTAGGTTTTCATAAATATTAAGGTTAGTGTTTAATTAAATTTAGGGTTAGGGTTCATTTATGGTTAGGGTAGAGACTAGCATTATAATTAGGGTTTAATTATGGTTAAGGTTAGGGTTAGGGTTTAATTAGGGTTCAATTATGCTTTTGTTTCTACAATAAAGCTTGAGGTTAGGGTTAGTATTAGGCTTAGTATTAGCTTAGGGTTTAATTAAAGTTTGTTAGGGTTAGGGTTCAATTAGGGTTACAATTAAGTTAAGGTTTTGTTAGGGTTAGGGTTTAATTAGGTCAAGATTACATCAAATAATATTAGTGTTTAATTAGGGTTAGGGTTCATATTTTATTATAATTAGGGTTAAGGTTTGATTATAATAATAATTAGTGTTAGGTTTGGGTTAAAGTTCAATTATGTTTAGGGTCATATTTAGGGTTGTCAAATAAAGCTTACGGTTTGGGTTTGGGTTTGGATTTTGATTGGGGTTAGGGTTAGGGTTTGATTATGGTTATGGTTTAATTAAGGTTAAATTAAGGTTATAGTTATAAAATAAAGCTTGGGGTTAGGGTTAACATTAGGGTTCAATTAGGGTTAGGGCTTAATTAGGGTTACATTCTAATTAGGGATCAATTGAGGCTTGGTTAGGGTTAGGGTTAGGGTTAGAGTTCTAAATTAGGGTAAGGTTTAGTGCTATTAGGTTTAAATTATGGTTAGTTTTAGGGTTGGGTTAGGGTTACAATTAAATTAACATTCAATTAGGGTTAGGGATTAATTAGGTAAGGGTTGTGATTTAAATAAGGTTAGTGTTTAATTATGGTTAGGATTAGTCTTTAATTAGTTAAGAGAACCAAAGACATTAGATTTCCACAGTCCATGTCATTATTTGTAGTTTCTGGATTTAACTGTGTATTAATTTTTTTTGGATCAATGTTTCAGATCACACCCTAATCTATCCCTAATTAAACAATACGTTTATTTGAATTGTAACTTTACAATTCAAATAAAGTTATTATTTAATTAGGGATAGATTAGGGTTCAATTAGGATTAGGGCTTGATGATGATAAGGGTAATCATTAGGGTGAAGATAACATTCAACTATGGTTAGCATTATAGTTAGGGTTCTAGGATAAAGCTTACAGTTTAGGTTTTAGTTGGGGTTAGGTTGGGTTTTATTCTAATTAGGGTAAGAGTATCATTAGGGTTCAATTAGGGTTATGGTTCTATAATATAAAGCTTGGGGTTAGGGTTAATATTAGGGTTCAATTACAATTACGATTAGGGTTAAGATTCAATTACGGTTACAATTAGGGTTTAATTAGGGTTCAATTTAGGTTTGGTTAAGATTAGGGTTAGAGTTTAAAATTATGGATATAACTCTATATCTAATGCTAACCTTAACCCTAAAATTATAAAACTAACACTAATTCTAACTGTAATCCCAACCCTAACCCTAATTTTAACCCTAAACCTAAACCTAGACCTATATGTACCTCTAACATTGATTGTAACTCTAACCTTAACACTAACCCTAACCTTAACTAATTCTAAAACTAATGCTAATCATAACCCTTCACTTCCATTAACCCTAATCCTTAACTTAATCATAATCCAAACAATATTAATATAATATTACATTAACATTAAATAATAACCTTATAATATTTACTAATTTAATAATAATTTATTAAATATTATATAATATATTATTTATTAAATTACAACTTATATACTTATATATAATATTATAATTATATACATTACAATTTAAAAATACTATAATTATAATAATACATTAAAAATTTATATTAAAAAAAATGAATCAAACAAATATTATCTGTTAAAAGATCAATTGATAATTCTCAGCGTATTTTAGATATATTAATATTTAATATATGTATGCTAGTAACTAACCCATCCCCAACATTTACTACAGTCAATTCCAACACGAACGCTTACTGCCAATATAAATATTTATAACTCATTCATATAAATATATTCACTCTTAAAAATTAATATTTCGAAGACAAATTTTTAATTAAATGAATTTCCACCATATTGATATTAAATAATAAAAAGGAAATATTCTTTTTCTTTTTATAGCCATCATTTAAAAAGGAAGATGTCTAGCCTCACGGTGAGGATAAAATTATTACTAAATAAGAAAATTAGTTTTAAGAGATTTCTAATTTAATAACTTAGGATTACTAAATGTTTGTGCAAGGTTTTTTTTTGTTTTATTGTGCTTTATTTTTTAACTTTTCTTTTCAACCGTTGGATGAGGATTGCTATGAGCCCTTGGATTTAGGGCAGCAAATTGAAACTTTTCTTTCTTTTTGTTTCTAGCATTTCATGTACTTGGTGTTTTTGTTTTTTGTATGCAGGGGAAGAGAGGTGCTTTTGCATCCGTGAAGAAAGAAGCCATCTGAAATGATAAATACACAGTTGCTTTTGTATATCTCCAGGAATAAATTTGTGGGAGATTTCGCTTGCATCTCCATGGTTATAAATTTTCTTTGCCTCTTTAAAATGTTATTCAAAGATTTTTGTTTATATATATATATATTTTTAAAATATTTGCATTTACCTACAAATAGATGGGGTTGTGCACAGAGAGGAGGCAGAACAAACAATCAACGATATTTTACTATTTCATCTTCATTTACTTATTTTATAAATATTTATTTCTACCTACAGATAGAGGGTCGAGCTGTGTTGCCAGGAGAAACTATTAAAATTCGCAGCTGCTCTGACATAGAAAAATTTCTTAATAAATTTATTTTCCTATTAATTACTTTACTTGAAAATCTGTATATTCTCTACTGGTTAAACAAAGGGTTCATGAAAAAAAATTGTTTATTTTTGTTGTTAATGCACAGGGGAGCTCTCTGGCTACCCCAGATGGAGCCCAGCTCCCTTAAAGGTGTGCTGCGGCAGGTAGCTTCCCTTCAGCCGTTCCTCATAAATTAAAATTATATTTATTATATATATATATATTTTTTTTTCTCATAAATTATATATAACTCAATATATATGAAATAAAAAGAAAAATATTTTCCATGAAATTTTATAAAATATATTTATTTATTTATATTGTGAGAAAATATATTTAATCAACAAAATGTATTTTAGTTGATCATATTTACTATCTTTTATATATAGGTTATTTGAAAATCAAGTGAAAATTTGAAGAGCCTTCTTATTTTTTTCTAACTTTTTAAGAGATGGCATATTTATCTACTTAATACATGAACTATATTTCTTTCCAGTATAGTTGATTACTAAAGGTAGTGAAGAAGATGGTTATCCCTTGAAGTATTGAAAATGATTACATAATAAAAATTAAATATTTTATTTATACCATTTAAAAGAATAAATTCCTATCTTTACAAAAGAAATGCACAACCATTAGTCTAAAATTCCATTCTCTTTTTATATATATATACATCAAAAGAGCTTAACATACATTCTTCTACTATACATTTGTTCCTTTATTCTTTAATGTTAAACGCTATTCTTCCATTGTAACTTAAATGAATAACTTTCTTTTTTATAAGAAACTATTTAAATAACACATTATTTCCAAATACTCAATGAAAATATCTCTCTGTCTCAAAGCATTTTTTTTTTTTAATACAAGCTCATAGGGCACTTTTTCTTTTAATTGCAACAAGATATATAAAAAAAAACTTTCAATGTTACAACTAACATTTAGAAATACAATGCATAACATGCCAATGTAATAAATTTTACTTTTTTCATTCTTTCATTGAATAGATGTGAAACCCATTTTTCTAAACTTGTAATATCACAATCAATATTTAAAAATACAACGAATGACACATAAATAAATAAGGTTTGCTCTCCACCCTACCTTAATGGCATCATGAAGCTTCTTGGGCTCTAGCCATACCCCCAAGGAAGATGTAAACTATCAAATAATCTTGGAATGATGATGAGAATAGTTTGTCCACAAAAGAAACTTTACCATCAAACTCTCATATCACTTATTGAAAAACTTGAAACTCTTATTTTCCAAAAACACCAAAACTAACACAACAAATCAAAATAAAACTAATTTGATAGAGGAAGGAAGAAGAGCTTATCTTTAAATCCTTGTTTCTTGAACTCCATTTGTATGTGATGACTCCTTCATTACTTTCAACTTCTTTTTTCTTTTCTTTCCCAAACTCCAAATTCAAAAATTCACCAATGGAAAGAAAAGAAAAAAGAAGTTGAAAGTAATGAAGGAGTCATCACATACAAATGGATGACACCTTTTTCTCTCTTCACCAATGAGTTATAAAAAAAATTCAGCTTGAATATTTTTGAATAAGGAAGTAACACTTGTCACTCTCTCATTCAATCTTCAAGCACAATCTCCCACAAGTGCTCACACATGTGTGAGCAAATTTGGGGAAATGGGAAGAGAATGAGTGTACTCCACTCTATCTCAAAAGTCCCCATCTTCATTAAGAGGATTAAGAGGGGATGGAGTATTTGGTCACTTTTTCTCTCATGTCACATTTCAATATTGGGTTTGAAAACCAAGACATTTCTCTTTCTCCCAAATTCGTCACTTTTCAAAAAAAAGCAATAAATGAGGGTCATATCTTGGATATGGTCCAAGATATGGCCATAATTGAACCCCCAACCTCTATGTACCTATTCTAGGACCTTAAAAAAAATGTGACCACTTAAAAATAGACTTTTTTAACCCCTTTTAAAACTATCATAAAGAATGCAACCGAATTTTAACTTCATTTGCAGCCCTTAATTTCTTACTTACCCTCTCAAAACATCCTAATACATAACCTCAACCCTTAATCCCTAAAACATAATCACTCCAACACTAAATATAAACACCATTTGCTTTTTGGGTTACAAAGGTTCAAAACAATTGATTTTACAAAAAAAAAAAGTATAATTAGGTCTATAATGTTCTCATTTTTTATCCTTGACATAATTATTATACACATTAGCTCACACCATTTATATCCAACCAAATTTTTTATCTTAAATCAATTAGATTCTACAAATTAGAAGGAATCATTTATCTATCCACTTAATTACCCTTATCTAATTATCTATTATTATCGATTACAATTCAATTAAATATAAAACATGTTTTTCTCACCTCTACCACACACTTGTGGTCTTACCATACTTGATCGATGTTTCATCCATGCATACCAGGGTGTAGTCAACCAACCTTTGTGTTCCATCATACGCAAGTTTAAAATCTTCTAGTCCCACTCACTACTAGTATCCACCTTAGGAAACATAAAACTCATTAGTACTCCTCAAGTAAGATCTAACTCCAATATCTCTCCTAGCTTTGTATCAAATCAACTAGTTTATTGAAATGTGATTCATAAATCATAACCATCTCCACCATAACACATTATCCCTAGCCAGACTAAATATACACTTTCATCCATCGCCATCAAAGCCCTCAAAGCGAAGGTTCATACTGCATTGCGCTCCCTTTGCAGAGAGTTCCACCAAGTGCACAAGCAAGCGCCGCATTGAGGTCAGCCTTTCCTAAAGTCAAAGGGGAAGTGGGCTGTGAGTTGGTTAAGTCGTCGTGAGCTCGATTGGGAGACGCGGCGCCCCATCTACAAGGTCAAGTGAAGATCAGCATTCAACAACAAGGAACTAGTTAAAGAGTTCTGGGGTTCAGAGTCTACGTGAAGGGAGTCAGTTTGGCATTCCGAAGAGTGGACGTGCATCCAGGGGTAGTTGTTCAGTGAGTCAGGGACTCATTGATAATATCAAGTCATTGTGAGAATAGGGTTCTCTTTTATTGTAATTGGGCCCGAGGCCTTCTAAGATAATAAAGCTTGCTATTTACCCTAACATTCGGATCAGTAGCCGCCCGGCTTAGGATTTGTGAGTACCGCCGGTTTCAGCGCAACCCTGCGTTGGAGTCGTGATTACATTTCGCTGCAAGATAAGTAAGACTCGGTGTGAAGGTTAAAGGCGTAATCCGGTTGGTTGGAAGGCTGTGCCGCAAGGGCAGCTGAAGTAGGCTACAAACGGTGCCGCGCGTTGGCTAGAAAGGGCGCATTTTGAGGGCCAAAAGCTACATATCACGAAATAAATTGTTATAATTATATAAGATGCAAAATTTAAGAAGCTAGAGATTCAAATAATGATCATTCAACCTGGACAAAATCTTTACTTATAAAACACAATATAGGATATAAGGGTTAATTATTGCCTTCTTGAAACAATTCAAATGTCAAAAACTCTATTTTGTTAAATAAACATGTTCATATTTTGATGTATTTAGAGAGTGCAAATAGGTTTGTTAATAATATAATACATTAATAATAATACACTTCATTTATCATCTCCGATGTGATTCAGTAGTAATCAATAGAATACACATAGTACATTAGGGTTGTATTAGTTGCATACAAGGTGGGGCCTTACATAATATTTCATGAACTTGTTGAATATAACATATTTTCTCAACAAAATTAGAGGATTTATCTATCTCCTTAACATGTGTTGATTGTTCATTTGTCATAGCTGGACGAGCAACATCCAAAGGAGCCAATGGTTAGTATCCTAAGAAAAACTCAAATGGATTGTGTCATGTAGAACCATGTACTACACAATTGTAACTATGTTGCACATATGGAAGACTCTCATCCCGAGTTTGAGGATGTTGAGAGTGATGCATTCGTAGAAGGTGAATAATCATGCAATTGACTAGTTTAGTTTTACCATCTATTGTAGATGAAAAGTAGTAGACTTGGTGACCTTGGTGTTTATCATAGCCCAAAGTGTAGACCAAAATTCACTAATAAATATGCTATCTCTGTCAGAGATAATACTATGTGGCAGTCCAAAGTGAACCCCAAAATGAGCAAAGAACAAATTGGTAGTATCTTCTGCTAACACCCCTTTATTGTAGGCTACTAGGATGACCATATTTAAAAACTTGTCTACCGCCACATACACACAACCATGTTTAGTAGTAGGGGGGCCAAACATGAAGTCCATAGAAACTGATTTCCAAGGTCTATCTAGGGTGGGAAGAGGTATATAGAGTCATAGATTATAATTTACAGGCTTCACAATGGAACATGCTATAGTCTTTGGCAACATGACTATAATGTGATTCCTATATCATCTTAATTCTTCTATTGCTTTTATTTCTTCCAGACCTACATAATGCTCGCTTTCCCCAAAATGTAATGCTTATATTGCTTGCAGGCCTACATAATAGCATACATATCCTTGTCATATTTAGGATATCTACATATTGTATAAAAGAAATTTTCACTTTTAAAAAAAGAGTAAAAGGCATTTAATCTGACTATTTATATTATATAATAGTAAAGATTACAACATTATTTGGTTGTAGCTGATTCAAAGTTACCCACCCTAACTAGGTACCACTATTCTTGATGTTTTTTTTCCTCGATATGCAATAGATACAAAATGTCAACTTTTCAAATGACAAAAAATTTGACTTTTAAATATATCAAGCAGTTTTCTAATGCTTGACAAGCCTTTCCTACTGAAGAGCTTAATTATACCTAAATATGATGTAGTATCAACATGTCAACATGTCAAGTGATAGAAATAGATGACTTTTGCTATAATATTTGACAAAACATTAAGCATTTTTACTATGCTCTTCATGCCTTTTCCACTGAGAAGCTACCTTCATTTCCTTCCTTATGCATAATTTGATTATTGGTAGAGTTGCTTTTTAATTTGATGTTATATTCATATTTGGGAGGATTGGTTTTCGCTTGAACATGAATGGTTGAACATTTTGAGCCACTGGTGTTGCTTATGACTCTTCTTATTCCACCTCTCCATGTTTTGGAAAATATTGGAGGTCTTCCAATAGCTTCCTGGTGAAAATGATGTGTTAGAAGAAATGAAACTACATGGTATTTGTTTTTGAAAAAAAAATCCATTTCATTACCTAGTTCAAAATGATACCTGCTCAACTCCCTGCATAGGTAATTTGATGAGTTAAATTCAAGTGCCAATCTCATACCAGTATAGAATGTTTCACTTTGATAAGCCATTAGATGGCCATTTTTCATGAGTACTATCCCAAGAGCATATTCAAAGGCATCTATCTCAATCTTAAAAGGTTGTTGCAAGTTTGAAAGTGCTAACACTAGCTTTGAACATAACCTTTTATTAAGTTCCACAAACGCTCATTTTTTCACTTCTATCCAAAAAAACCTTTCTTTACCTCCACTTATGAGTACTTGGTTCATGAGTCATGCCAAGTGAGAGAATCTAAGTAAAAACCTCCAATAAAAAGGCTAGTCCCAAGAAAATATGGAGTTCTATAATGTGTTTAGGAGAAGGATAGTCTTTGATCGCTTGTATCTTTGTTGGATCAACGTGAACACCTACACTATCCCTAATTTATCCCAAGTGTTGGATCCTTTTCATATGAAATGATAATTTTTCTTTATTAGAATAAATTTTATGTTGTTGCAAGGTTGAGAGCACTTGTTCCACATGCTGCAAATTCTCCTCTAATTTCCTACTAAACATGAGTATGTCATCTAGATATACCAAAACAAATAATCAATGAATGACATGGGAAAATCATTTATCATTCTTATAAAAGTGGCAAGGGAATTTTTTAGTCCAAAAGGAATCACCAACCATTCAAATAGCCCCTCCTTGAATTTGAAGGAAAATTTCCAAACATCTGATGGGTCAATTAGCACTTGGTGGTATCCTAAATTTAAATCAATTTTGGTGAAAAAATTATCTCCCCTTAGTTGGTCCAAGTGATCATCAATACAAGGGATTGGATGCCTATTTTCCATGGTGATCTAGTTAAAATCTTGATAATCAATACACAACCACCAAGTTCCATCTTTTTATTGGCTAAAATAATCATAAAAGGAGAAAAACTCATGGGAAAAAACTCCTCTCCAAAAAAAAGAAATAAAAGTGTACATGTGACAAAAAAATGTATGACTCAACATGTCCCCCCAAGTGCTACTTTGGTCACATAATTACAATCAATATCCCCCCATAGGAGAGAAAAGAAGAGACGATGAATCTGTCCACAAGGAAATAGCTCCTTTGCTAAAAGTGAATGCTCATAGAAGAATGTTGAAGATGATCCAAAATTGGCAATTATTCCCCCCGTAAGAAGAAACAAATCTAATAAAAATTGAAGAAGAAACTCTCTGAGGAGAAAGAGATCTCAAGATGAGTGCCTCAAAAAATGCTCAAGTGTCCACATGTCTAAACAAAAAGATGTCAAATCAGATGAAGCAAATGCAAAAAAGTATAAAAATCCTTGTAGAAAAACCTCCACAATCAGTGATGAAGTGATGAAAGGTTGGTTGTAGCTATCATCAAAGAAGAATTGGATATCCTCAATCATGTCCCTAATTTCTGCAATGTGTGACTCAGCAAATAACACTGCAATGTCTAGCAAGAAGTCATCCCATAATGCTGAAATTGAAAGACAACTAAAATCCTATTGAACTGAATTGATATTTGAAGATGCAGTAGGTGTAAGAGGTGGAATCTCAACACAAGTATCATGAACCAAGGTAGATGATTGAATAGGTTAAAGGGATTAAACTTCTCCTCAAATATTTGATCCACTCTAGATGCATGTGAGTGTAAGCCAATCAATGGTACCATAGGATTATCCATATAAAAATGTGAGAAAGCATACAATCAAGATGTATGATCAACTGTCCCATTTGTAATAATATCTCTATTGTGTAAGTCTCTGATAAGAATTGAATCAAGTGTGAACTCCACTATCTTCCCTACCCCGTTGTGTGCAATCTGATAGATGGAAAAGATAATGGATGATAATGGACAAAAAATACATCATGAAATGTACCATCATTAATATCAATGGATCCTCTCCCATAAAAACTCATGTAATTGTTGTTCCCTATCAACATATGTAGTTGAATTCAAGGATCATATGAAGAGAATATACTTGGAGATGAATCCATGTGATGTGAGGTTCCTGAATCAAGAAGCCATTAACTAGACTGAATACTGGTGGATGCAAAGAATTCATGGATGTTCATCTTATATGTTATTCTTGCCACACTAGCTGACCCAAATTATGCAAGTGATGGTGTGGAAGAAGAGGATGTATCAAATATCATAGATGAAGGAAATTGAATGTGATTTTTTATATAAGGTGTTTCAGCTCATTAACCAAATTTGCATAACATTGATTCCCATCATGTCCTAAATATTTATAATATGCAAATTTTAGTCTTTCTTTATTAGATGGTTCCCATTTAGAAGAGGAAGAAGAAAACATAGAGTTAGCTTGTGAATGTGATTCCTTTTCTTGCTCATTGTTCTTAAAATCCTTATGTTTTTATTTCTTGCCTTTTCTATTTGAAGTCTTATGGTGTTTGCCTTGTGTTGCAATAAGAGCCTATGGTTTTGGAAGACTTCATTGAGCCCATTTGTACCAACATTTTCTGCTCCCTAGTGAGTGATGTATAAAATTCATCAAGTGAAGGAAAATTAAATCTAGTACCAAATGTATCTCTAGTAGCATAGAAGGTAAAAATAAAAAAAATGAATAGTCAAGACCAAGCTTGGCGATGATGGAGAGAATCAACTAAGAGCCTTGTAACTTGTCTATACCAAACTATGCCAAACACAATTTGAGAGAATTATTTTTTCTGAAGAAGCCTTGGATGTTAAAATCTATAGGATTCAAATGGATAAGTTCATTCTCTAATTGAAATCCTCTAAAGGAATCCTAGTTCTCAAAACAAGGGCTCCAATTGAGTTCAAATTTGATTGAGTGTAGTACAAGATTCAATGTGAAAGAGAAGATCAAGAAGCATATACATACATAATGTCCCAAAAGCCTTATCACACCTATTAAAATATTTTCTCTTCTTTACAACTCTTGTTGGTTCAAGTTTTGTACCCCATGGTGTAACCCTTGTTTTTATAGATGTATTTCCATTTTCTTTTTTCACCCATAGTAATCGTATGGTGTGATTGGAGTGGTTTAGGTTGGATCCATGATTATTGAATGATAAAATACATAAATTGAAGAAGAAATAGTAGATATAGACACTCACAATACAAGAAAATAACCTCCTGATGCAAAAATAAATGACCTTATTTACACGATTTTCAAGAAAGTAACCAAAAAGATAAAACATGAATTCAAATGAAAATATAAGGTACCTAGTATTTTTTTTTATAAAAATAGGTCTAAGATCTATGTAGAGGGCTAAACAAACTTTGTGATGCCACTAGAATCATGAAAGTTTAAGATTTGAGTCAAAAATTTTGAGCCTATGAGTGAAAATAGCTTGATTTAACTTCAAAGGCCTATAAAATTCACTAGAAGTAAAATCTATAAAAAATAGTCACACTAATTAATTTATCTCATAATCATCTTTCCAACGATATATGGTTTGCAAAAATGGATATCAGATGCCCAAATTACACTTGATTTCATAAAAGTTTCCCAATCTGCCCTACAAAATGTAAACAAGGGGATAAAACAAAGCCCCTAGTCCTATCACAAACTAGGGGCTTGGAATTGGGAATTGGGATTGATCCCCTAGCCCCTAGTCATGGATATGACTATGTGAGACGTAGGGGTGACATCAGTGGGAGCGTGCAATGCATGGGTGTTTTGGTGTCAATGAGTCTAACACTCATATTTGAGTGGTTGTCTGTCATGGATAAAATGAAGGGTGTTAAAGATTAAGATACCTGGTCTTCAATATGATTGAGGCCTAAATACTAATTTTGGTAGACCCCTGAGAAACCTTCATCAATGACCAATAGTCACCAAAAAATTTAAATCACAAAAAATTTAAAATGACTTTGTCATTGTTTTCTTGGATGTTGGAATTTTGCACGAACATGCTAGTGTTTGATGTAGAGGCTAGATTCCTACACAAATATGACATAAATATTCACATGAATGTACAGATTTTGTATATTTGTATGAATTTCTCACCTCAATTTTTATACCAAAAAAATCAATTGTTTGGATTTTTATAAAAAATATTCAATCCTTAGGTTTTTGGATGTTTTGGACATAATGGAAAGGTTTGTTTATCTCCAAGATGTACTATTTTTTTACTTAAGGTTGAATCTCTCAAAATTTGAATAGAAGGTTGTAGATATAGTGCTCTAATACCATGTTGGGGTTGATGGCGAACCCCACATCTCCCATAAATTTTCTACAAGAAAATAACCTATCATAAAGAGAGATCAAAGTAACTAATTTTCTCAAGAACATGAGAAATTGTATTGATACATTAACTTGAATTAATTATTGCAATGAATGATGAATCCTTATAAAAAGGAAAAAAAAAACTTGGATCAAAATCTAAATGAGGATTATATTAGATTAATACAAATGTATTCATCCTATGCTATGAGACAACATGGCCTAAAATAAGCTCAATCTAATAATTAAAAAATGTTTCCCGAGTTTAGTTTAAGTGCATAAAGTAAAAGTGACCTAATAATTAATTATTAGGTGATTTTCCTATTTAATCTAACAATAAATGAGAAAAGAAATAAGGATCTAGATGATATTATGAAATTAGAATCTAGAGTAAGTTATATTAAAAACAATAATACACTTTTGGGCTAACAATGCAACCATATTTACATCTATACAATTGTATTGTAGTCCATCACACATGAAAATTAATAATATAATATGGAGATAAAGAATCTATAAAAAAATACATAGCCAATAACAAGAATACAAAAATATAACAAAATAAATCCTGATATTTGATAAAATGAAGGAAATGATTTATAAGTGTATAGGTGTGAATTTGCACCCCTTAGGAAAATTCCCCTTCCTCACACCCTCACCTTAGAAAATCAAATCCGAGGGTGAAATTTCATATCATCCACCTTCCTTCTATCCACTTGGAATTTGTCTTATGCGTCGATGAGAGAATATTTGTCGAGGACGCATGCATGGTGTGTAGACGTCTGCATGGTGCACTATCATCCCTGACGGATTCCTACATTTAAAGTTGGCAGAGGTGTTACACACCTAATTGGGGTTGAGTTGTAACGTCCCTCTTTGACCAACCGACCCCAAAAATGGTAGATTCTTCCCATCCCACCTTCAAAAAAATCATTCTCACTTCATTTGATCCTCTACACATTCATTTGCTTCATCTTCTTGCAATCACTTCACTCTTTCACTCTCAAGCAACATTCTTGTACTCCATTGTTGAGCATTGCAGCAGCTTTGAAGCTCCATCAACTCCACATTGCAAGTGTGAGGCAAGCCATAAAACTATGGGCTTGGAGTCTTGCGAGACATCCTTCATCACCACTACAGTCGTGGTGACTTTTCCATGTCCTTGCATTCTCCCTCCATTGGCTAGTGAGATTTTGGGTGGAGGTGGCAATGCTTCACTCCTCTCCTTTCTGATTTGATTGAGTAGCATAGTATTTTTTTTTAGTGTTCATTGCAGTCTTTACTTTCTTCTTTCCTTTATCATATTATTTCATTTCATTGCTATCTAGTTGTCCGTGGAGGTGGAAACACCAAAATGGGGGTTTGACTAAGGCAGACCCCTATATAGCCCCAACAATTTTCTCTCTTTCTTGTGTGTAGGTGAATGTGTGCTCGGATCTAGCTAGCGAACTAGTGCCTTTGTGAGATTTTCTTTGTCACCTTAGCTCGTATTTACTTATTTTATAATCTTCATCTCTATTTTTTTTACTTCCTTATTTATTTTTTTCCATCAACATCAACTAGCTAGGCTATTAGTAAATTTTTAGGTAGTTTTACTGTACTTCCTATTATTTGGCCATACAAATGCCAGAACACCAGAGAGATCCCAGTGCGTCACACTGTCGTCCCAGAATGATGTTGTCGTCCTTGGACAAAGAGTTGTTTGAGGTGCACTATCAACTCTAAAAACTAGGTCACCTAGCCTAAAACTGAGCCTTGAGTCTAAAGAGTGATATAAGTACTACATAGTGCTCTTCATTCTCGATCTCCATCCTTTTAGAGTGAGGTAAGTTAGGGCATCCCTCTGCTCTTAGCTCTTTGTGACCTGAAGCCTTGATGTGGTTGGTCCCCCTCCTTATGGTGAACCTGACATGAACCATTTTGGTTTCATTTGGCAATACTGAAGGCTCCTTTCCTCATTTTCTAAGATCATTGTAGGTGTGAGTGTTGTGAGGCCTTTTTCCTTACAACCCAACCTATGACCCCTAGTAGGCGTAGTTGGAAGGTTCCATAACTATTACGAAATGAAGCCTTAGTTGGGTAATAGTATAATTGTAAACCTTTGGGGGGATTTGTGAGAATGTTATTTAGTGTGCATGATGGCCTCTTTCTTGCATCTTCCTATCCCCTTTGTGTAGCCTGCGAGTAGTAGCCCAGGTATAACCTTCACCTTGTAGGACCTACCGATGGGTTTCAAGAGAGAACTATCTCCTCTCTATATCCCTGCATGAATCAACAAAAACACTATAGTAGGTGTTCTTATTGACCCAAAGTCTCAAGTGAATATCATAACCGAGGAGATTAAGTTAATTAACTTCTTGCACAAAGATGGGTATGACACACCTGTGAGCACCATCCGTACGCATAACAGACTTTTCGTACCTCCCCTTGGCAGTATTGTTTTGTCAATCCTTGTCATACCTAAATCCATAATCCTACTGTTTGACATAATCCTGGGGTCTGAACTCTTTAGAGTGAAGTTGGGTATCCCCTAGCTAGTAGTTATGAATGCAGTTCCCTTGGTTGTGCATAAGTGCTTGAAATTTATTCATTAGGGTTTTGTGCATGTGATTCACGACACTAGTTATAAACCACCACTCGTGCGTGATCGCTATTCCTTAGATCACTTTTGTCCTGCACTTGTTGGTCCTCTTCTACCTAGAAAAGACCTCTTGTACCAGACTTACCAGAAGTATAAGAAAGGGCGCTTAACATCTAAAGTAAGGTACCCTCCATCACCCTATTTTGTTTCGCATAGGGCTTGCTTAAAAGTTGACAGTGATATCACTAAGGCTCATAGAAGAGAAGAAGATAAGCGCTCCCGAGGTTCCTCTTCTTCCTCTTCCACTGTCCAGTCTAACACTTCCTCTCTCATTGTTGTGGTGCCATCAAATTCTATTTCGTTCTAGTGGGAGAATCCTATGGTGCCCACTTGGCGAAAGCCTAAGCATCCTGCATTTTAACTTCCTATCCTACCCACAGAGCCTAGGCTTGTTCAATACGATAGAAGGAAGGGTCCTCGAGGGGAATCCCCTATGTCTTGGCCTCTGTGGCCTCCCACTGCTCTTTCCCCAAAAGAAGTGAATGGGAATAGGTCCACCATTGAGGCGCTAGAGCTGACTCCCCTCATTGTTTCTCAATCGCTCCCTCCTACTCCCAATCAGGAGTCTGTCCCTCCACTAGAAACGGTTATGATGGACACCACTATGGCTAAGCAGGAGCCTTTTGTCCCTTCATAGTTCCTAGCCTCTAGCTCAAAGAGCCGCAAAACTTGCCTTGCACATGAGTGCAAACACCGACGAAAGGCTTTGGCGGCTGAGCATACCACTTTATAGAAAAAAGAAGAGGATATTACCACCCCTACTCCAGGGCCTCTTGTTGTTTCCTCCTCTCTCCTCCCCTCTACTTCTATTTAATCAAGTTCAGTATCGCTTTTGGCTCCTGCTATGAGTGTGAATGCACCTAACCCTAAAAAGGTGCAGGTGTTTATCACTCCTTTAGTTGAGCCGCCCCTTTTGATGTCCCTTCCGGATGTCCCGCCATTCCCTAAACCCATGGACATGTTGAATACCTCAGTGGTGTCTGCCACGGTTTTCTCGTCCTCCTCCTTCATGCCTCTTGCCTCATCTATGGGAACTTCACATTCCCGAACAAAGCAAAAGGTGGAGGTTGGTCCTTCTAGCAATGGGGGGCATAAGAGGAGACCACCTTCTTCGAAGGGTGGTCTGGTGTTAGATTGTTTTGTTCTAGTGATGAAACAAGTTTTGACTTCTCTTGAGTTTGTCACCACTCCCGAGTCAGTCAGTGAGCCAAGTGGTGAATCTCGGGTGTCATCCTCCCTGTCTGTTGAGGTACAACATGGCACTCTAGTAAAGTGAATGTTCAACTCTCTAGATGAATTTCTAGCCTTGTCAGCGATCTTCAAAAAATCTCTTGCCATAGCTCCATAAGAGCGTAGTGGAGGACACCTTGCAGGGTCTTCTTCCTTAGCCCTTGTTGTGGGAGGGTCGGAAGCTCCTACCCTTAATATTCCACCGCTGCAGGCTCGTTCGCCTTCTCCTTATAATGATCTAGATTGGGAAACAAATGACCTCTTGGTTGATGAGTGTTAGGGGGAGGCCTCTTCTTTATCTTTAGATTCGATGTGTGTGTGTGTTGTGATGTGTTCCCTTGTGCTTTTGTTATGTGTTCCTGGATGACCCTTTTCACCCTTTTTGGTGCGTGGATACACGATTGATTTTGTGTTGTAAACCTTCTTCTATTTGTATCATCATTCTTCCTCTATTATGTGTTTTGAATTTCGGCAAATTGGGGACGATGCAAAGCATTGGGAGCATTTAGGCTTCCCTTCCATATTGACCTAATTTTTTATTTTTATGTTGTCTTCTCGTGCATTCTTCATATGGTCAGATATCGTAGGGGGTTGATGACAGTTCATTTATATACTACTATTATACTTATTTATATATTCATGAGCAACTCTAACCCCGAAATATCAGATCACCCCTGTGTCCCTTCTTTGTGATGTTTTAGTCTCTTTTTATGATTTCCTTATCTTTCTCTCTTCTTTGCTTGAGTTGGCCCTCCTATGTGTGACAACATCACTTTCACAATGCTTTTTTATTTTCAGAAAATGCATTCCTTGCAAATAGATCTTTTCTCAAAAATCCCTTGCAATCTTTTTTTCAAAAATTGCATTCTTGACTTGGACCCCTAACAGAATGTGTTTGCTTCATCATGGGTTCACAAAGAAAGAATTTGAGAACTTTCCTCCCAGGAGGGAGAAATTTTTTCCTATGTGAGAAACCTCAACCTTCCCCTCATGAGGAGGCATTTTATTCCTTTTGAATTCTTTGATGAAGTGAACATTTTTTCGAAAGGATTCCTTGACGATGAATCGATTTGGAAAAAAACATCTCTTTTACAATTTAAAACATCATGTCCCTTGAGTGGACCCCTCTTCTTTTGCAGGGTTCCTAAGGGACCCCTTTGAAAACCTTCCAATTTGTTGATAGTATGCGTCACTGTACGCTTGTTTTCTTGTGTGGCTTCTTTTTTTTTTGACATATTTTATCTACGGGTTAACATGTTACTTTGCAAGTGTACCTAAAAAGCCACTTTCCAATCCGACTCTACGGAGTCCCCTTATATTTGGGTTTCCCTCATGAGAGAGAACTTGGGGGATTCCTCCTTGCATGTCTATGGGCCTGTAAAGCACTTACTTATTTGGGTTTCCCTCATGAGAGAGAAATTGGGGGATGCCTACTTGCAGGTTTGCAGGCCTGTAAGGAACTTACTTCTTTGGGTTTCCCTCATGAGAGAGAACTTGGGGGATGCCTCCTTGCAAGTCTCCGGCCTTGTAAGGTGCTTACTTCTTTGGGTTTACCTCATGAGATAGAACTTGGGGGATGCCTCCTTGCAAGTCTGCGGGCCTATAAGGCGCTTACCTCTTTGGGTTTCCCTCATGAGAGAGAACTTGGGGGTGCCTCCTTGCAGGTTTGTGGGCCTGTAAGGTGCTTACTTCTTTGGGTTTCCCTCATGAGAGAGAACTTGGGGGACACCTCCTTGCAAGTTTTTGGCCATCCAAGGTGCTTACTTCTTTGGGATTCCTTCATGAGAGAGAACTTGGGGGTTGCCTTCTTGTAGGTCTATAGGCCTGTGAGATGCTTTCATCCTACAGGATTTGTTTGTCATTGTTCTGAGAGCCTTTGGTGTAATTTTTGCAACTTCATAGTTCTATGGAGCTATGGATTTTTTTGTTTGAAACTCCCCTAGGAGTGTACCCGTGGAGTCCTTTGCATGCCCCACGCTTTCGAGTTCACCAAATTATGGTATGCTTCCATGATGGTTCAGGTATACATTTATATCTCTTCAATCTACTTTACTAAGAATTCATCGATACTCATGTTCACTAAAGTGGGGGAAAATGTATAGGAACAAATTTTCAACCCTTAGGAAAATCCCCCTTTCACACACCCTCACCTTAGAAAATCAAATCCGAAGGCGAAATTCCACATCATCCACCTACCTTCTATCCACTTGGCATCTTTCTTGCACATTGGTGAGAGACTATTTGTCAGGGACACACGTGCGGCACACAGACATCTATGTGGCATAGTGTCATCCCTGACAGATTCGTGTGTCTAAAGTTGGAAAAGGCGTTACACACCCGATTGGGGCCGAATTGTAACGTCCCTCTTCGACCAACCAACCCCGAAAATGGAAGATTCTTCCCATCCCACCTTCAAAAAAATTCATTCTCACTTCATTTGATCCTCTACACATTCACTCACTTCATCTTCTTGCAATCACTTCACTCTTTCACTCTCAAGCAACATTCTTGCATTCCATTATTGATCATTGTAGCAGATTTGAAGCTCCATCAACTCCACATTGCAAGTGTGAGGCAAACCATATAATTTTGGACTTGGAGTCTTGCGAGACCTCCCTTCATCACTACTGCAGCTGTGGTGGCTTTGCGAAGTCCTTGCATTTTCCCTCCATTGGCTAGTGAGCTTTTGGGTGGAGGTGGTAACACTTCACTCCTCTCCTTTGTGATTTGATTGAGTAGCATAGTATTTTTTTGTAGTGTTCATTGCAATATTTACTTTCTTCTTTCCTATATCATATTATTCCATTTCATTGCTATCTAGTTGTTCGTGGAGGTGGAAACACCAAAACGGGGGTCTAACTGAGGTAGGCCCCTATATAACCCTAAATTTTTTCCCTCTTTCTTGTGTGTAGGTGAATGTGTGCTCGGAGGTAGCTAGCGAACTGGTGCCTTTGTGAGATTGTTTTTGTCACCTTAACTCTTATTTACTTATTTTATTATCTTCATCTGTATTTTTTGTACTTCCTTATTCTATTTTTTTCATCAACATAAAATAGCTACGTTGTTAGTACATTTTTAGGTAGTTTTTATTGTACTTCATGTTTTTTGGTTGTATGAATGCCAACGTGCCAAAGAGACACCAAAACGCCACACTGTCATCCCAAAAGTGCATTGCCATCCTCAGATAGAGAGTTGTTTGAGGTGCAATATCAACTCTGAAAACCAGCTTGCCTAGCCTAAAACTGAGCCTCATGTTTGAAGAGTGAAAAAAGTACTATATAATGCTCTTCATTCTCAATATCCATCCTTTTAGAGTGAGGAAAGTTAGGGAAGCCCTCCACTCTCGGCTCTCCATGACCTAGAGCCTTGACGTGGTTGGTCGACCTCCCCTACATTAAATTAAATAATAGAGCTATTGCAAAGAGGAAGAGATATGAAACTTCACTACAGAGAGACCACTAAGAGAACCTACCATAGATATGACAAAAGGAAAATAATGTGACTACTTAGGATCTTGCTAATATGGTCAAGCCCCAAATTCAATCTTACAACTTCCAAAGGAAGCCAAATAGAAGATTGATAGGATTTGAGTGTGTGCTTCTATTCTATGATTGTCTAGAACTAAGAGAAAAACTATATATATGGAACACAATAATATCACTAGGTGTATCTATCACCATCCTAATTTTTATGAGTATGGAAGTGTTGGGAATATTGAACACTAAGCCTTTCCAAGAAAGCTAAAAAATAAGAAGCTATATAAAGAACAAGAAAGATAAATCACAAAATAAACTAGAATAAGATAATTTTTCCTTGAGAAGAGAAGACTATTCCTTATAATGTAAGATAATTTGGTGATGTACTACATAGATTAACCTAAGAACTTGTAATAATTTTTACCTTTAGTTGAGTTTTCCTACAATAATTCACATATTTAATAACTAAAGAAATGTATAAACCCTATTAGTTAGGATGGTTTAGAGAAAAACGATTTTATTTAGTTTTTATATACTACAAGAGTATGATAGCTTGATTCACATAACAAGAGAAAGGATTAAGGAATTTATAGGTTAGCAAAAAGAATTTTTCTAGCTTGAAGAAAGTGTGTCACCAAAAAGTGTAGCCTTTGACACTTTTTCACTCATTTTGGCCTTTTCCCTTGGATTTTGGCCTTGTTTTGCCTTAATTTAGTCTTGAATGCTTGCAAATCAATAACAATCTAATGGTGTTTTACAAAGGTTTTGTGAAGTTTTGTAATACATCTTCCCACTTTTCTAAGACCCTTTCAACACAATTCACCTAAATAACCCCTTTTTACCCCTTTTCAAGCCTTGTGCCAAAGTGTTGTAAGGTTTTGTAATGCATTTTCACACTTTCCCAGGCTTGTCATCACTAATTTAACCCTTTTCTTATGTTAATTTGTCCCCTTAATGTACTTTTAGGCCCGAATTAAGTGTGTTTCAGGAGGCAAGTCTGATAAACATCATTTAACACCTTTGTATTCTCAACCACCACTTGAATTTGTCCAAGTGGACTAGGTCACCACCTTGGGCGACCTAGTCCCTTTTGGCTGAAAATTTAAAATTAAATAAAAAAACTAATGAGAATTTGCCTCCAAAACCTTAGTGTCAGCCTATCATGTGACATTTTTGAGAAGTTAGGGTATATCTTGTATAAATAAGGGTTTCCACCTTCATTCCCCCCCCCCACATAACATTGCATCTTCACAAGCACTCTTGCACTCAAGCTTCCCAAGCAAGCAATCAAGAAAAAAGGAATCTCAAGAAACCTCCATTGGAGTTGGTTCTTACATGTTGCAAACTTCAACAAGTAAAGGTTTGGTGAGTTTTTACATTGTTCATCATTCAATCATCTTTCCTTTCATTGTTTCTCATTTGGATTTAAGTTGCCATCAAAGGGGTTTGACTTAGGCAAACCCCTATTCCCTAACCCCAACATTTTCTTTGTATTTACATGTGCTTTGTAGGTTGTACTCATATTTGGCAAGGAATAAAGTATTGAAGAGGGCACAATCATTCCATTCAAGTCAACTCAAGTCATCAAAACCTAGGTGGATTAAAAGGACAACTTGCATGTTGTTTTCTGAAGATTCAGACATAGGAATCTACAGAAAAGGAAAGTGCAAGTGGGGACCCATAGAATCAGACCTTTAGGCTCTTGAAAGTACCAAGAGGACTAGGTCACCATCATTGGTGACCTTGTCCCTGTACTAGACCTGAAAAAGGGTTTTGACATTTGTAGACACCCTTTTCCTCGAAACCCAGTCTGGCTGAATTTCCCGATAGAAGGACTAGGTCGACCATTCTGGCGTAAGTGTCCCTTTGCAAATTTCAAACAAATTTTAGAATATTCAGGGGCTCCTCTTCTACAAGTTTCATTTCCCAGGTGCACCATCTCTTCATTTTCCAATTTCCTTTTTGTTTACATACATTTAGGTCATTTAGTTAGCTTACATTTTGTTTACATTTGCTTTCATTTACATTTCATAGTTAGTTTAGTTTCATTTCATTTCCAACATTCAAACACACTTCTCACACACAACACAACCTCATCCAATCCCTTCCTTTGAATGAAATCACTAGAAAGTGTCATATCACCAAAGTGGAAAGAGTGTCATTCCTAAACCAAGTGCTCCTTAGGTGAAAACCCTAGGGGCCTAGTAAGGGGAATCATCTTTCCCTTGTTAGACATATAACCTTTTTGGTGGTTCATTTTGGTGAACCTAACCGTAGACCACTTGTTAATCTTCTGATTTTTGCATTTCATCTTAGGATTAAGCTTGCATTGAATTAAGCTTTTTCATTGTTTACATTATAGGGTTTGTAAAAAGAAGTGCATTAGTATAAATTTCATGTTAGATTTCACTTTGCATTGCATTTTTCATTACAAAACTACAAAAAAACTTTCATTTTCCTTCTGTGTTTGTATCAGAAAAGCATCAACATCATAAAACATAGTCAAAAATTCATAAAATTTTCAAGAACAACACTACTAGGACTAAGTTGCTACACTGGGTTACCTAGTCCTCTTGCACCAGTCACTCTGTAATTTCTAGCACTATTAAAGCATTTCTTGCATTTGAGTCCTCTGGTTCTACATTTTTGTTTTTTGTTCCAGAATTTTAGCTACAAGCAGTTTAGTCTCTTTTGTTTACATTGCATTAGTATCTGCCCCACCCTTAGGAAACTTTGCATGAGCATTTGTTGTTCTCTTGTTGATACTATTGTGAGACAAATCTATAGACTCATGGCATCTACCGACAATAGTATTGTTGTAGATCTTGGGATCTCACAGGCTTCTACTCCTAGTATTGACAATAGTACACTAGTCTTAAAGACCATCCTTAGCAACTCTTTGCACCTAGGAGACACACATGGTGAAAACAAAATTGATGACCTCCAAAACAATAATATATTCCACATCCATGCTGATTTGGATGACCTTCAACATGAACTAAGCCTTGAGAACATATCTGGCACTGCCATCCCCACCATAGAGAACCTTCACCGCCTACTTGACTGCAATGATGGTCTAGGTGTTATGAAGATAGCAGAAATATACCAAAAGAATACCTCTTCCACATCAAGGGTATCAAACTCACTCACCCCTATTGTTGGCCAAGGAGGACCTTCTACTCCTCCCCCCTCAACCATAGCTTCCATCCCCACTCATGCATCCCCTAGTGTGACAATAATCATGCAACAAATTAGTAATGTGGTACCTTCCCTCAAAATACTAGTGTTCCTACTTCCCTTGTGGGATCACATCCCTTAACCTCTTTCACCATCCCTACTATTAACATCCCTTCCACTTCCCCTTCCACCACCTTCACCCCATCACCACTCTCCTTTCCACCTCATACCACTTACATCGATACCCTTATCTACAACTTTTCCACACTGTCACCTCCATGCAACAAAAAATATCCACTATCAACCAATGCCAACATGGTTCACCTACTCACTATGTTCATAGCAATCCATTATCCTTAGACATCCTACGCACCCCACTTCCACAGGGAATAGAAATTCCTATATTTGAGAAGTACAGAGGGAAGGGTGATCCTTCTAATCACATTAATGCCTATACTGCCCTTCTGTAGTGACTTTTCTCTTGATGACAAGTTGCTAGCTAAACTATTTCCTAGGACCCTCAAAGATGCCGCATTAGACTATTTTTCATCCTTACCCAACAATTCCATTAGTTCCTTCAATGAATTATTGGATGCCTTAATCAACCACTTCCAAGTCCACATGACCCCCAAGAAAACCTTGGTCAATCTCATGAGATGCAAGCAAGACACTAATGAGAATATAACAAACTTTATCTCTCATTATCAAGCACTTTATTCCTTAATTGATGTCAAGATACCTAACACACATTTGCAAAAGATGTTCATTGAAAACCTATTAACACCTCTCTAAGAAAAGCTCACCCTCATGAAGTTCCCTTCCTTCATGCACTTGTGCCAAGCGCTCTGTGATTATCACAACTCCACTAGTAGTTGTGATACACAATCCACTTCTAGTAGAGTTGAGAAATCCGACGCTTCTACCCAACCTAACTCTCAACCATTCTGAAAACCAACCAAAGGGTTTTTACAATTTAACCCTCCATCCCAAACCCCTCCACCCGCCAATAACCAAGTGGCTACTATCCGATGTGTTGTGCCCTTCAATTTTGGAGATCCTAAATGCACCTTCACACCTTTACCTAATACCATCCATAACACCATGACTCAATTACTCCAACAACAAATGATATCCTTACCTCATGTCCATGCACCTGATCCCAATAAACCATTACCTCCATCCTATAACTCCACTTCTTACTGCTATTTTCATCGACAGAACGAACATGATACCAAACAATGCAAGCATCTCAAGCACCTTGTACAAGAACTCATTGAATCAGGTTGTTTATCCATTCCTAGTACCAATGATAAAATCAATAAGTTAGTGGCACCCCCCAACGAAAACTTACAGATTTTTACCAACCCTATGCCTAAACACAATGTTTCCTTTGTCAAAGCTGGCAAAACTTCACAAACTGATGTTATGAATGTTGACACACAACATGTGCATTCAGATCCTCTTTTGACTACCACCCATGTCAACCTTATGGATGAGATGGTGGGTGTGATAGATGTCATCCATCGTAAGGGCCATACCAAAACATCTTTTGACATTACTTTTACATCTCAAGATTTGTTCAAAAACCTTCTCGATGGTCCTCTCTACATAGTCAATAGAATCTATGATAAGCCTACTAACGGGATACTCATAGATCATGCCTGTGGTGAGAACGTGATCACCGAAGAGTTTTTGGTATTACATGACATTGCTCAATATGTTTATTGTATACACCTAAAATTGGTCTGGAGCATCAGATTAATTAAATACAGATTATTTGATTAATTATTCTAATTTCCTCTACTGTTTGAATAAATAGAAATATTTATTTAAATAGTTCACATTCACACCGCATTTAAATTCTTCTAATATCTCATCTTAATTAAATAAAAAAAATTAAATACTTTGTTCAATTTAATTATCAAATCCCTATTTTATTCTATCACATCAATCTCAAATTAATTAAATAAAGATTAAACGCTTTATTGATTAATTGCCATATTCTTCTGTTTAAATTAATAAACAACTTCTATAGTTCGTTTTATTAAATTAATTATCTCCCTTTTCCTAATTTAAATAAATCAAAAATATTTGAATTAGAGCATAAGGAATATTCCAATCTATATTTCCTCAAAAATGAATTAGATTTCCTATGTCTAATCCATGTCTAAAATATGTCACAATTAATGCTTTGAAACTTCACGGGAAGTTTTGGAGATAAATTGGAGACAAATTTGGAATTTGATCTCTCAATCCTCCTCCATCAATCTTTCCTCTTCTCTTGCCTGGTGTTTTCATGGGTAGAGACAATCTCCATCTTTCTCTCAATATCCTCCATCTCTCACCATTCAATTCTCCAAATTGAATCCAAGCCTCTCAAAGCTTTCCCTGTGCATTTCTACAGCCATGAAATCTATAAATAAAGCCTCATTGAACCAAGAAAAGGATCCAGATAATCTAACTTTGTGCACTCTTACTCTGCAAGAATCCAAACATCAAGCATCAAGCATTCAACATCAAGCATCCAACAATCAAGCTTTCAACCATGGCTGCCTCCTGTAGCTGCAATTATCTATTTCACATCAATATCATGCTAGTTTAATTGTTTTATCATTTAGCATTGCATTATCATCATCTCGTTCTTCAGATAGTCATTTTAACAGTCTTATTTGCTTAAACAATCTGAGAGCAATCAGGATTTAATAAATCTTTGGAGATAGAGAGCAATATGACACTTTTGATAGATAATTCCTTTGAATTGATTCATTTAACTTGTCTATTGATATAATGTCGTATTAAGAAGTGTCTTTTGTGCTTATTCACTTTTTCACACTTACAATTTGGTGCCCACCGTGGGGCATTAACCCCAATTTTATCAAAACTATCAATTTTCTGGAAAGTGTCACGCAGGTTCTCGACGTGTTTTTCTTATAGCACTTCCGTTAAAAGTTTTAGCGCTTCTGGTCTCTGTTTTAGTGCTTTCGGTGTTTCAGCGCTTCAGGTCACTGTTTTAGTGCTTTTAGGAAATAGCGCTTTTGGGCACTGTTTTAGCGGTTTTGGGAAATAGCGCTTTCGGGCACTATTTTAGCACTTTTGGTGTTTCAACGCTTCAGGTCATTGTTTTAGCGCTTCTGGGAAATAGCGCTTTCGGGCACTGTTTTAGCGCTTTGACAGTTAATCTTAAAATGGTCATATTTTGGTCATACGGAGGTCTTTTTCAAAACTATTTTTTTTGAAATGGGGTAGAATTTCATAATCTATGCAATGGTGTAGGTATTTCTCACTTTTTTTAGAGTTAAAATTTTCAATTTTAAATTCAAATTCAAATCACATTGCAACTTGGTATAAGTTTTAGGTTTTTTTTGTTTAATCATTCATCTAACATTTATATCTTCTTATTTCTTGATCTCATCTAACATTTTGAGCATTTATTGTAGGTTTTAAGAGGAATATGAAGAATTAAATTCAAAAAAAAGTGAAAAGAAGAGTCATTTGATATCCATTGTAATAGTGCTTTCAAACACTCATGGGAAAATAACCCATCATATGTTATTTTTCATGCATGATTTAGGACCAACTAGCATTACTTTGGGCTTAAAATTAACCATCTACACAAGCTTTGTCAAATTTGGTTAAAAAGAACCAATCCTAGGGTAGTCACTTGGATTAAAATTGATCAATCCTAGGGTAGCCACTTTTTGTTTTCTTAAAGCAAATCTATCAATCCTAGGATAGTCACCACATTTTTACAGTACAAGTTAAAAAGAACATCATGATTTCTATGAAGCAACACCTTCACATAGATTAGAACATTTCTTTCTGGGCTTTTAAAACAGAACAAACTTATATGTTGTGCTTGTGGTGATTAGGCTTATGCTCTCCCCTTAACTGGGTGACCAAAGTGCCATATTCACTTTTATTTCATGTCATTTATGCTTTATTAAATCCTTTAGCAGGCCTGCCGTAGTGGGAAAAAAGTACTCACCCTACGGGAACGACCTAAGTGGGAACAACCAAAGCCAGGTTTTCCAACCCACTATAATAAAAAATGCAAGTTGTTGATGAAAGTCCAACTTGACGGTAGTGAGCAAGATAACCATCTCCAAAATCTTTGTTCTAAAGATTGGGAGGTCTCCTGAGGGAGTTTATCTATTTTTCGCATCGAATGGAACCTTATCTATGAACCATAGAGTAGTTTCTTGCCGCGTCAATATCCATACATTGTCATACTCACAGTGCAAGGGGAGGGAAGAATCTTCCCCCAAGACACTCACCATATAATTACTAAGGACCTCTTGCTCAAGGGATTCAGTATCCACTTCCGTCACTTTGAGTACGCGCCTGACAATGACAAAAACACGGGCGCCCTCTAGGGGGTGACACTGCTGTGTGAGTCAATGTAATTCAAGATGTGGGTTGTGAGTCTAATGATGACCTACTTGTCCTTAAGTGTGAGTCTGTTTGATTTATGTACAATTATCAAAACAACCCGTCAAAATCAAGAAGGATCATGTTTGATTCTTAAACATACACTTGTTGTTTAGACTCTAGAAACAACTATTTTACAAATGCTTCTTGTGTTTTCAAAACATTAATTCAGATAAGATCATCCTGAAAAACACAAAGAAAACGAAAATCTATTGGAAACAAATTTCAAACAGTTAAAGTCAAAATTTGGATTTTTTATCAGAACATAAACTTTCCTAAATCAAATCAGAGTCTTAAACTTGCATAAACTGGACTTTACAATTGAATTTTTTCAAATCAAACCAAGATATACCATCCAAAAGTGTCTCAATCAAACACATTTGATTAGTAAGTTAAGTTTCAGGATTAGTCATCCTAAATCAAAGAAATGAAACCCTATAATCAAACTTATCAACTTAGTCTAATCAATAGAATCTATCACTCTATTTGACTTAAGTTAATATCCTTGACACTATACCAAACTAAGATCAAAAGTTTATTGAAAGAAATAACGTTTGTATGTCCATTTTAACAAGGTCACAAAGACTAAAAATCCAAAGAACAGGAAATTGAAACTCAAACCACCATGGCCAAAATAGATGAGAATCAATTGAATGGTCTAACTCATCAAATGAAAAAACTTCAACAACAAATCCGGGATGTGCAAAGGGAAAGAACCACAAAGAGATATTTGCTGCCAGAAATTTGTGCTTATTCCTCTGACAAAAATCTTGACATGACACCCTCTCCACCAACAACTACATCATCCAAGTTTGATGTCTTTGGATTTTTACAAAAGATCCATAAGCCCAAATCTAAATCCTCAAACACAAATGATATTGAGAAATCCTATCATGTGATGCATTTATCTCCATCCACAATAAGCCAAAATAAACCTCAAGATTCTTTCACTCAAGCTAACAAATCCATCCAATCATCCTCTTCTATCATATCTTCAAAATCCAATGATCCATGTCAATCTCTCAATCCAAAGCATGCTAGCATAGACTCCCCTACAAATCAATTTCAAAATATTCTTTCCACTCCATCCAATGATATCAAAATTCCACAAACTCTTCCAATCTTTGATCAAGATCCCATTTCTCAAGAATCTTATGATGATCCCCTCCTTTCACTTTTCATCCAAAATAATTCCCTTCCATCTCAAGAGACAAGTATCCTTCCAGGTTCTTCTTCCACATCATCTCATCAATCCATATCATCTCATGATTCTATTTCATCACAAGAGCATGGTAGTTCTTCCATCCTATCTAATGATGTCTTACCAACTGATGATCAAGACATGATTTCTACACAATCTCATGATTCCCTTCCTCATCAAGGTTAAGATATGCTTCCATTCAAGGATACCCTTTCATCCCATGAAGATGTTTATCCTTCTCATGATCAAGATATTCCTTTCATACCACCTCATGATACTTTTCCAAGTCAAGATCAAAACACCCCATCATCCCCATGTCAAGATCCTATCACACCTATTCAAGCTATCCATGAACCCCACACCTATAAATTGGGATCCTCCACCTTTATCCATTCTGGTTTACTTCCAACACCTATCCTCTCTTCCATATCATATCCTCTCCAAAATGGACTCGCATCTTGTTTCACAAACAATACATATCCCATTGGTAAAAAAATGTGTCAAAGTATGAATTACAAAGGTCAAGGATCGGGCCTTCATGAACAAGGTATCCTAGAACCCCTTTTTGTTCAAAGAAACCCATATCACCATGACTTTGGTTATACACCTAAGTGTCTTAGTTCATCAGACCTACCATCTATCTTAGGTCCTCATCCTAATCCTCCAAACATACCATCTATCCTAGGTCCTCATCATGTCCATCAAACCTTCCCTCTATCCTCGGTCCATATCCTATTTCTCAAGAACAACAAAGGCACACATCCTTGATGCCCTTTCAAAATTCTACCCACATTAACTCCTCCATAATACCTCCATATCATTCATCTCAATCCACCTCTCCCATTACTCTTGGAAGAAATTTGGATGCCAAATATAAAAAGCTTCTATATCAAAATCCACATGTATCAAAGGATCAACATGTCTCCTCGAAGAGACATGCACAAATAAAAGAAAAATTGATCCAAAATCAAAATAAATTTTCAAAAGGCCACAAAGGCCCATCAAAGAAAAAATCTCAAAGACCACAAAGGTCCATACATCAAAAGAAATTTTCAAAAGGCCATAAAGGCCCATCAAAGCAAAAAGGAAATTTTCAAAGACCACAAAGGTCCATAAATCAAAAAGAAAAATGTGAAAGGCCGCAAAGGCCCACAAAGAAAAAATCAAAGTAAAAAATCATGTGGATTCCTAAAAGTCTCATAGAAGCAATAAAATATAAATTGGAATCCAAATTTTCTAATCCAAAAGCTTCCTCCAATTTTCCATCTAATAACCTATCACCTTCCAAATCCATTTTTCCTCCATCACTCCACCACCCTTCAAGGTGTGTGCCAATGTTGATCTTTCCATCCTATCCATCTATCCATCAACAAGCCTTCCAACCTCCTATCCATTATCCAACATTCATCCCCCATCATTCTCCTTTAATCCAAACCTTTGGATAAGTCCTTAGATTCTTCCATCATATCATTAATCTGCCAACATTTAGGAGTCTAATTCCCATTGCCATGGTTTACTAGAGGGATATTTGGTTGTGAAAATTGATGCTTAAGTCCTTCCTCCATTTCCCTATCATCCATATCCTATATTCCATATTCCTCTTGCACTCTACACTTAGGAACAAGTTTCATCCATCTTATCATTCATGGTCATTATCCTTTCTATGCTCATTCCTTACATATCCACCTTTGATCTTGACAAGGTTAAGGATCTTCTTGAAAATCATATATCTTATCCTATACACTTTATCCATATCTTCCATACCATATCTTTCATCTTATCCATATTTCATCATTCTTACTAAATATATCCTTTCTTCCTTTCCTTGGTCCTGATGAGGAATAGGAGCAAAATACTTGGGCCTTGTGTCTATATCTTATCTAGTTAATCTTGATCATCTCCATTCATTATTTTTTTCCTCGATTTCTTACATTCCATATCTTCTAGCTTATCAAAATTCATGTCATCATGTCCATTTGCAACCTTGAATCTTATCATACAAATCATATTTAAAGCCTAGCTACAAAACATTATCTAATCCTCATATCTTTTGTCAACAATCATCAATCTTATCATCATCATGTCTTATGGAATCAATCATTCCTAGCATCTTAATCAATCATACCATTGTCATCTTTCGACAAGAGATATGTTGTTTGTGTGACATGTTTTGTAGTGAAACTTTCATTTTGATCTATCAATTTTCCATGGTTGCATTAACCCTATTGCGGGGCATCTTGTTCCTTCAATCAGGCATATCATCTCATTTCATCTTAAAATATCCTCAAAAATATAAAAAATTCATAAAATTTGAAAAAAGGTGCAATAAAATCTCAAGAACATATCATTGCAATGTGGTCATGTCTTACCCTAGCTTGGGGGAAAAATCCTAAAAACACTGGGGGCAATAAAACAACGAGCTTAGGAAAAACACAACAAAAACAATGATCGAAGTGAAAATATCAATCACCATCAGAACACTTCGAACTATCGCATCATATCAAAAATCCAAAAAAACATGTCAAAAATCAATCAGAACTCCAAAAACATGTCAAAAATTAGTCAAAAATCCAAAAAACATGTCAAAAATCAGTCAAAAAAATCCAAAAACATGTCAAAAAATCAATCAAAAATCCAAAAACATGTCAAAAATTCAGTCAAAAATCTCAAAAATATCACAAAATCAGGATGGATGATCTAATCTGAATAATGATTGAAATACTTTAAGAAAAGGTTGAACATGTTGCATTTTGATCATTGTTATCATTTCTTTAGAGCAACTCGATGATGTATTGGACTAGAGAAGCAAGGAAGGAGAATGATATTTTTATTGTCCAGTGTCTGTAAGTTAATCATATGAATGTATGAATTGTCGGGGGATGTGCTATGCAAATGTATCACCGATGACATTCAAAATTCACACATTGAAATGATTAGTCACTGCTTGTTTATGCAATGAATGCTCAGGTCATCTCAGTTCAATTATACCTTGATGCTTGTGTTCGCTTGCAATATCAAAAATCATGAAAGTAGTACTCAGGTCATCATTGGTTTAACACATACCATTAATGCTTGTACTCACTTTCAAAAAATTTAAAAGCTCAATGATGACAAAAAGCACACAATTACTATTAAAATGACAATAGTTTGCATATAGTTGCATGATAAAATTAGTTTGCATTCATATTAGTTTTGCATCTGCATTATAGATTTTTCACATTGATTAATGATATCTATATCAGCCTGCGCTAGATGCAGAATCATGTCCCACATCTTTGGGAAAAACTCTAAAATCCTCCTATAATCAATCAAAAATCAAGCAGCCTATCAATCTAATCGGCTCTGGTGACACTTTGATCAAATCTCATGAGCGACTATCATTGAACCTCGCCTATCATGAGGTCAATCAATCAATCTATCATTGATCCTTGCCTATCATGAGGTCAACTATCAATCTATCATTGATCCTTGCCTATCATGAGGTCAATTATCAATCTATCATTGATCCTCACCTATCATGAGGTCAATCAATCAATCTATCATTGATCCTCGCCTATCATGAGGTCAATCATCAATCTATCATTGATCCTCACCTATCATGAGGTCAATCAATCAATCAATCATTGAATCTCACCTATCATGAGATCAATAATCTTCTAATCTATCACAATCAACAATCAATATCAAATCAAAGGGTGACACGATCGAAAATCATCAAACACAAGGAGGTAAGGCAGGGCAACATTTTATCATCTGCAGGCTATATTTCTTCATCATTGTCGAGAGATAAATTATTTCTTCATCATAAAATCATAAAAATATTTCAAAATTCCAAAAAAATCATCAAATCAATAATTTATCTCCCGAGGGGGCATATTATCATCAAATCATCTGAAAATCAAAATCTGGGGCATACGGAATTTTTTTTTTTATTATCATCGATCCTGTCAGTAGCAGCAAAATTTTCTTTGAAGCAACGCATAAACACATCACTTCGAAGAGGGGCAAAATGTATACACCTAAAATTGGTTTGGAGCATCAGATTAATTAAATACAAATTATTTGATTAATTATTCTAATTTCCTCTATTGTTTGAATAAATAGAAATATTTATTTAAATAGTTCACATTCACACCGCATTTAAATTCTTCTAATATCTCATCTTAATTAAATAAAAAAAATTAAATATATTGTTCGATTTAATTATCAAATCCCTATTTTATTCTATCACATTGATCTCAAATTAATTAAATAAATATTAAATGCTTTATTGATTAATTGCCATATTCTTTTGTTTAATTTAATAAACAACTTCTATAGTTCGTTTTATTAAATTATTTATCTCCCTTTTCCTAATTTAAATAAATCAAAAATATTTGAATTAGAGCATAAGGAATATTCCAATCTATATTTCCTCAAAAATGAATTAGATTTCCTATGTCTAATCCATATCTAAAATATGTCACAATTAATGGTTTGAAACTTCATGAGAAGTTTTGGAGACAAATTTGGAATTTGATCTCTCAATCCTCCTCCATCAATCTTTCCTCTTCTCTTGCCTGGTGTTTTCATGGGTAGAGACAGTCTCCATCTTTCTCTCAATCTCCTCCATCTTTCACTATTCAATTCTCCAGATTGAATCCAAGCCTCTCAAAGCTTTCCCTGTGCATTTCTACAGCCAGGAAATCTATAAATAGAGCCTCATTGAACCAAGAAAAGGATCAAGATAATCTAACTTTGTGCACTCTTACTCTGTAGGAATCTAGACATCAAGCATCAAGCATTCAACATCAAGCATCCAACAATCAAGCTTTCAACCATGGCTGCCTCCGGTAGCTGCAATTATCTATTTCACATCAATATCATGCTAGTTTAATTGTTTTATCATTTAGCATTGCATTATCATCATCTCGTTCTTCAAATAGTCATTTTAACAGTCTTATTTGCTTAAACAATCTGAGAGCAATCAAGATTTAATAAATCTTTGGAGATAGAGAGCAATATGACGCTTTTGATAGATAATTCCTTTGAATTGATTCATTTAACTTGTTTATTGATATAATGTCGTATTAAGAAGTGTCTTTTGTGCTTATTCACTTATTCACACTTATAATTATAATAGACTGACTACATGGATTAAAATGCATAACGGTTTCGCATGCCCTACGATTGGATCGATCACTCTCCCATTATAGATAGGTCCTAAGACACTGGATGTGACATTCTCTATCATTTCACAATCGGACCAATTTTATTTGCGACTCGGCCACTTGTGGCTTCATTCAATGAAAGTGTCCCCATCTTTTATTCACAAATGTGTGAAGTTTCCTATTGACAATAAAATATTCACTGTTCACCATAGTGGTTTCAATCCTCTATCTTCTAAAGGCATTTTTATTTGGAAGCCTTTTGGCCTGAGCCCATGGAACCTATCACCTCTAGATGAGATTTCTTTTTCATTTCCTACCAGAAGTTTAAAGCAAAGAAAATCTTTGAGCTCTCTTTCTGCAACATACCCCCTTCTACCTTAGAATCACCTATCCTTGATGAAGCTATGTTGCAACCTGACTCTGACATGCCTAACCAACCCACACCTGAAACCTCCTCCACATCATCCAAGAGACCTAAAGATCATGACAACAATTCTATGTTACCCCCTTGCATCAAACAAGTGTATAAAGCTAAGGACTTAGTGGATGAGCCACCTGCAGTTCCCCCTACTCCTCCCCTTAGGAATGATAAACAACCTATGGTGGACTAGCTCGCTCCTTCTCCAATACCACTTGAAAAATGAACAAAAAGGAATAGGGAAGCTAGAGAATGTAGGCGTTGTCGTCGTGCTCTTGCTCGCCAATCATGTAATGAAGCCAATATTGAAAATCCTAATTCACCTTTACCTGATATAGTGCCTGATGACCCTCCTCCCCCACCACTGCAGCTTGATCCTATACCTCCATCACCACCAATCCTGCATGCTATGACTGCTATTGTCATTATACCTACCATTTTCATCAACATAGATGGTGATGATGATGAGAATGCTAGGATTGACGAAGAGGTACACCACACTTTGAATTCACTATTTTCCTCTTCTATGAGCATACATGACACTTCTCCTAGGACAAGCATTGACCTTGACGCTAGTTCGGCGATTGTTGTTGTCCCACTAGCTAGTCGCCCACCCAAATTCTATAATGAGCAAGATTGGGAGTCGGATGACTTGCTCGTTGAGTGACACAAATGTGCCTTACTAGTATTTTATTTTCTTTTTGCATTTATGTGACATGTGTTCCCCATATTGTCATGTTTGATGTTCCCTCTCTTTGTGACATTCTTTTATATGTATCTCCATTCTTCTATATTTTGTGCATTCCTTTTCACTTTTGGCTTTCCCATTTTTCCTTCCATTTGGGGATGATGCAAGGCATTGAGACCACAATGTCTCCTTCATGTTGACCCAAATGGAGCCCTCTTTTCAATTTTTGTTTTCTTTTTGCATTCCATTTGGGGATGATGCAAGGCATTGAAATCATAATGTCTCCTCCATGTTGACCCAAATGGACTCTCCATTTTTGTTTCCTTTTTGCCTTCCATTTGAATATGATGCAAGGCATTGAGACCACAATGTCTCCTTCATGTTGACTCAAAAAGGCTCTTTTTCTTTGTCTTTTCATTTTTGCTTTTTGTCCTTTTGGGGATGGTGCAAAGTGTCGAGACATCCTATGTCTCTTCCATGTTGACCCAAATTGATTCTTTCTTTTCATTTTCTTTCACTCTCTTTGTGTCTTCTTACAGTTCTATGTATTTGAGGGAATTATGATAGTTCCACGCTCTCTACACAAACATTGGAGCAACGAACATACTGACCCAAATCCATAGATCCCTTATGTGTTTGGTGTTTTTCATTTTGGGGGAAACCCCTTTCCCTTTCTTTTTCTTCTTCCTTTGCATGATGCAACCTTTCTTGGACAACTATCACTTGACATAGGGATTTTCAAGCAGGCTCTCATGTCCTTTTATTCTTTTTTGCATTTTTCCTTTCTCTAATTTAATAAAATTGCTCACAAAATGGTATGTAGCAATTCCTTTAAAGTGGGGGCATAAATTGGCATTATTTATTTTGCATTTTCATTTGCTTTTCCTCAGTTCCTAATGCAGCCTTATCACTTCATATGATGTGTTTTCTCACTTTGTGGATGACATTGGTTGTAATGTCCTTCATAAGTGTGACCTATCTTAGCATATTGCATTCCTCTTAGTGGCCTGATGTGACACACTGCATCCCCTAAGTTTTAAATTTTCTATCCTTTGATTGGTCCTCTCTTGGAGACATTACACACAATTCTCCCTAAGTCAAACACCTCACATGAACTGAATAAGACTCCTTGGAACATTCTCTTTACATTTTTTTTATTTTTTATTTTTCATTTTTACATATTGCATTTTTGCATTGTGCATACATAACCACCTTGCATAACAAAAATTGCATACCTATGGTGCCATCTTGCACTTGTTCATGAGTTCTAAGCATCCAAGGCTTTGCTTGTCTCATGAACCACACCCTTGTCTTTTGTGGCACCTTATCAAAAGTTATTAAGAGGTATAACTTTGGTATGGTTGAGTGGGAAGCCCAACTAGTGGCACGACTTTCCCCATAGCCACCTTTGTGTGAGTACATATCAATCGTGTGTATGTATCTCACCCCCTTTTCAACATCTCACCCGATGAACAACTGAAAGTCTTGTCGGCCCAGAGTGAGTACATCCCTTTCCTTTCAGACAAACAACCCAGATATGATCCAAAACTAGCAAGACAAATGTTCGAAGTTTGATCTGACTTTCCCTCTCTCTTCACTCTTTCACATCACTCCTTGTGTGATCTTTTGTGCTTATGTTTGGTTTTCCATGGGATCTTGATCCTGGGGGCTTGATCATCCCACTTGATCATAGTCATCTCACCTTACTATCATGAATACATTGGATCTTGCTCAACATGCATGATTCAACTACTTTAGTGTGATTTTGAAGCAAGTTCATGTTGGAGTGAAAATACATTAAGAGGGGGGGGGGGTGAATCAGTGTTTATAACTTCTTTGATAAATTTAACTGAAACTGAAAAGAACCATACATATGTTCTCATTTATCAATGATAGAATCATTCATGTAATTGAAAGCAATCATATAAACTGAAATGAGAGTAGTGTAACATTGCAATTTAAAGTAGTAAAGCACTGAAGCAAATGAATAACAGAGACGCAAGTAGACACAAGATATGTTGAGTGGAAAACCCTCCTGGGGTAGAAAAACCACTCCTGAACCTGTTGCCTTTTTCAGGCTTTCATTTCAATAATTATTTTGACAAAGCCTCAAAGGCTGATTTCTGAGCACCGACTCAAGGAGTACCAAATCCTCTGTTTAGAGACACCAATCTCAAGGAGCACCAACCCCCCTTTTTTTTTTCAATAGAACATACAATAATACAGAGGATCTCTTTGTTTCTCTTATTTCTGTCCTTTGCCTCTTGACAAACAATGCATAGAATTCTCAAGAGTCAAGAATGACTTCAGGATTCCATCCATTATTAAATCTTGATATAGCTTGAGGAAAATAATCTAGTTACTATGTCAATACAACTTCTCATAGAAACTACATTATAGTGATGTGATCTTTCTTTTTATTTCTCACAGTCTGATTTTCAATCTTTCATGATAAAAGCTTCAAAACAGACAAAAACACTGTTTTCCAATTTTTGCATCACACTTACATTACCCTCTATCACCACTTAAAACAATAAAACTTCCCTTGTTTCTTTTTGGGTTTATCAAAGATGATTAAACCCTAATCTCTCTGTTTTCCTCCTTTTACATTTACATCATTACATCCCATGAAGGGTTACAACAGTTGCTCATTTTTCACTTTCAAAGAATTACTCAAAGATGATTATCAAGTTACCATGGTACAGTTGAGCAACAGGGATAGATGTTATCGTTATCATAAGGGAAGGACCAATCTGAATAAGGTCTCCTGACAGGATTACTCAAGCTTTGTGCAAATATAGGAGGCAGAGAAAAACCTATCCTATAAAACGGCCTACACAGAAAAATGCTTTGACCAAACAACATCAAGGTATGCATGATTTTTCAAATAATGACCACTAAAAAAACTGTTGCATAAAGAAGTAACTGAAAGAACAAAGCTTCCATAACCGAAATCATGCATTTCAGATCTAATCATGAAAGGAATAGACATTTTCCACTTTTCTTTTTGCATAGAAAACTTTACTCGAAATAACCTTGACTGTAAGGGTAATGGTTTTGCAAGGATAAATAAATGAGTACCTGTGAAGACCAGAAAAAAATTTCCCATGAGAGATTTACTAGTTCTGCAAAGGAAGAAACAACCACAATACCTTCCAATCTCGCCCCATCACTAGTCAACGGGAAACTGACACACAAAATGACCATAGTAATGGTCTTCTCACCTCCCCCATTTTCTATCCAAGATCATAACTCTAGAGGTAACAATGAAACGACCAAAGGAATGATTCAAAGGTGGTGGCCAGAGTAGGGTTCGAGACCCTCAAACAATGAAGCATAATGATTTGCCCTACTTTCCATATGAATTCCTTTACAAAAAAATGAGATGCAGTTTGAAGTCCAAAAGGACAATCATAATAATCCAAAAGAAAATCATAATGATGTTTGAAATCCGCTTCTTTACCGTACAACCACAGTCTTCCTTCGGATAACCCGTGGTATAGAGGTAGAACCTTTCAAACCACTAGCATCTTCCACCGCATTACCACGGTTACGCTTTAGACAGTCCATGATATGGTAGTAGCCACCTTGCTTGCCACTAGCCGCTTCCACTGTATTACAATAGTTAACTTCCTGATAGTTCGTGGTGTAGCGGTAGCTGTCCTACTTGCCACTGACGGTTTACCCGCACTATTTTGGTTTCTTTGATGACAGCCCACGGTGTAGCAGTAGCTGTTTTGCTTGCCGCTGGTGGTTTCCACCGCACTACCACGGTCACTGGATTAACTACCAGCGGTACCCTGGTAAGACCTTTTGAAGCCCATGGTCTTACCAAAAGTCAAACATGTCGACAATTATGATGCCATGCAATATTGCTACCAAATGTCGATTGTCATTGACATTTTATGTTTCCAAGATAGTAAATGCTAAGTCACTTCCAATGTGGCAATTGAAAAATAATCAGACTATATACTAGTTGTTGGCCTTGAGGCCAGATAAATTATCAATCAATAGACCCAATTCAATGAAAATAGGAGATCAATTTAAATCCCTTTAACCAAAGCCGATTTTCCATCACATTTAAGTCCAATAGCTTATAGTGTGCCAAGAGATATCAATTAAAAGCAATACGATAGCCACCTCATTATAACCAAATATAGTGTGCCAAATATTATCCAATAGCTTGTGAAGAGATAAATACTTTGATGAATATCAAGATGCTTGTAATTGATCAATCCATAATTAATCAACCTGAACAATGGAATATAGAACTTGTAACTAGAAAGCCTCAACCGATATCTGCACAATGAGTGAAGATATCAAAGCCACCAAATAATATAATCAATGAAGTAAATGTGCCAAGTAGAAAAAATAGATCAACTGAGAAAGTAACCACCAAGATGCCAGAGGTAATACAAATTGTCATCAAGTACAAAATATCACAAGAGAGATTCAACAAACTCCCCCTTTTTCCTTGATGGAAAAAACTGAGCCACCAAGCCAAAATGAAATACAAGAACCAAATGCTCATAATTCTCCCCCCTTTTGTCACAAGGATAAAAGGAAGTCAACACAGATAAACCAGAATCTACTGTGAAATTCCAACAAACTGCAGATGTAACCTTTGAGCAGCAAAGTATGAGCTGCAGGAAGAACTAACCAGCTCCCCCTATCACCAAGATAGACTATTTAAGATAATAGTGATTGAGAGACAACTCCCAATCTAGACCTAAGTCTTTCAAAAACATATTTAGCCAATGGTTTTGTAAAAATGTCAGCAAACTGTGCTTGTGTAGGAACATATTGCATAGAAACCTCGCTAGCCAGCACCTTTTCTCGAAGAAAATGAAACTTTATAGCTATATGTTTAGTTCGAGAGTGCATAACAAGATTTTTTGAGATATTGATTGCAATAGTATTATCACATAGAATAGTAATAGGTTGTGGAATTTCAATACCCATATGTGATAATGTATGTGACATCCAAATTACCTAAGTACAGCAAGAAGTGGGAGCAATATATTCTGCTTCAGCAGTAGAGAGTGAAACAGATTCTTTCTTTTTGTTGTGCCAAGCCACTAAACAATCACCAAGAAAGAAAGCAACACCACTGGTACTTTTCCTATCATCTAGACAACCTGCGCAGTCAGAATCAGTATATGCTACTAAAGAGAAATCATTGCTTCTGAGATACCAGAGCCCATAATCAATTGTGCCTTGTATATATTTAAGAATCCTTCTCGCAACATTGATGTGAGATTCCTTAGGAGATACCTGAAATCGAGAAACCATGCAAATAACTTGCATTATATCAGGTCTTGAGGCTGTTAGATATAATAGGCTTCCTATCATTTGTCAGTTGGTTTGATAGCAAGAGAGTCATCAACCTTGCTAAGTTTACATCCAATAGCCATTGGAGTGCTTATAGGATGGCTTTCATCCATTTGAAACCTTTTTAACATTTCTTTTGCATATCTTGCTTGAGATAAAAAAATGCCAGATTCAAGTTGTGAAATTTAAAGACCTAAGAAGAATGACAGTTCTCCCAATATAGACATTTCAAATTCAAATTCCATGATTTGTGAGAATTTTTTACTCAAGGCAATATTGTTGCAACCAAAAATGGTGTCATCAACATAAATTTCAACAAAAAGAATATCAGATCCTTCAATTTTAACATATAGATTGCTATCTACTCCTCCTCTAATGAAACCTTTTGACAGTAAGTGACTATCCAATCTGGAGTACCAAGCTCTAGGAGCTTATTTTAGGCCATATAGAGCCTTTTTCAGCCTGTAGACATGATTGGGTTTGTTTTTGCAAATAAACCCTTTAGGTTGTTCTATGCAAACTTCTTCTTCTAAGTATCCATTTAGAAAGGCAATTTTTACATCCATTTGATATATAGTGAAATTTTTGAAAACAGAATATGCCAAGAAAATTCTAATTGATTCAAGTCTAGCAACAGGTGCAAAGGTTTCACTGAAATCAATACCTTATTGCTGAGCATATCCTTTGCAGACATATCTATCCTTGTTGCGAACAACATGACCATTTTCATCATGTTTATTTCTAAAAATCCACTTGCCTCCTATGACATTTTTGTCATCTGGTCTTGGAACTAGATCCCAAGTCTGATTTTTTTCAATTTGATCAATTTCTTCCTGCATTGCATTAAGCCAACATTCATCAGTTAGAGCTTCATCAATTCTTTTTGGCTCAAACTGAGTGATTAAACAAAAAGTAGTAAGCTTAGCTATGTGTGCTTTTTCATCATAGTTAACTATTATTTTTCTTGTTTGAACTCCTGCTGATTTATCTCCTATAATCGAATCTTTAGGATGGTTTTTAGCAAGAGATTTTGAAGGAGTTTTAGTTTCACATTTTTTTGAGCTGATTTTAGCATCTTCAAAGTTTGCTTCAACAAGTTTAGGACTTGCTGGTTTTGTTTTAGGCTTTGCAGTTTCAAAGCCTTCATAAATTATATCAAGTTCAAATTCGTCCTCTTCATCATCCTGCACAGGTTTGGCATCTAAGAGCATATTTTCATCAAATTTGACATTTACATATTCAACAATTTTGTTCAGCCTATTGTTAAAGCATTTAAAGGCTTTGCTGTGAGTAGAGTATCCTAAGAAAATACCTTCATCTGTTTTAGATTGAAAACTACCTAAGTTTTCATCAAATCTCTTGATGAAACACTTGCAGCCAAATATTCTGAAATATTTAATTGAGGCAGATTTACCATACCACAGTTCATATGGAGTGAAATTTGATTTCACTATGATCTGGACTCTATTCAAAATGTAGATAGTTGTATTAATAGCTTCTTTCCAATACATGTTTGGCAGATTTGCTTCATTCAACATAGTTCTTTCCATCTCTTTTACAGTCCTATTCTTTCTCTCAACAACCTCATTCTGTTGGGGTGTTTTGGTAGCAGCATACTGTCTCTTTATGCCATGTTTGTCACAGTAGTCTATGAATTCTTGTGAGGTGAATTCACCACCTTTGTCAGATCTTAAACATTTCAATTTTAAATCCGACTCTCTTTCTACCAGTTTTCTAAAAACTTTAAAACGTTCAAAAGCTTTTGATTTATTCTTGAGAAAGGTAACCCATACCATACGAGAGTAGTCATCAACAAACAACATGAAATATTTCTCACCATTGATGGACCTAGTCCTTGTAGGACCACATAAGTCAGTATGAACAATTTGCAGAGGTTTAGTAGAGGAGTGTTCCTTGGATTTGAAGCTTACCTTAGTTTGCTTCCCTTTGAGACACTCTTTACAAACAATATTGTCAGGTTTTCTAAGAATGGGAAGACCTCTTACATTCTGATTTTTGCTAATTCTAACCATATTGTCAAAATTAATGTGGCCTAATCTCTTGTGCGACAGCTAGATTTCTTCAACATGACTCATTAAGCATATACCTTGATTGTTTTCATGTTCAGAGGTGTCAAGTAAGTTGTAGACATTTCCCTTGGTCCTTCTTCTAGCAGCAACAACTTTTCCAGACTGGTTTTTGATTTCACATCCCTTTGAAGTGAATAGGACTTGATAGCCATTGTCACAGATTTGACTGACACTCAGAAGGTTATGTTTTAATCCTTCTACATAGTACACATTGTAGATAGGAGTGTCTTTATTCAAAAAAAGAGAACCTCTACCTTTGATTTGAATTCCCGAGTTGTCTCCAAACTTCACAAATCCGCCTACATAGTCTTCAAGATTGGTGAATTTTTTTTTGTCACCGGTCATGTGGTTTGAACAACCACTATCCAGGACTCATAAGTCCCTTTTCTTTGTGTGGAAAGCAGTTTGAACAAGCATAGTCTGTTTAATGTTGTTAACAACTTTGAGTTTCTAGACTTTGATAGTTTTCAGCTATTTATTTTATTGATCAGCATTGTATTGCTTAGCAGACTGACCCAAATACTTGCATGTGAAACATCTAATCTGCCTTGCAAGGCCATAATTTTTCCTAAAACCAAATCTAGGAGTTCTAGAATTCATAAATCTGCAAGATTTTACCTTGTGACCAAATTTGTTGCAGAAATAACAATACCCATAAAAGAAAGGGTAGGAACTATAAGCCATTCTGTTGCTCCTAAAAGGATAACCATGATTCTTATCAGAATCAGGATGTTTGAGTTTAGCACTTTTGTTTCCAGCAACAACCTTAACCTTTGCACTGACATTTGAACATTCACCTTTCACAAAACCAATACTTGTTTTGTCCTTGTTCAGTTTCTGTTTACTGAGCATGTCATTCAGTTTAAGAGTGCTCTCATATTTCTCAATTGTCTTCCTGAGATCAACAATCTCATGTTCAAGTTTCTCAATTTTTGTATCTTTAAAGCTTATGCCAATACAGAGACAATCTTCAACTCTCTTGGATTCTCCAAGTTGAGTTTTTAAGGAGACTATCTCAAGATTTATGAGTTGCTCTTGTTCAAGTTCTTGAGTAGAATTTTTCTCTTGTGCACACATTTGTTTTTTAAGTTTCCTTAGCTCTTTTAGAGCACATTTCAGTTCACCTTCAAGGTCTACTTCACCTTCTTCAGCATCATTGTTGTTGGTTTCTTCTTACTGAGTAATTTTAGCCATGAATAAATTTTCATCCTCTTCATCTAAGGAATCTTCAGATTCAGTGTCTGTTTCAATTTTGCTGAACAGACTTTTCTTCATTTTGAAGTAGAATTCTTGTTTAGGTCTATAGGCCTTTTTCTTAGCCAATTTTTCAGTTTTATCGTTATCACTGTTTGGATCAGCATAGGGGCACTTTGCAAAAAAGTGTCCTATTTTACCACAGTTAAAAAATTTGAAGGGAAGTTTTCCCTTATAATTCCAGACCCCTTTTTGAGTTTCCTCACAAAGTGGGATTCTTTGGAATCAAAGAATTTTGATTCAGTAAGCTCATCTTTTTCTTTCCTTTCAGCATTAAATGCTGCTTCTTTTGCAGAGGTGTTGTTTTTACTAATCCTCATTTCATAGGTAGTAAGAGTGCCTTGTAGGCTATCAAGGGTAAGCTAGGTAAAGTGTTTCAACTCTTCTAGAGTGGCTACTTTAGATTCAAATTTTGTTAGTAAGGTTCCGATTACCTTTGTTACAACATCAAATTCCTTGACTTCTTCTCCCAGACCCTTCATGGCATTTATTATTTCATGAACTCTCAAAAAATAGTCAGCTACTTTTTCATCGTCCCTCATTTTTAATTCTTCAAACTGGTGTTTTAAAGTGAGGACTTTAGATTGTTTTACCTTTTCATTTCATTGATAGATAGTTTCAATTTTAGTCTAGATTTCCCTAGCAAAACTGCAGTGCATGACTTTGATGAAGACATCTTTAGTTAAAGCACATAGAAGAGCATGCTTTGCTCTTGCATTGGTTTCATATCTTTTCTTTTCATCAGAAGTAGTTGGTAAAGTAGCTAGTACAGTGTACCCAGACAATACTATGCTCCAGACATCAAGGTCAATAGAAGTTAAATAAGTCTCCATTTTGATTTTCCAGAATACATAATCAATTCCATCAAATAATGGAGCTCTAGCCATGTAAGTACCTTCATGAGATTGAGACATTTTGAAAAGATTCCAAGTCCAGAATCAATCCTAGGTTGGAAAGACCTATCAGAGGACCGTAGGCTCTGATACCAATTGTTGGAGTGAAAATACACTGAGAGGGGGGGTGAATTAGTGTTTATAACTTCTTTGATAAATTTAACTGAAACTGAAAAGAACCATACATATGTTCTCATTTATCAATGATAGAATCATTCATGTACTTGAATGAAATCATATAAACTAAAATGAGAGTAGTGTAACATTGAAATTTAAAGAATTAAAGCACCGAAGCAAATGAATAACAGAGACACAAGTAGACACAACATATGTCGAGTGGAAAACCCTCCTGGGGTAGAAAAACCACTCCTAAGCCTGTTGCCTTTTTCGGGCTTTCATTTAAATAATTATTTTGACAAAGCCTCAAAGGCTGATTTCTAAGCACAGACTCAAGGAGCACCAACTCCTCTGTTTAGAGACACCAATCTCAAGGAGCACCAACCCCTTTTTTGTTTTTCAATAGAACATACAATAATATAGAGGATCTCTTTGTTTCTCTTATTTCTGTCAAGTGCCTCTTGACAGACAATGCATAGAAGAGTCAAGAATGACTCTTCAGGATTCCATACATTATCAAATCTTGATATAGCTTGAGGAAAATAATCTAGTTACCATGTCAATACAACTTCTCATAGAAACTGCATTACAGTGATGTGATCTTTCTTTTTATTTCTCACAGTCTGATTTTCAATCTTTCATGATACAAGCTTCAAAATAGACAAAAACATTGTTTTCCAATTTTTGCATCACACTTACACTACCCCCTATCATCACTTAAAACAACAAAACTGTCCTTGTTTCTTTTTGGGTTTATCAGAGATGATTAAACCCTAATCTCTCTGTTTCCCTCTTTTTACATTTACATCATTACATCCCATGAAGGGTTACAAAAGTTGCTCATTTTTCACTTTCAAAGAATTACTCAAAGATGATTATCAAGTTACCATGCTACAGTTGAGCAATAGTGATAGATGTTACCATGATCATAAGGGAAGGATCAATCTGAATAAGGTCTCCTAACAGGAGTTTCAAGCTTTGTGAAAATATAGGAGGCAGACGAAAACTTGTCCTATCAAACAACCTGCACAAAAAAATGCTTTGACCAAATAGCATCAAGGTATGCATGATTTTTCAAATAATGACCATTGAAAAAATTGCTGCATAAAGAAGTAACTGAAAGAACAAAGCTTCCATAACCGAAATCATTCATTTCAGATCTAATCATGAAAGGAATAGACATTTTCCACTTTTCTTTTTGCATAGAAAACTTTACTCGAAATAACCTTGACTGTAAGGGTAACAGTTCTGCAAGGATAAATAAATGAGTACCTGTGAAGACCATAAAAGAATTTCCCATGAGAGATTTACCAGTTCTGCAAAGGAAGAAATGACCACAATACCTTCCAATCTCACCCCATCACTAGTTGATAGGAAACTGACACACAAAATGACCATAGTAATGGTCTTCTCATATCCCCCATTCGTTGTCCAAGATCAGAACTCCAGAGATAACAATGAAACGACCAAAGGAATGATTCCATGGTGGCGGCCAAAGTAGGGTTCGAGGCCCTCAAACAATGAAGCATAACGATTTTCTCTACTTTCCACACGAATTCCTTTACAAAAAAAATGAGATGCAGTTTGAAGTCCAAAAGGATAGTCATAATAATCCAAAAGAAAATCATAATGATGTTTTAAATATGCTTCTTTTATCGCACAGCCGCAGTCGTCCTTCGGACAACCTGCGGTATAGAGGTAGCACCTTTCAAACCACTAGCATCTTCCACCGCATTACCATGGTTACGGTTCAGACAGTCCACGGTATGGCGGTAGCCACCTTGCTTGCTGCTAGTCGCTTCCACCGCATTACCACAGTTAACTTCCTGACAAGTCGCGGTGTAACAATAGTTGTCCTGCTTGCCGCTGACAGTTTACCTGCACTACCATGGTTTCTTTGATGACAACCTGTGGTGTAGAGGTAGTTGTTTTTATTTTTGTTGGCGGTTTCCATTGTACTACCGCGGTCACTGGCTTAACTGCCAGCGGAACCGTGGTAAGACCTTTTGAAGCCCATGGTCTTACCAAAAGTCAAACATGCCGACAATTATGATGCCATGCAATATTGCTACCAAATGTCGATTGTTATTGACATTTTATGTTTCCAAGATAGTAAATGCCAAGTCACTTCCAATGTGGAAATTGAAAAATAATCAGACTATATACCAGTTGTTGGCCTTGAGGCCAGATAAATTATCAATCAATAGACTTGATTCAATGCAAATAGGAGATCAATTTAAATCCCTTTAACCAAAGCCAATTTTCCATCACATTTAAGTCCAATAGCTTATAGTGTGCCAAGGATAATGGCCAATGCCAAGAGATATCAATTAAAAGCAATACGATAGCCACCTCATTATAACCAAATATAGAGTGCCAAATATTATCCAATACCTTGTGAAGAGATAAATACTTTGATGAATATCAAGATGCTTTTAACTGATCAAGCCATAATTAAACAACCTGAACAATGGAATATAGAACCTGTAACTAGAAAGCCTCAACCAAGATCTACACATGTAGCCAAGATATCAAAGCCACCAAATAATATAATCAATGAAGTAAATGTGCCAAGCAGAAAAAACAGATCAACTGAGAAAGTAACCACCAAGATGCCAGAGGTAATACAAATTTTCATCAAGGAAAAAATAGCACAAGAGAGATTCAATAGTTCATCATCTCACAAAAGTGGGGGCTACATGTGTCACCAAAAACTATAGCCTTTGACACTTTTTCACTCATTTTGGCCTTTTCCCTTGGATTTTGGCCTTGTTTTGCCTTCATTTAGACTTGAATGTTTGCAAATCAACAACAATCTACCAATGTTTTACATAGGTGTTGTGAAGTGTTGTAATACATCTTCCCACTTTTCTAAGACCGTTTCAACACAATTCACCTAAATAACCCCTTTTCAAGCCTTGTGCCAAAGTGTTGTAAGGTGTTGTAATGCATTTTCAAACTTTCCCAGGCTTTTCGTCACTAATTTAACCCTTTTCTTATGTTAATTTATCCCCTTAATGTACTTTTAGGCCCGATTTAAGTGTGTTTCGAGAGGCAAGTCTGATAACCATCATTTAACACCTTTTTATTGTCGACTACCACTTGAATTTACCCAAGTGGAATAGGTCACCACCTTGGGCGACCTAGTCCCTTTTGGCTTAAAATTTAAAATTAAATAAAAACCTAATGAGAATTTTCTTCCAAAATGCTAGTGTCAGCCTATCATGTGACATTTTTGGTAAATTAGAGCATATCTTGTATAAATAAGGGGTTTCACCTTCATCCCCCCCCCCCGCCTAACATTATTTTTGCATCTTCACAAGCACTCTTGCACTCAAGCTTCCCAAACAACCGATCAAGAACAAATGAATCTCAAGCAACCTCCATTAGAGTTGGTTCTTACATGTTGCAGAATTCAACAAGTAAAGGTTTGGGGAGTGTTTACATTGTTCATCATTCAATCATTTTTCCTTTCATTATTTTGCATTTGGGTTTAAGTTACCATCAAATGGGTTTGACTTAGGCAAACCCCTATTCCCTAACCCCAACATTCTCTTTGTCTTTGCATGTGCTTTGTAGGTTGTAATCAAATTTGGCAAGGAATAAAGTATTGAAGAGGGCACAATCATTCCATTCAAGTCAACTCAAGTCATCAAACCTTAGGTGGAGCAAAAGGACAACTTGCAAGTCATTTTCTGAAGATTCGGACACAGGCATCTATAGAAAAGGTAAGTGCAAGTGGGGACCCACATAATCAGACCTTTAGGCTCCTAAAAGTACCAGAAGGACTAGGTCACCATCATTGGTGACCTTGTCCCTGTGTCAGACTTGAAAAAGGGTTTTGACATTTTTGGACACCCTTTTCCTCGAAACCCAGTATGGCAGAATTTCTCGATATAAGGCCTAGGTCACCCATTTCGGCGTAAGTGTCCCTTTGCAAATTTCAAAAAGATTTCAAAATATTCTGGGGATCCTCTTCTGCAACTTTCATTTCTCAGGTGCACCATCTCTGCATTTTCCAGTTTCCTTTATGTTTACATACATTTAGGTCATTTAGTTAGCTTGCATTTTTTTTACATTTGCTTTCATTTACATTTCATAGTTAGTTTAGATTCATTTCATTTCCAGCACTCAAACACACTTCTCATACACAACACAACCTCCTTAATCCCTTCCTTTGAATGCAATCACCAAAAAGTGTCATATCACCAAAGTGGAAAGAGTGTCATTCGTAAACCAAGTGCTCTTTAGGTGAAAAATCCTAGGGGCCTAGTAAAGGGAATCCTCTTTCCCTTGTTACACATATAACCTTTTTGGTGGTTCAGAAAGTATCTAAGGAGTTTGAGGTGGGAGATAAAGTAGTTTTTAGGGTTATAATTTTAAACATTTTTTACAAAATTTGGAAAGGCTTCCAAATTGGTAGCATTCTTTTGGGCTATTTGACATATTAGAAAATATTAGTCCAATAACTTATTGTCTTGCTTTACCTTCTACACTCTCCAAGATTCAGAATATATTTCATGTTTCTTTTCTTAAGAAGTATGGGTATAACTCATCCCATATGGTCCATTAGAAGGTACATCAAGTGGATTCCCAAGGGAGAATCTACATGGAACCGATTGGGGTTTTGGGCCACAAAGTGGCCAAACTCACAAATATAACTATTAAGCAAGTAAAATTTCTATGGTAAAATATTTGTGAGAAGGGTGGAAGAAGAGGACATCTTCTACAATTAGTATCCTTTTTTTTCATGGATACTTTACTATTTTGATCAAGATACTTTATTGTGACACTACACATTATTTTATTCTTCTATTGTGTGATCAAGACAATATTCTATTAAGAGGGGAAGTGTCGACCTCCTACAATGATTCAACAACTAAGCCTTCACATTTGTGATTCATAGATTGGACATCTAATTTGAATAGCTATTTCAATCGTCATGAAGGTACATTTAAATTTTCAACCCAAGGATGTAAACTTGAAATGGGCTAGCATTGTATGTGCACTAGAAATCCAAAGTAGCCATATTCATCCTACAACTAAGAAAGACACAATGTTGAAAGTAAATTGCTCGTAAGGAAATACCATAAGTGTTGAGCATCAACCAACAACTATACTAAGCTAGAATGCATGACAAAAATGAAAATTTGAGCGAACAAACAAGAAAATACTTTGTTTGCTTTGGGTGCAGGAATAGTCACATAATGGAATTCTAGTGGCTGCAGGAATAGACATTGCCAGATTCTTAACTAATTAATAAACAAAAAATAACAACTAAACTAGACTAAGGTATAGGATGGAATACTCACCAAGTGGCCCCCCTTGGATGAGTATCCCCTGAAACTAATGTAAACTCAGATGCACAAACTTATAACTTCATTTCATTCATTGAAAAACATGAGTACAATCGAGCAACATGATTGTATTACTAAAAAACTTAAGAGTTTGAGTACATCATCAGATTGATAAACCTCCCATTTGAACCCCCGAAGGAGCATCAAAGTCTTATTTATCTAATCACCTAGCAAGGCGGTCAACTCCCACAGATGTGGAGGACACCACATTAGGGAAAGCGCAGAAAGTGGAGAGGTGGCTATGCACACACATAATCTGTCAGGCATGTATGCCTTAAAATGCATCTAGCACAGTAGTAACACCTATATTTTACCAACAACAATTAAGACCATTACAAGGCAGTTACAGTTTGATTTGAATGAGGAATATTTTCCTCGTCGAGAGTCTTTCCTCCATTAAATGACCACCTTGTTGACTGGTATGGTGAATGTCCAGCAGGCGGAATCTTCCTTAGCTACAGGCCTTAAATTATATTTGCATGACAATATTAGTACACACAACAACTGCATATTTGTAACTATAGAGCATAGACCCTTGGAGGGGGCCTGCACTCTAATATCTGAGGTACTAAGGTTGTGATATTATCTGTCTTTTTCTTTAAAACAATAATTTCTTCATTCTTATCTTCAATCTCTTCATCTTTCTTTTGAATTTTCCTCTTTAACCTACGTTTCTCCCCTTTCCATTCTTCCTCCCTCCTTTGCACTTCTTTCCATAAATTCATGACTACCATATGCATTGAAAAATTAGAAGGCCTATGTATTCCTACAAAAAATTTACCTAACACTTTTGCTTTTTCTTCATAAGGCTCCAGTTGTAGGGACTTTGTTTGTTCAGCCAATACTAGCTGCAGGGATGTTGACCGTTCTCCTAGTTCTGGCTGCAAGACCTCTTGTTTTTGCTCATGTTGTTGGAGCTCTTAATTCTGTTCATGCTCCTAGCTTCCAACTTGTTATGCAATGTCAGCAAGATCTACCAACGTCATGCTTGTTGTTTCTCAAATGTGTCCTCTTCCTCAAAATTTACCTGCTCCATTGGAGCTTCTGCATCCTCCCATGATGTCTCTCTAAACTTAGGGATTTCCTCTAGAGATGCACCAAAGGCAAGATCAGTAGGTCTTGATTTTCTAGGAGGGCTTTCATGTTTTTCCCTTGCTGTAGGAAGAATAGTATCAACTTTTCATTTTCTAGAGGTTGGCACTTCTCTTTCTGTAGTTTTCTCTTTAAATTTTCCCTTCCTTATTTCTTCCTTCTTCTTTTGTGCCCTAGTTCTCATTAGGGTTCCAAGAGGAACATTATCATCAAAATTAGTAGAGGAAATTTCTTTATCTGAATGCTCTTCCTTTGAAGAACTATTATCAATGGTTTGTTTGGCTGCAAGAGGGTTTTCACTAGGGCTTGCGCCAGATGTTGAGGCACCAAGACTGGCCCCAACATTGCTCCTTCTTCTACTCACCCTACAAGGCAAAACCCTAGATCACAAATTCTCTAGTCTAATTTGAACAATATTCAAGAATTCTTTGTAAGACATATCGTACATATCATGTAGAGACTTCTCAACTACTAATTTGATTAGAAAATGGTGGGAAATGGAGTTTTCCCTACCTTTCTGGGTCGCAACTGCCATGATTGAAAGAAGGTGGTATAGCAAGTTGGGAACATCCATTCTTCTCTCGTGCCTCATGTGGTTCAAGAGTTTGAAATGCACAAAATGTATATCCGCTTGACGACCTTCACAGGTAATATACTTCACAACATAAAAAACTATTTGCCTCCATAGCTTAGGTAGAGATGTTCTCTTCTCACCTTGTTTGTCTATACTCAATGGAGGATCACTAGGTTCTGTAAATTGGGCCCTGGTTGACCTAGTGTCTGTAGTAGCAGGGTAATGTTCAGCGTCGACAAGTAACCTTGTAATTCCTACAGTCCTTTCCTCAATAGCATAAATTCCAACCCATTTACCGTGGCCCTTCCTTTAGACAGTGTTTGGGAAAATTCCTATGCAACATCTTCATCAAACCCATTCAGCTTCAGGAAATAGTCTAACCATCCGCAGTTTTTGAAGTCAGCCTAGTAGGGTGCATCCTATAGTAATACATCATGAAATATGGGTTCATTTTGAATTAACCCACCTCCAATTGTCTGCAATCAAAAAATCGCTCTGCAAATTTTTTCTTCTTGCAATCTAAAAGCCAAACTTCTCCTTCCTACAATGCTGCCAAATTTCCAATGCTTGTATCAACTGAATTTTACCTTTTGGCTTAATATTATGATAGGAGAAATAAAGGCAATAAAGGAGTAATAAATGCATGCTATGATTAAGGAAAATGGCGGTAGTTGATGTCCTTTCACACATACGAGCCATCATCACACTCAAAATTCAAATCAGCTCAAAAATTTAAACCTTTCCAACGTGAACCAATATGGACAGACATGTAGACATGGCATTGAAACATCCCCCCCAAGCTAAATTTTCACATGTGTCCTCACATGCGAGGTGGAATGATGATTTGACAGGGGCGAGGAATAATTACATGATATGGCGAACGTCCATATTAATTTACAATAATTAAATAAATGCACTAAAAGATAATTAAGATATAACAATTGATGCACATGTACCTGAATTTGTGGAATATTTATTGCAAAGATTATGGAGAAAGTACCGGTCACTTTTCAAAATAAATTAGTTGAGAAATTAATGAAAGTGGAGCAGAATGAGGTGGAATGGAATGAAGTGAAGTGAAATGATGATGGGGAGGTGGAAGAGAGAGAAAGGTGGAATGGATGGGTAGATGGGTGAAGAAGTGGATCCCCACAAAAGCGGAAGTCTTTATTATCTCGAGTTACATACCTTAGTTAGCTAGAAGGAGGGACACTAGGTCCACTTCCTTTGACTACAGGAAGTTCGGGTGTTGCATGTTGAGTGAATTGTTGTAGGAACTCCTCCTTAGAAGTTGGCTTGTAATACAATCTTAGGCGGTGACCATTCACTGACAACTTAAATCTGATAAGGTCAATGGTAGTGAGTTGAACAACCCCATTGGGAAATAATTCAGCAACCTCATACAGTCCTAGCCATCTTGTCTGCAATTTTCTTGCATTGTCTTGATACCTTGAGTCCTAGAGCAGTGCCCAGTCGCCTGGCTGGAATTTCTTATCTTTGATGAATTTGTCATGCCATTTTACTCTTTGATTATGCACTACCTCTGTGTGATGCAAAGTTTCCTTCCTCATCTCATCCAAAGTATTCAACTACGTGATTCTGTCCCTTTGTGCCTCAAAGATGTCCATCCCCAAGTCCACTACAGTCCTAAGAGTTTTATGCTCAAATTCAATGGGCATCATACCTATTTTTCCATACAAAAACTTAAATGGAGTGAATCTTGTAGTTGTTTTCCATGTAGTTCCATAAGTCCAAACAACTTCTGGTAGTTTGTTTTCCCAATCTTTTCTATCGATAGCCATTGTTTTGGTCATAATGGCTTCAATTTCTCAGTTGATCACCTCAACTTGACCATTGGCCTGGGGGTGATAAGGAGTAGGCTTCTTGTGCCTAATGTTGTACTCATTGACCAATGTTGTAACAAGGGTTGAATTGAATTAAGCCCCTTGATCAGTTACTATCTCTCTTGGAACTCCATACCGTGTGAAAATTTCCTCATAAAGAAATTTTGCAACCTTATTATTTTTTGCATGCTTCATGGCCTTAACTTCTATCCATTTTGTTACATAATCAGTGCATACCAAGATATAGGATTTACCATGCAATGGAGGATCAATGGGCTCTACAAAGTCCAATCCCCACTTATCAAATGGAGTGATTACTACCTGGGGGTAAAGTGGAATTTCATCAGATTTAGTTGGCCAACCCATCCTCTGGCATCTATCAAACTTCCTTGTATATCTCCTTGCATCCTTGTGGAGTGTAGGCCAGTAATATCTCGTGTTCAAAATCTTCATTTTTGTCCTCTTGGTTGAAAAATTCCCTTCATAGGGTTCATTGTGACATGCATGCAAAATGTCATATGTCTCATCTTCCCTCACACATCTCCTCATGACATGGTCTGTTCTAGTGTTAAACAAGCATCTAGCAACCCATGAGAAAAGAAATGATTTTTCAATGAGCACCCTCTTCTCTTTTGGAGAGAAGTGAGGAGGAACTCTCCCTGTGACTAGGTAATTAGCTATGTCAACATACCAAGGTGTCTGCACACTAATGGAAAATAGATGCTCATCAAGGAAGGAGTCATCTATGACTTGATTTTCCTATGATGTAGTCAGCCTTGAAAGAAAATCTGCAACAATATTTGCCTTCCCTGGTTTATCCACAATGGTCATGTCGGACTCCTGCATCAACAATAACCATCTTGCCAACCTACCTGAAATCAGAGGTTTATTCATGAGGTATCTAATGGTTGCATGATCAGTGTGCACAAAGATCCTGTATCTTATTATGTAGTGCCTAAATTTTTTTAGGGCATAGATCACTGCTAACATTTCTTTTTATTTCACTGTATAGTTGAATTCAGTTCCTTGCAGATTTTTTCTGACAAAGTAAATAGCATTTTCAATAGCTCTTTCTTTCTTTCCTAGGACTTCTCCTATATAATAGTTTGATGCATCAATATGGATGTGAAAATAAAGCTCCCAATCAGGTCCCTTGAGTACAGGAGCATGACTTAAAGCCGCTTTCAAGTTACAAAATGCCTTGTCATAGTTGTTTTCCATTGGAATTCAAAATCTTTAGTTAGGACAGTATACAATGGTGCTACCATTTTGCTGAAGTATTTGATGAACCTCCTACAATAACTTGCATGTCCTAAGAAACACCTGACATCTTTTTTTTTTGCAGGGATAGGTAGATTGGTGATCACCTCAATCTTTGTAGGATCAACTTGAATTCCTTTGTGAGAGATGTAGTGGCCAAGAACTACACCTTCCTGGATCATCATGAAACACTTTTCACTATTTAAAGATTATTGTGGTCTTCACATCTTTGTAGGAATCATCTAAGATTTTACAATGCTTCATTGAAATCAACACCATAGGTAGTGAAGTCGTCCATATAGATTTCCATGCAATCAAGAGAGATATATGAAAATATGCTAATGACTGCCCTCTGAAAAGTTGCAGGCACATTGCATATGCCAAATGGAAGTACTGAGTAGGAATAGGTACCTCATGGATAAGTAAAGGTGGTCTTCTCCTGATCCTCTGGTGTAATTTGAATCTGGTTATAACCGATGAATCCATCTAAAAAAGAAAAGTACTGCTTTCCCGCAAGTGAGTCCAAGACTTGATCTATGAAAGGTAAGGGAAAATGGTCCTTTTTGGTAGCAACATTACGTTTCCTTTAATCAACAAAAACTCACCACTTCCCTTCTTTTTTAGGCACAATCACCAATGGGGAAACCCGCTGGCTATTTAAGATGGGGTAGATAAATCCTGCATCTAGAAATTTTTGTAGTTCCCCTTTTACTATTTCTCTTAATGCAAGGTTAATTCTTCTTTGTGGTTGCCTCACTGGTGTACAACCATCTCTTATGTATATCCTATGAGTGCAAAGCTTAGGTTCCAATCCCTTCATATCATGATAGTCCCATGCAAATGCATTTTGGTGGGCCTAAGCAAATTTTCCAATGGCAACTGTTGTTCTTCACTCAGTTTGTTGTTAACATTTAGATATTTTCCTTTTGACACTTGCACTTGTGTAGTTAATTTTACCATAGATGCTTCACTAATGCTTGGTACCTTGAGTTCATATGGAAGCAATGTATGAGACATACCTGTGGCTGCAAGAAATTTGGCTGCAGGAAGAGCGGTTGCAGGACAAGCGTCTGCAGGAAGAGTGACTATAGGAAGAGCAGGCAAGAGCATCTTCATTGTTTCAACATAATTAGATGCATGAGAGGATGATGTTTCCTCTATCTCATAATGGTATTGAATTATGTTAGACAATACTTCATCTTCATATTGAAGATGCATGAATGGATTTATGTTGAACATAATAAGTTGTGCCACATAATTAATTTCCTATGCCTCTTCACCAACATGTGGCCATACAAGATCATTCTTATCATGGGAGGGTAGAGAAGAATATTTTTGGTGCTCTTTCCATCAAAAATGGTCATGTATCCTATCTGAAATCTAGTATAATCATCTATTGTTGCGAACCATGGCCTTCCAAAAATAATGGGGTACCCGCCTAGTGTGGCCTTAGGAGAAAGAATCATAAAATTTGTTGGGTACTCCCAAGAGTCTACAGTTACCACAAGATCCTCTACTATCCCATCCGGCTTAACAATAGAACTATCAACAAACTACAGGATAGTAGTAGGTCTCATGCTTGCAACATTTAGTTGTTGCAGGATATCCTTAGTCATCACATTTATTATTGCTCCTAAATCAATCAGAGCATTCTTTATTTGGATCCCATTTATAACAACTCCTACCACAGGACTCCCTGGGTCATTATATTTGGGAATAGTCACTTTCCCAAGCATGATGTCATCCAGTTGTCCCACCACATGGACCATAGTGGGGTCTTTCTTCTTCCTATCTGGCTTCTTAAGGCATGCTTCCTTGAATGTCTTGCCATATATGGGAACATTTTTATGGCTTGAAATAGAGGTATTTGGACACATTTATGCTTCAACTGATCTAGAATGTCAAAATTTGTGTCCTCTTGTTCTTCCTTTTGTTTCACAATTTCCAACCTCTAGAGAAATGGTGGTTCTGGTTCAGTTTGCTCGACTGGGACCGATTCATTATTTTTAGGTGCACTTGGCTAAATAGGGACATTCAGAGGCTCCTCTTCCTCCATAGGAAGTTCAGTGATGATGGGTGTAGAAGGAGCTGGAAAATTATTTTCTGAATGCAAGTGGATGTTACTTACACTCACAACATATCCAGGGAATTGATTTGGATTAGCAGAGTATACCGGTTGTTGTTGTGGTTTACTATTTGGGTTAGGTGTGGGCTAGGCTAGTAGCTGAGTAGGTTTAGGTGTGTTTGAATTTGAACTAGCTAGAGGAGGTATTATAGCAGGTTGCTAAGGCTGAGAATTTGGTCACATGTAATTGGTTGTCCAGTTTGGCCATTGTTTTCCTCCCCTCCATTGGGATGTTTGATGCGAGTTTCCTAGAGGTGGCTGCCAATTTTCCTAAAACTGCTACCAATTCCCCTAGGATTACTTCCACTGGGGTGGAGATTTTTGGTGATTGCGCTAGGAATTTGGAGGGTTATTCCAAAGTTGTGGTGGATATCCTCCATAAGTGGATGGATATGGGGGTTGTCATTGGTTACTAGATGAATAAGAATTGAAATTTGGCCTAGCAAAAGATAGTGGATTTGGTGGCATACCCTATCTTGGGGCCCATGGCCTCCTTTGTGCAACAAAGTAGACTTGATCATCTTCACCTTGGATTGGCTTGAACTCAGGTGCCATCTTTCTGTCAATATTATCTATCATCTTACATCTACAGTCCTTCTTCTTTTGTCTATAATGAAGGTAGTATTCTATCAACATTGCCTTTGCCTCCTCTTGTTTCTTCTTGGCTTGAAGTGAATCCAGTTGAGTGACAAATTGTTTATGATGTCTTTCTTGAAGTATGCCAGTAAGTGAGTAATCTTCATCCTTGAAATTCCACCAGTAGATGACTTACCTATGGAGGATTGGTAAGCCCTCCCTTTCTTTGAAGTTGCCCTAGAATAGTTGTAACATAGCTTTTTGATATCTTCCCAAGGAACTTGGGTTATATCTCCTCCTCCCATTAGGTCCAAGGCATCTTTGCAGCTATCACTAATTCCTCTCAAGAAAAGCAGCTTCTGTGATTCTTCATTGAGTGTATGGTGTGGAGATTTTTGTAGGAAAAACAAAAACCTTGAAATGTAATCTTCCAGGTTCTCATCTTCCTTTTGCTGCATCCTAAAAATTTCATCTCATCTCATTTCACTACCCTTGCAATACTCCTTTTATTTTTCAAGGAACTTTATCTTCATGTCCTCCCAAGTCTCCATAGTATCTCTGTCTAGGCTCATGAACCATCTTAATGCAACTTCTTTCAAGGTGGAAGGGAATAGCTTAAGCCTGTGGGCATCAATGGTATAGTCATAACTCCTGTAGAGTATATCAAACTTGAACAAAAATGTATCAGGATCTTCTATGACAAGTCCATAGAACTTAGGAAGAACTAAAGTAGGGATATTTTTTAGGTTGTCTACTTCATTTTGATGAGCAATGGGGAAAAGAAAAGTTGGTTGGTTAGGTATGTTTCTATTTGCATCACCCTTGCCTGCCTGATGATGTTCTAAAGCAAGGGGGTTCTCAATCAGATTTTGATCTTCAGAGGAAACTTCAAAACTGGTCATATCTAGAAATGTATCAGCAAAGGGTTGTGGCTCTTCTTCTTCTTCATCTCTTGGTAGGTTCTAGTACTCAACTAGTTGGAATAAATTAGGATTGTTAAGAAGGAATATCCCATGAGCATCTCTCCTCCTCCCTCTATGCATACGGTATCAACTCAGTATCAGCCAACTTACACAAAGAATTGGAAAAAAAATAGGGGGTCATTACTTTCTTAATGAAGGGTATACTAAGAACAACTTCCAAAAATATTACAGTAATAAAAACTATCAATGAGTCTAAAGAATGTCCTAGTTTGACACCATCCCCGACAACGGCGCCAAAAATTTCAGCCTCCTACAATGATTCAACAACTAATCCTTTACAATTGTGATTCAGAGATTATACATCTAACCTGAATAACTATTTCATTCATCATGAAGGTGCATTTAAATCGTCAACTTAGGGACATAAACTTGAAATGGGCTAGCACTGTATGTGCACTAGGAATCCAAAGTAGCCATAGTCATCCTACAGCTAAGAAAGACACAATGTTGAAAGTAAATTGCTTGTAAGGAAATACCATAAGTGTTGAGCATCAACCAAAAACTACACTAAGCTGGAATGCATGACATAAATGAAAATTTGAGTGAACAAACATGAAACTACTCTATTTGCTTTGGTTGTAGGAGCAGTCACAGAATGAAATTCTAGTGGTTGCAGGAACAGACAATGCCAAATTCTTAACTAATTACTAAACAAAAAATAACAACTAAACTAAACTAAGGTACAAGATGAAATACTCACCAAGTGGGCCCCCTTGGATGAATATACCCTAAAACTAATGTAAACTCAGATGCACGAACTTATAACTTCATTTCATTCATTGAAAAACATGAGTACAATCGAGCAACATGACTGTATTACGAAAAAAATTAAGAGTGTGAGTACATCATCAGATTGAGCAACCTCCCATTCTAACCCCCAAAGGAGTATCAAAGTCTTATTTATATAATCACCTAGCAAGGTGGTCAAATCCCACAAATGTGAAGGACGCCACATTAGGGAAAGCGCAGAAAGTGGAGAGGCAGCTATGCACACATAGAATTTGTTAGGAATGTTTGCCTTAATGCGCATCTAGCACAACAATAACGCCTATATTCTCCCAACAATAATTAAGACCATTACAAGGTGGTTACAGTTTGATTTGAATAAGGAATCTTTCCGTCATCGAGAGTCTTTCCTCCATTAAATGACCACCTTGTTGACTGGTATGGCGAATATCCAACTAGTGGAATCTTCCTTAGTTGTAGGGGTCAAATTTTATCTGCATGACAATATTAGTACACACAACAACTACATATCTATAACTATCTCAAAGAAAAATTCATTAATCACATGCAAAATTAACATAGATAGTTCATATAGCATGTCAATATCATTAAAAGTTATGAAAATGAACTTATGCCCAATGTCCAAGGTTTTAAGGAAATATCATAAAAAGATCAATATCCAAACATCAAAGTCTATGACAACTGCATCAAATGGATAACAAACTCTATCAATAATTAGACCATAAACTAGACTCATCAAGAAGTATGCAATATCCTATTTTGATTCTTTGACATATTATTATTTTACCCATCTCATTGTAATTTGGATGTAGGATTATCTTACTTGATTGGATATTATTCTATTTGATAGACATCTTTTGATGTTTGATATGTGTAAGATAGGAAAAATCAAGTAGCATAGATTAAGTGACAACCACAACACTATCTAAACTATAAATCAAATCTAAAACAAGAGAGAACAAACAAGCATGAGGAATAAAATGAAATCAATCAAACAAAAGCACTCCCCATGTTGAAGTTGAATCACCTCCCTTGTCTCTCCTCAAAAAACCTTTGCAAGTTTTCCCTCAGATCATTGTGTATGTGTGCAAATACCTGCAAACAATAAGCATGAAAGTCAGAGATAAGTAGTTAAATTAAAAATGGAGAAGAGCTTATTTTATAGACAACCATTCAAACGGACTAACGAGATCGAGCTTCTAGAAAGATTCCAAGATCGACGGCTGAGGATACATGCACCGCAGAGTAGTGAGCTAAGGACGGCTATGACATGGATGGTTAAGATTGAAAAGAGCCCAGAAGCAATCAATGACTGGGATTCGAAAATGAGATATTGGAGGGAGATAATGGAGGAAATAAATAAAAAAATTATTTATTTCATGAGAAAAGAATCTTTGACCAAGTGGAGGATAAATATTTTTTTTTTAATTATTTATTTGAGGAAAAAGGAAGTGGACATTTAATTAAAATGATTATTGGAACCATTTTAATTAAATAAGAGGAAATAGAAAAGAGGAATTAAATAATTAATTTAGATTAATTAAATAATTTTTTATGATTATTTAACTATAGAAGAATTGGAAGATTAATGAATAGATAAATAATTAATAATTATTATTTAACTATAGATGAATGATGAAAGGTAAATAATTAAATAAATGCTAATTTATTTAGTTATTGAAGAAAAGGGTGTTATCGGCGTAATTAAATTTATTTAATTGATCATAGTAGAATAAAAATTAATAGAGGAACATGATCAATAATTAAATAATTAAAATTATTTAATTATGTGGGAGGGAAGACCAAGACAGAGGAAAAATGACGTTCACGGACTAAGATATTTTTTCAGTGTACAATATGCATTAATGTATTATTTGATTATATATAGAGTATTATTTTCTAGCCAATTTCTACTAAGTTATGCAAAGATTATGATGTTTTAGGAATAGACAATGGGGAAAAGTGAAACTAGGTTTGGTATATAAAGCATGTCAACTTAGATATGAATTAACAACTTGTCTTAGTAAATAAACTAAAAGATGATTAGAATAATAATTGATTATATTTATTTTTTCAATAAATTAGAATTAGTTAAGTTATAGATGAATTTAACTCAATAGGTTTTCTTTAATTTGAAAATAATTAGAGTTAAATAAATAATTCATATTATTTTCATATTAAATACAATAAATTTTGAAAAAAGAAGAAGATTAAAGATAAATATTGAAAGATATTAATTAAATATTCTAAATATTTTATTTGAGGATTTGAAGAGTATTAAATAGTTATGTTTAATGTATAATTCAAATAAATAGAAGAAAGTAATTAGATTTTCTATTTTTAAGGTTTCTTAGAGAATAAGCATGTGCATGAATTTTAAGATTCAACAAGCATAAAATCTTAGAGCACAATAGAGAAGATTATACACATAGAGGTTTTGTTAAATTAGTATCAAGATCAATTGAAGGATAATTGTTTCTCATAATTGGAGAATAATCTAGAGGGAGAATAAGATTCTTAGCTTTTCAATTCAAGAAGGAAATTTAACAATCATTGTAATGTTGAGCTTGATATCATAAAATAATTATCAAAATATGATTTCAATTTACATTTAAAATGAACATATATTTATATTGGAATTTGAATTGTTGAAGCTATGTGAATAGTAGATTTCTAGAGAGATAAAACTATGAAAGCACTTTAATAGAAATTCATGATTTGAGGAATTGATCTACAAAACAAACATGAGCTTGTAGAAGTATTTTAGACCAATTTTGAATGAATTAGAACAAAAACTTAATTTTGAAACCCTATGTCAGGTGAAGTTTTAGAAAGAGTGATATAATTTGTAGTGAAGATAATTAATATCATAGAAGAGGAAATTAAATGAATTTAAACCGGTGTACAAACTTTCTTGATTCTATTGTACTCCTAATTGAAATGATTATTGAATTAGATCATGTGGTTATTAATATTTTTGATGAATTGTATCAGGAATTATATTTTGTGAAAATGGTCTAGTTTTAATATTGTATTCAACTAAAAATATTATAGTCAATGATTTGTGAATTTCATGAATGTTGAGTCTTTTTTGAGGCCATATTTAGAATTTTCTAGAAATCCAAGTCTAGAATATTTTTTGGAAGTGTGCATTTGGTGCTTGTATGCCTTTAGTTTATTATTTGCATCATATTAGAATGTGTGATTTAAACCTAAATATATGGGAACTTAGAAGAAGTACTAGCACCATTCTAAGAAAAATAAGTACAAAATCAATGTCACTTCTATTATATAGATGATCAAACCCATAGGGTGAATCTACACCTCACTATTTATATTTTAAAACTAATCCTTTTGAGCCTTGGTTGTCTATATTTTTTTGAATCTTATGAATATAATTACCACAAAATAGTGAGTTCTCCCTTAGTATAAACTTATGTTTGAATACTTGAGATTTAAGCCTTCCATTTGTAATTTATTAATGATTTTGTGAGTTTGGGGTCTAGATATGTAGGAATTATTTTTGTGGACAATAAGTATTGATACTACTTACTATATAGCATGTCTTGATAACCTAATAGGTCATTTTCTCCTAAGATATTTATAGTTAGAGAATAATTTTCTTGATATATACATACCACATCACATAATGGCATAGTGGAGTATAGGATAAAGGATCCATAACTATAAATACATTGAACCATTCATATACCACTATGTGCTAGGAGATTCCCATTTGTTGGATCATAATATAATTCTACTTGGGAGTTAGTGTGCTCTATGAGTGATAATAGTTTAGATTCATTCTTTGCATAAGTGATTAAGGACCATATGGCAAGAAATGGATCATTGTATTATTTAATCTGCTTATAGGATATTTGTGATGTATTTTTTAGTCTTTCAATGTGTAGAGTTCAGTATCTTTGATTGGTTCTATCATGTATGTTATGTTGTGTGTTTTGCATGAATGTTGTTGATTCTACACACATGTTATTAAGTATTGTGAAGTATTGTGTGATTTTTTTTATTGTATTTTGATATGTTTATTACTATTATGAATTATAGTTAGTATTGATGGTTTATGGTTAAGGACTTGTATGTATGTGAATGCGAATGTGATTAATTTATGAAAGACAAATATTGTAACCTATTATGTATTATTTCATGGACTGGTTGTTATAAGTACTTCTTGAAAGTGGTTAAAGAGGACATGGTTCCTTTGATGTGTGGGTTCATATCATCTTCACCTTAGGCAACTAGATATTGGATGGAGTTGGATGGTATAAGAAGCATCACTATATTAGATTTGGATACTCGAGATTATTACTTATAGTGTCATGACCCTCCTTTATTTCTTTATTAATTATTTTATTATTGCATAATAATTACACTTATATGAATGAAAGAATACTACAAGATCTAACATTTCTAAACCTATTTGTTATCATGAAAGGTGATTGAGGTGTTAACTTTCTTATAAACAATTTTATTACCTTATGAAGTTTATCGATCTCCTTTTTGTTGACATTATTATATGAATAACTATATGACAATAGATAAAATTCTAGGTCATTGTTTTTTTATATTGTTTGAGGTTGAATCTTGATATGATTTCATGATCGTCTAGTTGATCATTGTGTATGGCATTAATTTAGTGACCATAAATCTCTTTGTGATTAATGAGCATTATCACTATGTGCTTGTTGAGGTCAGAAAGATTCAAATATACAAGAGAATCAATTTTATTATTTAATTCGCATAATAATTTTATCATATAGTATTATAACATGCATAACTATCATTTGATTGTTTTATTAACATCATACAATTTTGTTAAAAATAATTACTATGAAAACTCTCTCATAATTTATGTGGGATTCCACCATATGAATATCATTTTTAATTGATATTTGCTGCAAAAGTGGAAGACATTAATACTATGAGATAGGGAAGCAAAAAAAAAAGATAGGTATATCCACTATTTTATAGTGGAGCTAGGAGGTGTAGAGGAAAATGTTTGGCGTAAGTAGAAAGAAGGATTCAAGGTTCGTGTGCCTTGTCTACATGCATGCCTATTAGAGCACTTGTGTACTTTCTTTTGGCCTTTTCTCTATTCTGAATCACTCCTATTGGCACAGGAAACAAGATATCTTGGAAAGGATCTCAAAACTTGGTTAACATCTTTCTAATCGCTTTCACCTGGCAGTTTCTAAATCCTTTTCTATATATCCATATTTGTAATTATTTTACAATCTTTACATTTGTATGGAAGTTTTTAAAGCCATATTCTCTACAGTTTTTCCCAGGATCATTTGCATTCCATGAGATCTCATTTCATGGAGGTATTATGTATTATGTTCCAAGGCTCCCAATTTAGCACAAGCTACAAGTATATGCTGGTAAACGTGAACTGATTGGGTAGGAAACATGTGGTGAAGTAGTGAGATTGTCTTCTACACTTTGTAATAACATTATTCCATGTCTCGCTCTTCCATGTGGTGGAACACTTTTTGACCACCCATCAAACTTCCTTCAGCTAAGAGATTGAGATTGAGATGGAGATTAGTGGATGGCAATGGCATTTTATGTTTTTAAATGTTAAGTGTTAATCAGTCTGTCTAGTGGTAAGCCTGAGAGTATTTCCCCTTGATGGTAGAAAATCAAGTTGCACACCAGCCAGATGTTTATCTTCTTGGCTTGTGTCCAGTCAAAACTTCAGAAGGGTCATTCTTGTAAGGAGCATCCCTATATGTATAGTAACATGTGGATATAGGAGTAAGATATATAAGTATAGGTTTGTGTGGATAAGGTTTATATGATTTTTATTATATATTAAGATATTGTCTTATATAGGTATAAATCTCAGTGCAAAAAGATTTATTATTATATTTTGTTTTCTTTTTAAAATGTTTATGAATCTTAAACAAATCATATATTTTTAAATATGTAATATTTATAAATATATATTTGCAATAAAGTAAATATTCATATAGAGATTGTGTGGATATTTTTTTTGTTTATATTATCTCATAAGTTTTTTCTATGTATGCATTCTTATGAAAACCTAGATAATAGAGGGTGAAAATATTTCATCAATAGCTTTTGACTTGAAAGATAAACTAAGTACATAAAATGAGATCATTTGTGATCATGTATGCACCTTTCCATTTCCTCCAACCTTTAATTGATTGCCTCATAGGGTTCAATTAATTGAAAGATCTTGTTACATAAATCAATAATAAGCATGTGTGCTTTTAATATCATATAACTTCATAGACCACTAATAGAATACATTAGGATATAATCATAAGAGTATTAATAGAATATACCATAAGAAACTCATAAGAATGTAACAAATTGATAAAGTAAGATGTCATATAAAATAATGGGTATAAAGACCGCATCATGATTGATAATAATGGAATTTGACATAAGATCAAAAGATAACAAGAACAATGTAGTAAACATTTTGAAGGTGATATTCATTTGTATTTCAAACAAATAAGATTAACAATGATCAATTCAGTATTGAATAATTATAGTTAAATGTTTTTAGTCACTAATATGATATTTTCTAAAATTTTAATTAGCGATTTGTTAAATTCATTTACATATACTAGTTATCAACATGATATCCAAAGCATTGAATAGTTATCAATTGGAGATTCGTCAGTTTGTAAAATCATTGATTTGATATTTTTAAAAGTATAGTTAATGGTTTGTTAAATTAATTTACATATACTAGTTATCAACATGGCATCCAAAGTGTGAGCGTCTTTCAAGGAATAACATGGAGTGGAGTGGTAGGAAGCGGACGGGCGAGAAAAGGTCTGGGAGAGGAATTTTGAATTCCTTTGAGGATGGCGCTAAAGATGGCGAGGATCTAGATGCAAATCCAAACGGTTCTTTGGCTGCTATGGCTATCTCTGTTATGGCAGTGGTAGAGGATGGTTGTTTGGCATGTGCTCTGGGGTGGTTCTTGGAGGCGTCTATTTTATTTGGAGACTTGCTCTCTCTTTTTTATGCTCCTGTTGGTCAGGCATCTCTTCTTTGCTGGTGATAGTTCTTTTTTGAGATCCCTTACGGTTCTTGTGGCGAGTGGCTTTCAAGCCTTTTCTTTGTGGCTCGGGTGTTGCAAGGCTTATGGATGGTTTCTCGTGGATGGATACTGCAGCTTGTTGCTGCAACGACCCTTGTAGTTGCCTTTCCTGCCCTTTTTTGGATGTGTCTTGGCTTGCGGTGGATGGAGGCTACTCTTGCATGGAGTGGGGCTTCTTTTTTAGCTTGTGTGGGTTCCCATTTGAGGTTTGGATTAGCTTTGTTCATTTCGGCTCATTGCTCTGCTATCTTATTTTGGAGGGTTTCGGCCTCCTATTTGCAGCCCTCTAGATTTGCTTGTTTTTTAGAGGCTTTCTATTCTCTTGACTCTCCTGTTGTGGTGGTATGGTGTAGTGCTCGTTGCTTCCTTGGTATTGCTTGGAGGACTTTGGTGGTGTGTGGTTGTGAGGGTTCTTCCCGTGAGGTGGAATGGTTGGAGGAATGTCCTATTCTTGGTCCTATTCGGTGTAATGGGATGGCTTAGGGCTTAGGGCTTTCTATGTTGGACTATTTTCTAACTGGTTCCTTTTGGGTTTCCCTTAGCCCATTTTTATTGTCCTTTTGGTGGTGCTATGGTGGTATTTCTTGCCTTGGGTGTGTTGTGGGTGCTCTTGGTTTTCATTTTGTAGATTGGTGGTGCTTTCGTTAGGTTGGCTCTATGGAGATTTGGCCTATCTTTGGCTCCGATCAGCGTGTTGGGGCAGCTTGAGGGCATTATGGTTTGGTCATCTCTCAGTGTCCTTTTTGGGGCTCCCTTGTCCCTCTTGGACTTGATTTTCTTATGATATCCTTGGGCTTGGATCTCTACCTGTTATGGTTCTTTGGTGTGCATATTGTGGTTTATCTGTGGCTGGTTGGGTTATTCTTATGGTATTATCTTTGGGCCTAGTTTTGTGCTTTGTTTGATGATTTCCTTGCTTCCTTCGACCTGTACCTGATGCTAGGGCTGCCTTGGGATGTGGTGTTTTCCCTCCCCTCTAATTTCACTTTCTATTGGGATCTACGACTTGATTCTTCTATTGAGGGGGAGATTATTCCTTTCGAGGTGGATCCTTCTTCTATTGAGGTGGAGTTGGTAGTTGTAGTGTTGCTTGATAGATCTTCTCCTTTATGCTAGCTCTTATTTAGGTGTTGCTTGTATAAGGAGGAGAGTGGTGTTTTCGGAGGTTTTGGGTCTCATTTTATCCTCTCTTTTGGAGGTGAGCCCCCTCCTCTTGAGGTGGAGGTTGGGTTGGCATCCCTGGTGGGAAGGTGTTGTTGGGAGGCTACTGTTAGAAGATTAGTGGGGTGCTTTTGCAAAAAAAATGAATGTATGGGGATGTTTTCTTCCCTAGCTCGGCCTTGCTCTTCTCATATTGAGGTTGAGAACTTGGAAAAGCTAGTTGCTTTGATTGGGAACTTTGGTTGCCCTTGTTTTATTAGTTTAGATGTGATTTGGAGCTGCTTCAATGATTTCTTTCATGAGCAGATGGTTTGTTGTTGCCTGGCTGGTGCAAGCAGGTTCAATGTTCACTTATGGTTTCCAGGTCCTAGTTAAAATCTGGTTGTGTGGGGATCTTGTCCCTCTCTTGTTATCTGAAGAAGCTTGTGTAGTCATGTTTTCATGTTGTTGTTTTGTTGCTAATTGTATGTGTTTTATCCTTTTTGTAGCTTGTTTGCCTTGGACAGGGTTACGGAGCCCTTCAAAACCGGTTGTAATGGGTTTCAGGGCCCCATTAAAACCTACTTTACCTCTAATAAAAAACATGACATCCAAAGCATTGGATAGTTATCAATTGGAGATTCATTCATTGTATAATCATTGATTTGATATTTTTACTTACTTTTGGATTAGTATTACATGTTGAAAATATTAACTAGTTGTATTCTCTAGCGCTAAATCAGTAGTTGACTTGATATTCATTAAAATTGAATAGTTATTGTGAATATAAATTTCCCCTAGCTCCCTTTGGGTTATTTTATTTTGCTAAGTACCAACCCATGCCCATCTATTGAAAACATCATCGGGCTCCTTTCATGAAGACTTCATCCGAATGTTGCCACTTGTCAGTCGGGCGCTCTTCGCAATGGTTTTTCCTTCGCTCTTCTAAGCGGCTCCCGCCATGCTTCCACGTGTTGGCCATTCACACACTTCAAGGGTTCCTCCCTTTGATTCCCTATCGGGCCCTGATCACATGCCATGTAACATCGACCCGCATACATTTATTGGTGGCCCCCACTAGAAACGCCATTTGTAAGGAGGACCTCCACGTGTCTCCATCGCGCAAGCCTTCATCGCAAGGAGGCTCAGGCCTTGACCTTTTGCCACGTGGATCTGCTAGAGGCTTTATCATGCAGGAGTAAGGAGCAAGCAATGACCTCACCATTGTTACCACATGTTCTAACAACCGTCGTGAAAGGGCTACACATGTCGGCACTCTGTTTTGCTGGGACCACTACTCTCATTCACATGGGATGCATCCAACTCGAGGGCGACCATGTTCATGGCTCAAATATTTTTCGTTGTAATGACCAAAGGAATCATTGCTATATACATCATTTCTCATGATTAGGGGATCTTTTCTATTACTGGCTCACCAGGCGGTGGGATTTTAATTATAAATACTGCTTCTTCTTTGGAAGAAGTGTTCAGAATTTGTAGAGAAATTTGTGGACAGACCAGGCCTTTTGTATTGTTTTAGCTTGTTGTATAAGATTTGCAGATTGTGTCATTTTTCGGCCTTTCTGCTTCTTGACTATCCGATAAAGTTGTATATCGTGCCTTTATTGTATTGAGCAATTTGTCCGTAGAGTTCTATAATTTTAATATAATCTAGCTGATTAAGATCATGTCTTCGACTCTTCTTTTCATTGGATATGTGGAAGTTATTTTGTCATTGAATAAAGTGTTCAAATTTCCATTTTTATCTTTGTTGTTTAGAGACATAGCAGATTGTTGAACGACCCTTAAATCATATCTTAAGGATAGGTTTATCGTGCCCATATCTACTTTTTGGTCCATCGCCTTAGATTAGATTTATTTTACATTTGTTTCTTTCTATCCCTTTCCACCCCCCAAATTACAGAAGAAGCCAACTTCTTTAAAAACCCAGAGGTCACTTACTTTAGCGCAATAGGTCCCCCCTTTAACTAATTTTCCCATAAAGGTTGTTACCTTGTCAATTTTTAGCATCAACAGTTTCTTTTTTCTGGCATGCCCGGTGGGACCGCTTAAATATACCTAAATTAGAAGGTGTATGAGTCATAGGCCTAATACTAGGTCTCAGACAACAAATAATCTAGGTTTGTTAGTACCTCTGCTAGTAACAACACGAACCCAAACTCGCCCAATAAAATTTTTGATCCCTCCACCAGCCATGTTGCAAATCACAAACATAAATTATGTGGCTTGGGATGTTAGAAGTCCCCTTGTAGCCCCAATTGCACTTGTCGTTTGGTCCCCTATCTCGGTCTCTGCTCTAAAATCTATTCCTAAATTCACTGGAGATGGTTCAAGAACACCATCTGAACATCTGCAAGATGTGGCAGACGTATGTTTAGTGCACGGAGTTACAGATCAAAACATAGTGCTAAGGTTGCTCGCGACCTCCTTTAGAGGAAAAGCATTAGATTGGTATCGCACTCTGTTAGCTAACAACATCGGTACCTAGGATCAGCTTGGAGGTCCTTTCTATGAAATATTCTCAAATGATGGAGATAGGTCTTCGCTATATCATCAGCTAGCAACAATAAAGCAGGCCCCATCTGAAGCCATGATGGACTTCAACGCCCGGTTCCATACAACCTGGCAGAGAATTCAGATTGCTATCTGTCCACAAACTGAATTGGCATTCATGTTCTACTTGAAATCCATCAACACTGATATCTCGATGATGATACAGTCACTTGGCGGAACCACATTACCACATGCATACAACGTAGTAGTTAAGCCGAAGAACAATCTGATCGACGTCGGGAAGTTGTCACCTCAGCCAATCATGCCAATATTTCCTAAAGTATCAGTTCTAGTCTAGGAGGTGCCATCTACCAGCGCGCTCACACCTCCTTCGCCTATGTACACATATCCAAGCATGCCACAAAATGTTACTTCTACATCCAACTCTTTGAAAGACGAGATGAGCGACATGAGAGAATTATTGCAGAACCTAGAAAATGAAGTAACCACTATCAAGCGTAACCAGGCCACTCCTCCAAGACCAACCTACCAAATTTATCAAGGCGAAAGACCCTCCTACCAATAGAACCAATATCAAGGAGGCACATGCACAAATCCATAGGATCAAACGACTAACCAAATAGTACTAGTGCCTACTTTGTTGGGAGCTGCTCAGACAAGTACAATCAGAGAGCTGACTGCAGGGCAGAACAACCTCGCCGAAGATATCAATCCCTAGTGCTTCCCCTGGGGTGATGCACATATGCCTTAGAATTGTCTGTGTGGTAATTTACAATAGAAAGTTGCAGAATAGTGCAGCCAAGGTGTGGTGCCAAATTCAGGAGGTTATACATATGCCTCTCCCCAAATGGAGAATTCGGTTCTTGTCGCACGGATGCAAGGAATGTCCTTGGAGGAAGAAAATGACATAGCTCCTGACCATGCCCTTTTCTCATGGATGGAAGGAGAAGAAGCAGTGTTCATGTATGAGGCATCCACGTCGGAGACCCCGCAGGTGCAATTTGACTACAACACTCGATCAAAGAGGAGATTCACGGGCGAACCAATCACTCTGCAGCCTAGAAGTATCCCGGACCAACCCCCTGGTCCTTCCATAATTGCTTCGCAGCCGCAATTGTGCAAGGAGATTGTTATTACCAGGGCCAAAGAACAGAAGCCTCCAAATCCACCACCATTCAACGTAGTGGAACAATTGAAGAAATCCCATGGTAACGTATCCCTTTGGGATATCTTAGCCATTTTGGAGCAAAAGTCATTGCTACAGAAGGCCCTTTCGGAAGATGCAGTTGTTCAACCAATAGAGAAATTGCTTAAAGAAAAGCCTACTGAACCATCACCTCCACCCAAAGTTCTCGCAAATACTACAGAGGAGACTTCAAATGAAGTCAAAGAAGAGAAGCCGAAACCCAAGTCCTTTTTCTTAACTCTCATTGTTGGTAAGAAACTGCTACATAATTCCATGATCGATTTCAATGCTAGCACCACAGTCATGCCTAAGCAGATAGCAAAAGCCTTAGGACTTAGCTATGAGCCCTTAAAGACGGGGGTTATGCAGCTGGATGGAAACAAGGTTTAAACTTTAGGTGTCATCAAAGACCTCCCATTGACTTTATTCTCCTTCCCTATCATAACAGTTTCGCAAGATACTGTGATCATAGATGTTCCTCCCATGTTCAGCCTCTGCCTATCCCGGAAATTCACCTCAAAGATAGGTGGATAACTTTCTTTGGATTGGTCGCACCTAATTCTTAGGACCAAGCATGAAGCTAAAATGAGAACCTCTACATTCGGAACATGTAGCCGATGAAGCCATGATCAACTTTAAATCCGCTCATACTTCTTTCACCAAGGAAGAAACTTATGGTATCGAGCTACTCAAAGATGAGAAGGTAACTTGAGACCAAACCAATCAAGAAGAAGTCCTCTTGAGCAAATACATAGACATTGATCCTTTCAACATCTATCATGCTACCGGGTTAGGCACATATGTCATCTATGATGAGGATCAAGAGATCCCAAAGGTACTAAAAGACCTTGCAGTCGAACAAACCTTAGAGCTTTGGACACTGCACTTTGATGATGCAAGGTGCAAAGTTGGTGCTGGTGTCAGGATATGCCTAACATCTCCAACCGATGAAAATATTCTCAGAGCTTTCCACTTCCAGTTTGCTTGCTCAAACAATGAAGCCGAATATGAAGGCCTTGTGCAAGGATTAAACCTTGCAGAGTGCATGGGTGTGAAACAAATAATGGTGTTCAGAGACTCTTAACTTATAGTTAACCAAGTCTGCAACATATCTACTACAAAGAATATCCACATGAGGTCTTATAGACATAGGGTATGGGACCTCATTGAAGGTTTCAAGGATTTTAACATCCAGGTCACGCCTAGGGAGTAGAATTCAATTGCAGATCACATGGAAACGACAATATCTCAGTTTGATTTGTCTTCCAAATTGATTAAGAATTTACACTCCATGCAAGTGATCGTCTGACCCTCCATTCTAGATAATGATCAAAGCTAGCAAGTGTTCGAAAGTGATGAACACATCGCCTCGTTCATCCAACAATCAAGGGAGTTCACAGATCAGCTTCAACCAAAGATTGAAGAAGCATATGAAGGGCAGATCATTCAACTAAGATCGAATAAACTTCTAGAAAGGGCTGGTTACTCTCAAGAATATGTTTGATTATGATGATGCAAGGAATGATAGGAGAAAATTTGTGGTAGACCAAGCAAACTACGCTAACCTTGAGGTCGAAGACGGAAGAAAACTAAAAGTCAAAAAAGAAGTTTTGTAGCATGACAAGGACAAACTCGTGCACTTTTACGAAAGATATGATGGATTCATGGCCTAGTCTTATGATGACCTTAGGGGATATGATCTCGACATCATTCAAAACACTATTGAACTAATGGAAGGTGCTAAACCCATCCGCCAAAAGCAGAGGCCCATAAATCCAAATATTGAAGTCCTGATGGCTTAGGAGCTTAAAAAGCTAATCCAATCCAAGATTGTGTTTCCAATCAAACACAGTACGTGGGTGTCTAACCTTGTTCAGGTCCAAAATAAGAATGGAGACATTTGTCTCTGTGTTGACTTTCATGACCTAAACTGATCATCACTAAAGGATCATTACCCACTGCCTTCCATGGAATCAATCTTGCAAAATGTGGTGGGTTCAGAGATGTTTTCTCTATTAGATGGATTCTCGAGCTACAATCAGATCTAGGTTAAAGAAGAGGATAAACACAAGAAAACGTTCACTAATAAGTGGGGAACTCTCGCATATGCTAAAATTCCTTTCGGCCTCCCAAATGCGGGAGCCACGTTCTAGCGAGCAATGGATATCGCTTTCATCGAACTGGTCAACAAAATTATCCTCATCTATTTATATGATCTAATTGTATTCTCAAAGTCTAAAGATGACCATTTTGATCATTTGGAGAAGGTTTTTAAAAAATGCCAGGAGTTTGGGGTATCCCTGAACCCGAAAAGGTGCATCTATAGAGTACCGCAAGGCAAATTATTGGGACATGTAGTGTTTAAAGAAGGAATCACAATTGATCCTGAAAGGGTAAAAGTGATCAGGGAACTTCCCTTACCAGTCAACAAAAAAGGAGTCCAGTCTTTTATGGCGAAGGTTAACTTTGTAAGTAAATTTATTTCTGATTTTGTAGGAATAATTAAACCAATCACCCTAATGCTAAAAAAGGGTCAATTCTTCAAATAGACGAAAGAAGCAAGGGAAGCCTTCAAGAAGGTTAAGGGTGCTATTTGTTCATCTCTCATACTGGTAAATCCAGACCTATCAAAGGACTTCATAATGTATGTCTTCAGTAGCAAGACAAGCATCACTACTATTTTGACTCAAAAAGACAATGAGGGAAAGGGAGAAAATTTGATAGCATTTCACTCTCGGGCCATGAAAGGGTATGAGACGAACTACAACTTCATCAAAAGGAAAGTGTTCACAACTGTAAAGGGACTCAAGAAGTTCTGGCATATTATATCTTGCAATAAGGTGATTGTTTATGTCACACATTCCAGTGTGTGCGAATACATCATGGAAGGAGAAATCATCGAAAAAAGGGCCAATTAGATCCCTAAGATGCTAGAATACGACATCAAGGTCAATCCTACAAAGACCATCCAAGGAAGAGGGTTGTGTGAATATTTGGCATGCGATGAAGAAATGGAAATTGAAGAGGAGCAAGCGGAGTTGATATTGACAAATGAGTCTAAGCCCAAAGGCTGCTGGTTGATGGATAGAGTAAGATTTATGCACAACGGAAAGTATCCGTCGAGACTCCCTTCTTAGAGAAGAAGATTCTACCAACTGCAAAACAATGAATACTCACTTATTGAAGGGGTCCTCTTCAAGAGGAATTTTAACGATGTCTTGCTACGATGCGTTACCACAAAGCAAGAAAAGAGGATTCTCGGCACCTTCCACAACAATCCTGAAGGCGGACACTTATCTGCAAAGACCACCACCATCAAAATTTTATGTGCTGGGTGCTTCTAGCCTATGTTATTCAATGACTCATATGGCATGATAAAAATCTACAAAGAATGCCAATTCTTTGCAAGGAGGAAGAATTTTGCAATGCCTCCCAATCTGATAGTAGCACATGAGCCATTCACACATGGGGGCTATATTTCATCGGAATGATCAAATCTTGCCTCTAGTGTTGGCCACAAGTGGATTCTCACTGCCACATATTACTTCACGAGGTGGACTGAAGCCATGCCCCTAAAGAATGCAAAAAAGGAAGAAATTGTAGACTTCCTCGAGGTGCTAGTAACGAGATTCGGCTCGCCGAAGACTATCATTTTAGGCAATGCCAAAGCTTTCCTAGGCTCTAATGTATGTCAGTTTGCACTTATGCATGGCATATTCTTGAAGACATCATCGAATTACTACCCACAAGGGAACGGTCTGGCTAAGTCAACTAACAAAAATTTGGTTACTCATTATAAGAATCAGGTCAGATCATGAGAAAGAATGTCACAAGAACCTTCAGTAAGCACTATGGGCAAACTGCATAACTCCTAAGCAAGCCCTGAAAACTTCACCATACAAGCTAGTGTATGGGAAGGAAGTGTTGTTGCCTATATCATTCGAGATTCCTACGCTACAACTGCTCAAATCCCTTGAGATTGAAGAAAATGAAATAATGGAGGTTTAGTTGGTTGAGTTGCTGGAAGTGCAAGAGAAAAGGGAAAAATCCCTAATTGCTATGACCAACCACCAATAGATGGTTAAGAGATGGTTCGACAAGAAAGCTTTAGACCAAGGTCTAAAGTGCAGGGACCTGGTACTAAAATTCAATGAAAGGGCCATGAAGCCTAGCTAGCATGGAAATTTTGACAGTCTCTAGGAAGGCCCTTTCAAAATAATTCAGTGCAAACAGCATAATGCATTTGAATTGGAAAACATGGAACAAGAAGCACTGGGTATTCCGGTTAATGAAATTCACTTAAAGTTGTTCAATTAAGCTTCAATTATTTCGTACAAGTGTAAATATGTGAATAGTATAATTATTTTCCCTTTGTGTTTTGTCGGTCGGTCCTTCCACTAAATCCAAGGTACTATAAACAAAGAAATTCATGAAACCCATTATTACAGGAAGCAGAGAGAGAAGGTGTTACCCATTTTGCAAAAACGATTCATGTGCGAAAAATTAAAGTTAACTCATATTACATAAGACACAAAAAAGAGGCAGGAGGTTTAAAATAAGCAAGTATATTTGTTATATATTCATATTCTTTGATAGATACATTGTCAAAATGGCTCTAAGGCCATATGCTCAAGTATGTCTATATACTATTCAACTTCTATATATGTGTGCAAGCCTTTTTTCAGGCATATATATACAAAGAGAGAAAAAAGTGTTTTAAACTTTAAATATCCGAAATAGGAGCATTATCATCCACAACAGGAGCATTGTTTTCAGTAGCAAGAAGGTTGTCATCAGCAACAATGGGACCTGGAGCAGCATCAACACCCAAAATGAGCGACGAAGGGAACACAAGGTTCTTGAAGTCAGTGTACCATTCCACGTCGTAAAACAACACTACATTGTAGCAACAAAGCAAAAAGTGGCATACACGGGTAGCTCTCTCATGATGCTCAGCTAACGAGAGAAGTCGAAACCTACTCAGGAATAGAACCCATGGTACCACCACGTCTTCTTCAATATGCCTTTGTAGGTCAGTCAGAACAGGTTGGCCCAAGCCATACACTGCATGGTTCGCCACCTCACTGAGGCCCCCAAGGTACTTCAAAAAAAAAAATGGAGTATTAGGCACATAATCATGGCCTTAGGAACCTAAATGTCAAGCAATGAAGCAAAGAAATGAGAGCAAATATCAGTATTCACCCGGTACTATTCTTCATACTCAATGCAATCCCTACCCAGAACCCTTTTCATGGCTATAATAGCTAGAGAATGCTTGTTTTTGGTCATACACTTAAGACACCTATTGGAAATCTCTCCTAGGAAATCCGTTTGGGACTTGTTATAGATTAGCCTAATTGGAGTGTTCATGGTACCTAATTCTCTTCAACTATCTAGGTTTGCGCTCTATGCAAATTCAAAGCCTACTCAACTACCTAAACGATAATCTTAGCTAATCACCTAATGCCAAATTTTTCTAATTGCTAAGTGTGATTTTTCTGTTGGGATAGGGCCTATTTATAGAAATATACGAGGTAGCCACATGCCATAAACGTGAGTCTAATAGAGTATTAACTCAAAATTTCAACCAAAGGCCTACTCGATTTTCCAATCCAGTTACGTCTGTAGGTACGAATTGTTGCATACAAGATTAAGGAGCGGAAAACAATTAGTGCAAATTGGTGGCAATCCCATGCGATTGCTCACACATACAAATGTTGAAGTATCATGATGCAAGCAGTTTCAAGCTCCAAGGCTGAACAAAAATCTTTTCTAAGTACCCATTACCACCTTGGCTTAATTAGTCTTTTTGGGATATTAATTGCCAAGGCATGCGAAACGATAGCAAGAATTTCACCGATGGCTCAATTTCCCAGGAAAATCACACCGAAAGGACATGATCACTGATGTAATTATGAATTCTTGTCTTTTCAAAAAGGAAAGTAGTTCATTTTGCATGGAGAGAGGAGTTGGTGGTACATGCAAAATTAAATGTGAAAAGGCAACCGTTAGCTACTAGTTGAAAGCATAAAATCAAAGGAAAGCCAAGTATCGCATGCAAGAGCTAAACAGAGCATAAAAAATTCTTGAGTACACAAAAAGGATTTTTAAGTGCAGAATTATTAAGAGAACCAAGCGCTATGTAGGATAACGGTGAAGCAACTAAGTGTAGAAGTAAACACAAGAGATTCACTACCCCAATGTGGATTGAACCTAAAGCAGGAGGCTATCTAGGTTTTCATTCAGAGCCTTGCGTGGTTTTTTAGGTTCCATTCATACCGCTTCAATGTGCTTTCTGAGAAAAAGTTTGTAAAGGATGGAGGCAGCCCAAAGTTCTCAAGTAAAAATGCAAGGAAGGAGTGCAATTTTTATATGAAGCCATGCATGCAGCGCCGGCCGTCTATGACTTCGAAAACGTCTCTTATGCTTTTCCTGGTATACCAGACAAGACAACTTGGTTGAATATGAGGGTTGCAGAAAAGAAGACTACCCATAGAGACTAGAGTCGAATTAAGGAGGAATGGGATAATATTCATGATCCCATCCTCGCAAGGAACCCTAAAACTCTAAGGGAGGTAGCTTGTGAAAGGATGAAGAGGAATAGCGGCCCGGATTCCTTGGTGTAGAAGTGTTGGTTTAGTGGTCTTCCACAATATATGGTCTCGTTCATAAACTACTACCTAGAATTGGTCGACGAGGCCATCAAACATTTTAACCCAGCTACCAACACCATTGAGGGTCGGGAGCTAAGAGTTATAATCTACAAAGAGGGTATTTGGGACATGTTGTGCATCCTAGAACGAAGCTCCAAAGTACCTCAAATGGATTCATTCACTCCAACAAAGTGAGAGACCATATGGAGAACCAAAGATTTTTCTTCGCACTTTTATAACTCAAAAGCCTAGAAAAATCCACTACAGATCCCAACAAAGCATAAAAACTTCAAGGATGACATGAAAGATGCCTTCTCAATGATGGAATTTGTTTGCAGCTTGGACATCGACATAGATGTTCAAGAGTTTCAACTAGGCTTGGGGTTTCAGTTGTGCAGGCAACATTCTCTGTTCTAGTACGACTTCACATAATTCCTCGTAGGAGAGATGTTGAGCTAGATAGAAGAATACCAAATACAACAGAGGTTCATATTTCCTTCCTTCCTCACCCACATGTTTGCATCAAAGCTCCAATTCATGGCGAAAGCATATGGGGTTGGCCATATTTGATGAAAATCAATGGAGAAAGCTAGTATTAGTATGGAATCCTCTACTCTCCTCAACATATGACTATTATGCATTTTTGGATTATTTCTTGACTTTGATTTTGCACAATTTGATAGAGAATGGTACTATCTTGCAGTTCACCTCGGACCAAATAGAGTACACAAAAAATTTCACTCTAAAGTGTGACTGGTTTCTTGGTGAAGACTTCGCATTCATCCAATTGTGCGGCTTCACCGGGGAAAATTTTTAGCTTCCGACATGTCTTACAGATCAGATATTGGCACTTGAAATATTTCGCCAAGTATCGATTATTGACTTTGCTTTTTGCAACAGAAAATAAATGAAGAAAGGATTTTTTAGCTACTCGATGAGCTTTAAGACCATGATCATGGCCAAGAAGAAGACTCATGGCTTGCTTGAGGCGAAGCTGGCTCATCTAGGGTTGGTGCGGATCTGCGATAAATGGTATTTCAACCCTGACAATGACTTACCAAATGATTACGTCAAGGTAACACACAGTCCTCGACCTTACTGGGAAAAGTGGCAAAATCAAATGAGGGATGCAGATGAACTGATGGTGGACCTAGTCCATATTCCAGAAGGAGATAGTCGGTTGACATGGCTCAAGTTCTATTTCCAGACATGTAAATATGATAAAACAAAGCCAATTAGGGCTACTCTTCGCAACAATTTGGCAAAGAATTACAACTGGAGCGAAGAGAAGATTAGAGATTTATGGATTTACCGACAGGAGACCCAGCGCACTGAGGCCCCTTATGATAGCATTGAGATGGATGACAAGTTTGAAAAATTATGGAATGATGAGCATCCGGATTCCGACGATAGTGATGAGGGAGACTCAGATTCGATGGAGGTCGAAGCACAATCAAGGGAAGGAGCGGAACTAGAAATGGAAGTTCAAATGGTCCCAGCTCAGCAGAAGGGGAAGGTAATGAAGCAACTTGGAAAGGTTTCTTCAAATGTGCGGGTGAACATATCGTGTGTGAGAGCTTGCTGACTCACACCTGGACTGCAAGGAGGACCAGAAACAACGCAACTGCAACAATCTGAGACCGTAGTGGTTCAAGACTCGCCATCCGCCAAGTGGCAAAGCACTGAAGCATCCTCTGGAAAGAGTTCGTAGAAGCTTGAGGCGAGCCAAGAGCCTGCAACGAGCCAAGGATCAAAATCATCTGTACCTCAAGTATCTTCCGCTCCCTCTTCTCTTGCTTCATAGTCTTTAGTAACCCCTGTTGTGTTCGCGACGCCACTCACTTCAAGTACTGTCCTTTCCTTTTCTGCCTCTGATTCAATGGTCGCAAGAGGTTTCACACAGTTCTCTCATGCGACATCATTTACCTTTACTCCTTTGCGGACCCTTACACCATTTCGCTTCGTCCCATTCTACATCTGCCAACACCTCACATTCTTCCTCCATGGTCGCCATTAACACCTCTCTTGCAGCTACTATGTCGGCCCCAGTCCAGTCTATCCAATAGATGAAATCTGCCATGAGCCCGCTTCACTTGAGTCCTCCTATCAGTTCACAGGCCAGGTATTGAAATATCCCTTCGTTCTCTCCTCAAACAGTCAATCTTCCAAACAATAAATCATTCAGGACCGCCACTCTCTCATTTCCTTTTGCCTTTCCTCCCGGTGCACCTTTCACAGGTGGGCTCATTAGATCACCAGTAGAGTTCTTGTCGGAGGGCGATAAAACTAAACAGACACGGGCAATTAGAGTCCAAAAACAACGAGCCAAGGATGCTATGAAACTGGTAGAGCTGAAAGTACATACTATCTTCAACGAGTCTCAACAGTCGCTACATTTTGTGACTATGTACCCAACTGTCAGAAAACCACAAGGAGAGATGCGGCCGAATGACTACAATATGTACGTCATGGGACTCGATCGATCTGAGCATAGCCCAACCATAGGACAAGGTGGAGCTCATGGAGGAAACGCAGCGAGTGGTGACCACCGACTTTCTTAAGTCTGGTCACTAGCTAAAGAAAAGGGAGGAAGAGTTGAAAATCGTCAAGGAGAGGGTCGAGGTCCTATTGGCAAAAGAAAAGGCAAGGGATGCTGAATTCAAACACTTATCTCAACAAGCGGAGATGGAGTAGGCTAAGCTCCAGGAGGAACTTGCAAATTTCCAATCTTTCGCTCCCAACCTAATCATCAAGCTACAATAGAAGAACCAAGGATATCAAGACCAATTGGCGCTGGTGGAGCAAGAAGTGCAATGAAAAGATGAGGAGTTTCACCGCCAAAATGCTCAACTAGAGCAACAGATGCAACAAAAGGATGCAAAATTTAATGTCTGTTGGGCCCAACTAGAAAATGAGGTCCAGGAGATGAAATCTTCCTTGGAGAAGGAAACAACAAACAAGGAACGAGCTGAGGCAAGCTAGATTAGAGAATCACAGGTCTTGCAGGGACAACTCATCGCAACAAACCAAAATTTTGCAGAGCTAGCACGTAACATGGAGATGAGGGATGCATAAATTTTCCTTTTGAAGAGCTCTACCCAAACTCCTGCCGCCCAGTCAGGCCTCCTTCAGGTGGACCAACGGCTATATATTTTGTACTGGGAAAATCTTAAGGCTTTCTGCCTGACCCTCCAGGGGTCGCAGAATGATTGAGCGGTTCCCTCAATCCATCATGGAGAGAGTTCTTGAAGATAGGAGGTTGTTGGAGTGGCTATATATGGTCCCAAATGAAGTCTTAGCAAGCGCAGGGATTGAAGATCGGAAGGTTGATTCCAAAACAACTAATAGGTTTATCCACTACCATGCAACCATCCTCCATGCCAGCGAGTGTGCCACTACATTGGACCAAACCATGAATAGCATGTGAGCAAGGTTCTCCCACCTAACCCAGATGGGCTTACCATCCCTATTTCTTGAAGATGAATCGGTGGCCACGACGGAGCATATTGCGGTGAAGATTGAAGAGAAGAAGCAGGATGCATCTACCTTTCAAAGTTTCAGTCGACCCCTTACTACAGAGGATATTGAAGGTATCACCTTTCTAATAGCTTGGCTACTTTTTCAACTCGATTCCTGGGCCGACATATCGATGACGTTTCCTTACAAAGAAATTATCAATCTGCATGGAGCGCAAGAGAATTTGCGTGACATAGCGATACCATCTGAGGCTGACTGTTTACCTCTACAGACTACTCTATCCAAGCTTTGATCGTGTTTCCCATGAAAGGACTCTGGTCTATGAACCATAAATTTTGGGTTCCTCGTTCAGCAGGAGAAAGGCCCCTGATAGTCACCGAAATCTGTGAATATAAATTTCCCGTAGCTCCCTTCGGGTTATTTTATTTTGCTAAGTATCGGCCCGTGCTCATCTATTGAAAACATCATTGGGATCCTTTCGTGAAGACTTCATCCAAATGCTTCCACTTGTCAGTCGGGCGCTCTTCACAATGTTTTTTCCTTCACTCCTCTAAGCGGCTCCCGCCATGCTTCTAAGTGTCGGTCATTCACACACTTCAAGTGTTCCTCTCTTTGCTTCCCTATTGGGCCCTGATCACATGCCACGTAACATTGACTTGCATACATTTCCTGGCGGCCCCCACCAGCAATGTCGTTTGTAAGGAGGACCTTGACGTGTCTTCACTATGCAAGCCTTCATCGCAAGGAGGGAGGAATGAACCTCGGGCCCCGACCTTTTGCCACGTGGATCTGCTAGAGGCTTTATCATTCAGGAGTAAGGAGCAAGCAATGACCTAACCATTGCTACCACCTATTCTAATGACCATCGTGAAAGGGCTACACATGTTGGTTATGCTAGGACCACTACTATCATTCACAGGGAATGCATTTGGCTCGAGGGAGACCACATTCATGGCTCAAATCTTTTCCGTTGTAACAACCAAAGGAATCATTTCTATATGCATCATTGCTCATGATCAAGGGATCTTTTCTGTTAATGCATCACTAGGCGGTGGGATTTTAATTATAAATATTGCTTCTTCTTTGGAAGAAGTATTCAAAATTTGCAAAGAAATTTGTTGAAAGACCAAGCCTTTTTTATTGTTTTAGCTTGTTGTATAATATTTGCACATTGTGTCATTGTTCGATCTTTCTTCTTCTTGACTATATGATAAAGTTGTTTACTATGCCTTTATTATATTGAGCAATTTGTTCGTAGACTTCTATAATTTTAATATAATCTAGCTGATTAAGATCATTTCTTTGACTCTTCTTTTCAGTGGATATGTGGAAGTTATTTTATGTCATTGAATAAAGTGTCCAGATTTCCATTTTTATCTTTGTTGTTCTAAGACATAGCAGATTGTTAAATGACCCTTAAATTATATCTTAAGGATAGGTTTATCATGCCCATATCTACTTTTTGGCGCATCGCCTTAGATTAGATTTATTGGACATTTGTTTCTTTCTATCCCTTTTCACCCCCCAAATTACAAAAGAAGTCGACATCTTTAAAAACACAAAGGTTACTCAATTTAGCGCAATAGGTCCCCCCTTTAACTGAGTTTCCCATAAAGACTATTACCTTGTCAATTTTTTGCATCAACAGTTATCAAGATAGATATGGCAATCTTAGTTATTGTTTTGCATAGATATCAAGTTATTATCAGTTTTGATAGTATTGGTTATCGTTTTATGTACTAACCAAGTTGTCACTAGTTTAAATAAAACTAGTATTTTTAAGTAATGATTGTATAATGTCAAAATGAATTTCACTTGAGTCCTTGAATTAAAACATTTTAATAGGCGAATACTAGTTTACATTATATTGAAGTTCATATTTGTTAAGGTTCTTGCTATCTGGATTGTTACCCGTTGTATGCTCTCATCTCGCCCAATGGGGATCATGGTGATAAAAAAATGGTGAATGATATTTTAATTTGATTTAACACTAGATTTATATTTCAAGTACTTTATCAATATAAATAAATTAAGGGTTAACCCACAATAGTGTGTCCCATTTTTTGACCAAAGTGGGACATTAAAATCAACATTTTTCACCAAACTTTAACTTTTTGACACCAACTAAACCATTAAGAATTTGAAGATGATGTGAAGTAGTGATTTTATTTTTTTTAAGATTATAATAAGTATATATTTTTTAAAATTTTATAACATTATTTGTGATTTTTTACATAACTTTTAATAACATATTTTATATAGTTAATAATATTTTTAGAAATAACTTTATTTGTAGAAAGGATAAAATTATAAATTTTTAAACATAGATTCGTAACAATGATATCTAGTGCACATATTTTTTTTATTATTTTTTGTTACATATTTTTTATAATTTATTGAAGTGAGATTAACTATAATTTAGACATAGGTTAATTTGGTAATGCATATTTTTTTGTATTCATCTGAATTTTTTTGTTGAAATAAGAATTTAGTACTTAGTGCAAAAAAAAATTTCCATTTTTTAATTTATTTTACTATTTTTCCATGTGTGTGGAATAGAGACCTTCACAATTACTGAAAAACCTATCTTCGCTAAAAAGTAGAAAATAAATATAATAATCAAATTAAATATATTCAAATTTATACTTGTTGAAAAGCTTACTTTGAGTTTTACAAACTTGCCAAATATCTTTTATGGTTGATTCCATTTGAAGTTTCAACCTAAAGTTTGGAGGTGAATTTTTTTAGCAAAATCTTAGACAAGGAAGGTTTGAAGGCCCTTAGATGGTTGTGGGAAACAATAAATTAATCAATATAAAGGACCTTCAAATGAAGGTCTAAATAGTTTAAAAATTTAATATAAGAAAACATTTGAACAAAGGTCTTTTAGGTTGACTTTTTAAAAAATTAATACGTATTATATATTATATAAATTTAAGAAACTTCCTACAAATTAAAAAAAAAAATCTATCTCAAGTTCAAGTTTTTGTAGGTGATATTTTTGGAGCAAATTTGCAAAAAAAAATTTACAATTTTTAGCTTTTTGGAAGAGCTCAAATATTTATCTCACAAAGACAAGGTATATATATATTTTTAATTTGTATAAAATATTTTAAAAATATTGGATTTGTATTTCCTTCTATTTCTTCAAATCTAGGGTTTGAATGTATAGTTTTTTATTCTAGGGTGATCCCACAATAGCGGTTTACACTTTTTGGCCAAACTTTACATTGAACTGAATTTTGTCAACTAAATCTTCATTTTCGGGAACCTATAGCTGTTAAACCATGAGGAATTTGAAGATGGTGCAAATTAGTGATTTGTGACATTTTGTCTGTAGATTCTAAATATATTTTCTTAAAAAAAATTGGAATCAAATTGCATTTCTTTTTCCATCTGCTTTGAAAACTAGTTTTTAACAATAAACATTATTTTTAAAGATTGGTGTGTACTTGCTAACACATAACTTTTTTTCTATGAAGGATAAAATTCTAATTTTTTCGAATTTAGATTCATAACTACAATATTTAGTGCATGCAATTGGTTTCATAGTGTTTTATTGAATTTTTTTTCTTAATTAAGTTTTGAAATCAAACCAATTACAATTTAGACATATGTTTACTTGCTAACACAACTTTTTTTGTATGTATCGAAATTCAATTTTAATTTTTTGTTGGATTAAGGACATCAATATCAAGTGCATAGATATTTTCAGATTTTTTTATAATTTGCTATTTTTTCACATGTGCAAAACGAAGAGCTTGATTTTCGGTGAAAAACTTACATTCACAAGAAATAAAAAATAAATATAATAATCAAATTAAATATATTTAAAATTATACTTTTTGGGAATCTTATAATAAGGAATACATACTTACAAAAAATAAATTTTAAATGAATTCATTTGATCCCCCAAAAGGTAAATCAAAAGTGGGTTTTTATCAGCATTTTGATAGGTGTAAAGGAGACTCCGTTATAGGTATGGTTTAAAACTAGTGGGGTTCTATCCAAGGGGTTTTGATCAAACCCTCTTCAATTGGAATCCTTTAAATAGAACTTTTCAAGGCTTAAATCATTATATTTTCTAAAACTATGTGATTTCAACAAAAATCGAGATATCCCAAAAAGTGTAAACCACTATTGTGGGATCACTCTATAGATTTAATTTTAATAAAAAAATTGATTCTTATATGTTTTAGATTCATGTAAATTTTAAACTCTACATAGATTTCAAATATCTTCTCTACATCAAATTCACTAGTTCATCTCTAGGGTTTCAATATAGTTTGCACTATCTCTTTGGAATATACATCAAATTCACTAGTTCCTCTCTTGGTTTTGTAGATCTCTTTTCCCTACTTCAAATCTATGGTTTCAATATAGTTTGTAGATTTTTTTCCCCTACATCAAATTCACTAGTTCCTAGTTCCTCGTTTGTAGATCTACCTAAATCACTTACAAAATTCTAGATTGAACTATATTTTCACATAGTACTACATTTGGATTTGAAGTGGTTGATATAACTTTGCATATACAGCTAATTAACATGTACTACCAACTTTACAATTTAGATATGGTTTAGTGCCCCCCAAAGTTTCCATCCATCTTAAGGGTACATGTACTTGAATATAAGACTAATCATTTCATGAATATTCTTTAACGCTGGATACATATTTTTTGAAAATAACTTTATATGTATGATCCATCCCTTATATAAATAATGTGTATGATTATAACTTGTCTTCTCTCTTTTATGCATGTACGGACTCAACATACGTAAAGTGAAGTACAAGTCGAGTTTGATTTAAATATTGGAGTAGAGGGTGCTCAACCACACATAAATTATGTCAAGGAGGAGGCCTAATAACACAAATTTGATATCAGAGAAGAGGTTCAACTAGGCTTTGATTTTGGAGAGGGTTCTAGATCGCTTCTTTTGTAATAACCCACCCTTAATTTTTTTCCAAATTGCACCCGTTAGTGTTAGCCAAAATAATAATGATAATTAACTAAATTAAGCTTCCTTCCACTTTTTGATCACCTAGATCTGATGTGGGATGGGTGAGAACATACGGTGGTAAGGTTACAATGCTACAATATTGAAATCAACCCCTTGTTCAATGGGCTGAGTGTGAAATATTCGAACATAAGGAAACATCCACTTATTTAGTGGGAATTACAAATTGTAGGAAATGAAAGCATCAGGTGGCTAGTTGTCCAAAACCACCTATGCAATGGGATGCATAACTCAACATGAAAGTAAACACTCGCTTATTTAGCGAGCATAACATGAAAGTAAATAAATCTCAACCACTTATTCAATGTGAGTGCCACTTGTTCAGTGGGGTTAGGAATGGCCATCTATTCAGTGGGGTTAGCAATGAAAACCAAAGATGAGCAAGGCATTGAATGGTACTACCAAGTCAACGTTACAATGAGCTCAATACAATAATGCTAACAAGTACCATTCAGACTACAAGTGATATAGAAATATGAAACTAACACCCAAATCCACTAAAATGTGATTCCCCTGAGAAGCAATCACCAAAATAAGCTAACCCCTTGATGAAATAGAGCAAGTATACCTCAACTAAGGCACCAAGAAGTATGAATGAGGTCTAAAATGTAAATGTATCAGGTCTGATGTGATAATGACAATCTGAAACCTCCCAAACAATAAGTCTAGAACCCCAACAATGATTATCATTTACCCATCCAATAGTGAACACTCCATTCTAATGATAGGAAGGAAAGTTGTCGAACTATATCACAATTTCTAAAAACTATTGTTGCTACTACAGGTCATAACACTCCTCAGATACCTCCAAGAATCTCACCAAAACCAATGGTCATGAATTGAGTATAAGCCAACTAATATGTGCATCAATTAATCTCAAGTTTTGCTTCATTGGTTACCTCTTTCATGTCACAAAAAGGAGAGGAAAGATACAAATTCCTTTCAAACTTGTACAATTCAAAAAATCTAACCATTTGCAGTAGGGGCGCCTAGGTAAACATGTTAATAACTCCTCCAAACGAACTGTGAACAACCCCAAACAAGTTGTAATGTAATCAACCACCCTAGGCGCCTCCAAAAAATTAGTAATAATAAGGGAAAGTATCAAATTTGAACATAACTCTCAATGCACACATAACCTAAGATGGTACGACTATTAGAGAGGGGCGACCAACTCCTAAAAATTTAGTTATTTTCTAAAAAATTTAAAAACTTGCAAGAAGGGGTGCCTCAAACTACTAGAAAGGAATAACCAATGCCCATAAAATTTCCTCCAAACCTCCAAACAACATGAGCACAAAGGTGGTATGGCTACACCAGGAAAGTACAAACCAACAACAATAAAAAGTGATATATCATTCCAAAATGCTCCCACAATGTTGAAAATCATCACACACCAAAAAAGATATCTAGAAAAAATCATAACAATCCAAAACTAAGAATGAAAGGAAATCCATCACCAAATAAGCCCAATGGTGACCCCTCCAATGGAGTCACACCCACGTTTAGCTAGGGAGTATCTTTCAACCCCAAAACAACAAGCAACTTTGAAGGTTTTTGTCTCCAAAGCCCTTGAAGGATTCAATCCTCACTCCAACAACACTTCATTGTCATAATATTGCATAATGAAAATGAGAGCAAGAGAGGGTTTAAATAGAAATTAGGGCTCTGAAAATTTGAATTTCTTTTCCCTCCAATTGGGATGCCCAACTTGAGAAAATAATATTTATTTTATTTTATTTCCATTTACCCTCCCATCTAGGTGTCCAACTTAAGCAAGTGCATGACCACCTTTTAAAAACAACTTTAAGTTGTTAAGCTTAGGTGTGGGGGACAAGGGGGTCCTTTTTGAACTTTATAAGTTTATAACTTAAGTTGCAATATTTTCCTTTTTTGAAATCCAAGGATGGTGGATGCAATGAACTACCAAAAATGACAGAACTCGACAACTGAAACAACCATCACTGGAAAAATCCAACCCAACATTGAATTGTTGTCAGGACTACTACCAAAAATAGCACTTACTAAAGATAGAATACTGCTAAAAAATAGTAAGTGTGTCCAAATGCCAAATTAACCCAAATTGAGATGCAATTGTGACTTGCTAAAAATAGTAAGTAATAAAAATAATCATTGTTAAAAATAGCAATACTGCCCACCAAGGATCTTAGAAAACCCAAAAAACACTCTGGTAAACCTTTGTAATTACTCTTGAGAGTGCTAACAAGAAACCTCCAAGAACCTTGAAATCCCCTAAAATGCCTCTGAATAGCCTACGGGACTCCGAAAATTGGCTAACGGTCACTAAAAAGCTTAGGGATAAAAAGGGGACATTATAGTCCTCCCTTCCCAAAGATTGCTTGTCCTCAAGCAATGTAATCTTAACTCCAAAAATACCAGACTGACCCACATTAAAACCAAGTAAGATCCCAGGGTCCCATGTCAATCTCAGAAGGAAACCACCATGCCAATGTTGCACCAATCTAATTGTAACTATAGATCCATCGTGCCAAATTTGCATTCTCCTCTCCTGTAACCTCAAAACATAACTATCCTCAAAACTCAATCTAAAGAACCTAAGAGGCCTGAAATCTATACGATGAAACATCTCCTGCCAAAGCATTTCAAAGAAGCCCATATTTGTAATCCCACTGCCTAACACAATCCTGGGAAACAAGAAGGAAAGCCTACTAAACCCAAAACCATAGCATATATCCTCATGGTGTCATGCAGAGCCACAACTAAAAGTGTGACTTCCTCCCATCTTCTTGCTAAAGGGAAAGCAATAATTTGCAAGAGTTAAACAAACTCATCATCATAACACCACATACAACCATGAAGACTTTTATAAAATCTTACTATTCCAACTCCAAAAGTCTGTGAATGATGAAACAACGCATGCGGGAGTTCGTTGTCTTGAACCAACACCGAGAGTAAACTACCAAAGTTTACATCACAAACATTCATAAGATGAAATCTCAAAGGTTGGAAGGTTTGAAGAAATAAATAATCGTTGTTGTTCAAAACTGTAATTAATAAAATATTAGCACTCTATACAAGGGATAACAACAGTACCAATGGAATTCCCAAGTATAAGCATGCGAGATGAGCATTATGTTGCACAAAAACTACTTGAAAGTGGCTAGAAATCACTTAAAATAAATATCCAACTGAAACCCTTTGATTCCTTGACAAGAAATAATGTGCCAACTCTCTTGAATGAGAGCAACCCAAAATGTAAGGTGGTTGGCCTGCAACTAAACAATAAGCTCAAGACTAAAAATTTGACCCATTCTTTGACAAGGAACACTCCCAAGAGTAACCATTCGATCATTTCTCCAATCCTTACTTAAAATCTCTCTTGAATCCATTTGTAGATGAACAATTAGAATCACAAAATGGTTGGTAAGGGAAGAAACAACATTATAAATTCTAAAATTTTGATCCTCGTCCCTCCAAGGATCTTTCCTACCATTCCCAATAAGCCTCGTCAATCCTTGTTGAGGATCCCCAGAATGGATACCCAACCAAGAATGATCTCCAACATACCTAGAAAGGTACACATAACAACTCCAAGTGTCATTCATAATATCTTGCTCACCATGGAAGTTTGTGAATTCTTTGGTAATCTCTTGTAACCCATCCATGTAAGCATCAACAACTAAGGGGCATGGAGCAATTGTTGTATTCAAACCCAACCCTCAAAAAGGATTAGTATAAGATAAATCATCACTCAATCCAAGGGATGGATTGTCAAACATGTAGATATCTTGTTTAGGTCCTTTCTTTAGATCTTCATAAGTAACAAGCATGAAACCTCATTTCCTTACTGTTGTAATGAAATTTCCAGGCTGCAAAACTACATTTTGATAGCTTCTTAATGTCAAAGATGTTGAAGTCACCATGATCCAACACTTCCCATGCAGAAACTTCATCTCAAACTACACATGATGGGCATGCATTACAACTCATCAACTTAGATAGTTTATGAAATGCCCAACTTGTTGGCCAGCTCCAACACTCAAGACAATACTTCATGCAAGAATGATGCAACTTGAGGCAAGTACCGACAAGGAAATAACCCTCAACTGAAATCATCAAAGTGGGTATCCAAGTTACCTTCCACTTTCTCATGTAGTTAGGAATGATGACGCCTCCTAGTGTCATCACACTCCCAATGCAATCTTCATCTTCTCCTCATTCGCACATATCATATCATGTGGTCCTCTAGAAGGGAAACCAATCACCTCATAATGTGAACTTAGATCAACACCAAGCTGAAAACCACATTCCAACTCAAGTCTTGAAACTTCTCCTGGATCCCATACCTTCTTTTTTTCACCAAGTGCAACATTACAACCCATGTTGTTCCATCATCCAACTCAAAAAATGGATTATCAATTGACATATCAACATCCATCCCAAATAATGGGTTATCAACAAATTGAAGATTAGCTTCATTCCCAAAATCAAACCACTCCTGATCCAAACTCCCCTTCCCCGATTTCTTTAGGAAACCCTCTAAGTCAAACTCCTTTTGAAGACTATCAAGCTCATCAATTACTTGATTTCTTTAGCTCTTTGTTCATTCTCTTGCTGCCTGAAATTTTTTGTATCATCTAGTTGATCTTCCACCTCCATTAGTGTCATTTGTATTTTGTAACATGTCTTTTATTGAATCAAGCTCAAGAGTAAGCTCATCAACCTTTCTCTCTTCTTCTTTGAATGCACTAATGACCTTTACAAATTTGAGGGCATAATCTTGATCTCTAATCAAGTGTAAGCACTCTGATTTCATTGTCTCCAAAGAGTCTTTGATTGGTTGTAGATTACAGAAAGTGACTCCATCCCTAACTCTTTCCTATCTCTCTTCAATCTGAGCCTTCTAGTAGAGCTCTTCAATTAAACTGTGCACTGTCAAATCTGGATAAAGCTTTCACTTCATCTTCCACGAACACCAAGAATTGATTTTTCCAATCATGAGCATGCAAGGACGGTGAATTGCTTTGCACACCAAAATCAGAACTTTCATTCATTTTTTTATCAGTAAACGCTTTTGACTGGAGCTATGAACAAGTGAGGCCACAAATGGGGGCCCCATCCCGACATGGATGCACAACAACCACCACTCCCGCAAGCACGGTATCCCAGCAGCGGCACAAGGCCCGTGTGCACACCAACCCAACAAGGGAGTGGGCCCCAGACACTAGTTCCTGGTACAAGGAGAGAAACCCACACAACCAATCGCCAACAGTAGCAACACTGCTACAAGTCAAGTCTAGAGACTTGAACCCTAGTGGCCACAACACCAACACCACCACTCATCCAATGCACCATGGGTTATGCCCATAACTTTCATTCTTATCATCAATGCTTCCATGGCTATTCCAAGACCATTGTCCCTCTCCACCAACTTGATGAAAATTTTGGATATTAGGATGAGGATTAAACTCAACAAGTTCACTAAGCCTTTGCTTATAATCAACTCCATGCATTAATAAATTAGATTTTTGTTCAAGATCATCATCAAACTTACCAAAATTAGCTTCTTCAATAGCATCCTCATCATACTTAGGTGCCAACACACCCAGATCCCGTGTGCTAAAAGGTTGATTGCTTTGCTCAAAGAAAAAATGTTCATTGTGCTCCTCAAGAGTGGTTATCTCTCTGAAAAAATCTCTCCAAGTCATGAGTATTGAAATCATCATAAGCATCCCTCTTCATAGGCTTGGTTTTGATGTTAAACCAAGAAACACCTAAGTTATCAATATTAGAATGAGATAAGGAGTCATCATCATTAGCCAATTTGAAGACACCGTCATAATTACCCTCAACATGCTCTTCTTTTGAAGGTATATTAGTGAACTCTCCATAAACATTAGCTCTACTAGAATCTTCTAGAAATTCATCAGTCTTAGAATCATCATTGGATGAATTTGAATTAGGATTAAATGTTGTTTTGTCTTTTTTATCAAACAAATCCTCATTATCACCGGTTATATGCAAGTCTAAGGGATCATTTTGGGGCTCTATCGTACACTCCTCATATGTCAAAGCATCTTCTCCATCCAAACGTTTAGGTTTTGCAAAAATATTTGAATATGTCTTTTGAATATCAAGCTCCTCATTAGCATGGTCAGATCCTACATCAACTCAAATATGGACTTTTTTGTAGCCATCTTTTCAACTTTGCTTCTAACAACTATCAAAGAGAGGCATAAAAATAGACATGCAGGTGTTGGTCACCAACATGCAAAATAGATGTGAATCAATGGAACTGATAACCACTGCTAAAACTTTGACATGCAACTGAATAGTTGTAGCAAAAGTCAAAACTCCAACAGTCTGGAAGGAAAACCAGCTCCGATACCATTGCAATAATCCACCCTTAATTTTTTTCCAAATTGCACCTATTAGCGTTAGCAAAAATAATAATGATAATAAACTGAATTAAGCTTCCTTCCACTTTTTGATCCCCTGGATCCTGATGTGGGCAAGGTGAGAGCATATGGTGGTAAGCTTACAATGCTACGTTATTGAAATCAACCACTTGTTCAGTGGGGTGAGTATGAAATCTTCAAACATAAGGAAACATCCACTTATTGAATGGATATTACAAATTGCAAGAAATGAAAGCATCGAGTGGCTAGCCATCCAAAACCACTTATGCAGTGGGATGCATAGCTCAACATGAAAGTAAACACCTGCTTATTCAGTGGGCATAACATGAAAGGAAAGAAAGCTCAACCACTTATTTGATGGGAGCACCACTTGTTTAGTGGGGTTAGGAATGAACACTTATTCAATAGGGTTAGCAATGAAACCCAAAGATGAGTAAGGCACTGAATGGTGCTGCTAATTCAACATTATAATGAGCTCAATACAATAATACTAACAAGTAAATTCAGGATGCAAGTGATATAGAAATACGAAACTAACACCCAAATCCATTGAAATGTGACTCCCCTAAGAAGCAATCACCAAAATAAGTTAACCCCCTGATGAAATAGAGCAAGTATACCTCAACTAAGGCACCCACAAGTCTGAATGAGGTTTGAAATGCAAATGTATTAGGTCTAATGTGAGAATGGCAATCTGAAACCTCCCAAATAGCGAGTCTAGAACCCAACAATGATCAAAATTTACCCATCCAATAGTGAACACTCCAATGTAATGATAGGAAAGAAAGTTGTTGAACTAAATCATAATTTTCAGAAACTATTGTTGTTGCTACAAGTCATAACAATCCTCAGATACCTCCAAGAATCTTACCAAAAACACGTGGTTATGAATTGAGTATAAGCCAACTAAGATGTGCATCAATTAATCTCAAAATTTGCTTCATTGGTTACCTCTGCCATGTCACGAAATGGAGAAGAAAGAGATAGATTTCTTTCAAACTAGTACAATTTAGAAAATTTGAGCATTTGCAATAGGGGCGGTTGGGTAAAAGTGTTAATAACTCCTCCAAACAAACTGTGAACAACCCCAAAGGAGTTTCAATGGAATCAAACACCCTAGGTGCCTCCAAAAACAACATGAACAACAAGGGAAAGTAGCAAATTGAACACAACTCTCAATGCACACATAACCCAAGATGGTATGGCTAGTAGAGAGGGGTGACCACCAACTCCTAAAATTCTTGCTCTTTGCTAAAAATTCTAGAAACTTGCAAGAAGGGTGCCTCAATCTACTAGAAAGGAATAACCAATACCCACAAAAATTTCTCCAAACCTCCAAACAATGTGAGCACAAACGTGGTACAGTTGGGCTAGGAAAGTACGGACCAACAAAAAAAATCTGGTATATCATTCAAAAATGCTCCCATAATGCTGCAAATCATCACACACACCAAAAAGCATATCTAGAAAACATCATAACAATCCAAAATTGTGAATGAAAGGAAATCCATCACCAAATAAGCCCAATAGTGACCCCTACCATGGATTTACACCCACGTCTAGCTAGGGAGTATCTTTCAACCTTGAAACAAGAAGCAACCTTGAAGGTTTTCATCTCCAAAGCCCTTGAAGGATTCAATCCTCACTCTGACAACACTTCGTTATCATAAAGTTGCATAATGAAAATGAGAGCAAGGGGGGTTTAAATAAATATTAGGGCTCCAAAATTTTGAATTGATTTTCCCTCCAATTGGGACACCCAACTTGAGAAAAGAATATTAATTTTATTTTATTTCCATTTACCCTCTCATCTAGGCATCCAACTTAAGCAAGTGCATGAACACCTTTTAAAAACAACTTTAAGTTGTTAAGCCAAGGCATGGGGAACAAGGGGGTCCTTTTTGAACTTTATAACTTTATAACTTAAGTTGCAATATTTTCCTTTTTCGAACTCCAAGGATGGTGGATGCATTGAATTGCCAAAAATGATAGAACTCAACAACTGAAACTACCACCACTGCCAAAACTAGAAACCCAACACTGAACTATATTGTCAGGACCACTGCCAAAAATAATAATTACCAAAAATAACATGCTGCTAAAAATAGTAAGTGTGTCCAAATGCCAAATTAGCCCAAACTGAGATGCAGATGTGACTAAAAATAATATTTGTTAAAACTAGCAATATTGTCCACCAAGGATCTCAAAAAACCTAGAAAACACTTTGGAAAACCTCTGCAATTACCCCCTAAGAGTGTTGACAAGAAACCTCCAAGAATCTTGGAATCCCCTGAAATGCCTCTGAATAGCCTATGAGACTTCAAAAATAGGCTAACGGTCACTAAAAAGCTTAGAGCTAAAAAGGGGACATTACATCTTTCTACAAATGTGTATCGTATGAACCTAATTAAAGACGTTAAGAGAAAGCATTCTTACAAAAATATAGATCATTTACTTGATATTGATACCGAGAAATTGAAATTGTATATTGAACAACTAAGTGCAGTTATTAAGATGTCATTGAATAGAACTTTGAAGGAAATAGTTGAGAAGTTTTTTTAAAATCGTGATACGCTTGGTCAAGCCCAACTATTATCAAGTATACTCACTCATGATGAGTTAAAAGAGCCATTACAATGGTTGGGTGTAGATTTCACACAAAAGAAGAAAAGGTGCCTAAGAAAAGATGTAGTAGAAAGATTTTCAAAGATGACTCTTTTTATTCCATACAAGAAGTCTAATAATGTCTCCCATATAGCTACATTATTTTTCAATGAAGTAGTTAGATTGCATGGATTACCAAAAATTATTCTCTAATAGGGACACAAAATTTGTTGGCCACTTTTGGTGTACTTTATGTAAAAAAATGGATACACATGATTCAATTCAAGCTATCATTCAGAAACTAATGGACAAACAGAAGTTGTTCATAGACGTCTTGGTAATTTGTTGAGATGTTTGGTAGGGGACAAACCACACCAATGGGATCTTATATGGCCCAAGAGGAATTTGCATATAATAACTCAGTAAATAGGAGTGTCAAGATGAGCCCATTTCAAATTTTCTATGGATATAGCCTAAGAGGAGTAAATGAATTGAGAGATAAGACCTAATTTGGGAAGAAAAGTGTTGTAGCCGAAGATTTTGTTGATTGCGTACATGAATTACATAAGGAGGTATAAAAAACTTAGAGAAGAGTGCCATGAAATATAAGAAATATGCTACTATGAATAAGAGAGAGCAAGAATTTTAGGTGGGTGATCTAGTTATTGAAGATTTGAGAAAGGAAAGGTTCCCTCAAGAACATATAATAAATGGAAGTGGAAGAAGACATGACAATGCAAGGTGTTCAGGAAATTTTCATCCAACACATGAAATTGAACTACCAAAAGAAATAGATATTTCCCCAAATTTCAATGTTGTTGATTTGTATAGATATTATGCAAGAGAAACAAGTTCACAAGGGAATAAACATTCAAATTTATACTATGAACAATAATGGATAATAAGTTAGAGAAAGTGGACAAAGTGATAGATTCACGAGTGATCAAAAGAACAAGAGGAATATAATATAAGGAATATCTAGTCTATTGGAAAGACAAAGAAGTCGATGAAGTTACTTGGGTGAATGCTTCAAAACTCGTTAAGTATGGAAGTCCTATTCTAGAATTTAAGTCTTCATTATTTTTCACTCGTGGAACATTTTACTTACTTGGCATGTCTAATGAAGGAGCATCTGCGCTCACGAGCGCAATCATGTATCAACCAAAAATATATCAAGTTTTGTTTTCAATTTCAATTCAATTTTATTGTGTTTTTGTGGTTTGTGGTAGTTGCTTCAAGAGAATTTTCAGATTCAAATTGGTCATGTTACGGACATCACCTTGTAGAAGGGCTTAATGGATAATTGCAATTTCAATTTGGTGAAGATTAAATAAATTTTGGATAAGTAATGTGAATGTGAAATTTTAGTCTCTAACTAGATATTTGTGAAACTTCAATGTGGAACCGAATCTCTTTATAACTGGTTCCAAGGCATTTTCTCACAACCGATTCAAAGTCATTTTTCCACATTCAATTGTTTTGTGAGAACTTTAGGTTCAATTGGATTTGTGAGAAATTTCAAGTGAATTGAACCTATAAGTTTTGATAACCAATCTGAATGAGAAATTCCAATGGTGAATGTTTTGTGGGAACTTCAGGTCCAATAGATTTACAAGAAACTGAACTTTTAAGTTTTAATACCTTGTTCAAATTAAAAATTCTAATGATGACATCAACATGGTGCAAGCAAATGATGACATCCACATGGGACAAAGGTCACTTGGCAAATGATGACGTAAGCATGACATAAATAAATGATGATGCCAACATTGTATGGCTTGCAAACAAATGCAACTAAACTAGATGTGTGTATCGATTAAAGGTTTTGTTCAATAAGAAAAGGAACTTTTGCAAAAATGATAGTGATGATGTAATAATGATGTCAACAAGGTACAAAATGCAAGGTTTTTTTTAAAGTGAACCTGACAATTGAACAAGTTATAACAATCCTATTTGAATGGATGTCAAACTTCCACACAATGGCATAATGATGATGTCAACAATGTATGGAATGCAAGATTTTTCAAGTGAACCTGAATTAAGAACAAGTTATGACAATTTTGTTTGGATGGACACCAAACCTCCACAAAATGGATATTTGTGAAATCCAACCAATGAACTAGACATGCAAAGTTTTCTATTCGAGTTGGATATTTACAAAATCCTATTAGTGAACTGGACATGCAGAGTTTTCTGCTCGAATTGGATATTTGTGGAATCCCATTAACGAAGTAACATGCAATGTTTCCTACTTGACTTGAATTTTCTTCTTTGTGCAATGATTCACTTACTTGTAATGCCAATCTTGCAATGGTTTAATTTCCTCTAAGCCCAAGTTATAAAGGGGAGTTGTTGTAATCTAGAGGGAGCTTTTGGAAGTTCAAGAAGGTGATTTCTATGAGAAGTGGCATCTAATTGTACTCCTTACGGCTGTTATAATTTTTTTGAATTTGAAACATAAATTCCAAATAATTTGTTGTGTGAAAATTGTATTGTTGGTTGCTAGATTTCGGTTGTCTGGTAAGACCCCTATATATAGACTACATCAACTATACATGTAGAGTTATTTGGATTTGTTGCCTATATCTTTATGTAATTATTCATTGGTTATAATATTGATTTGGATCTACTAGAATCCTATTCTTGTACTTGATCTTATGGATGTAATTATTGTATTAATGGGATTTGACTTCTTATTGAAATGATCTTGTATTTCTCTACTAGCACTTGCATATTATTGATCATGGTTATTTATTTATCAAAAGTCGAAAAAAATTGGGTTTGCATTTTAGGGGTTATTACAAGTTGTGGAGCAATATCAAAAGTCGAAAAAAATTGGGTTTGCATTTTAGGGGTTATTACAAGTTGTGGAGGATATTGGTTGATCTCCAACTTGACCAAACAACACTAAGCTCACTTTTACGTGACACTCATGTGCTAAATAAAGTGAAAGATCTAACCTATCATGCCAAAACCATGCATATCGAAGGTCATCATTACATGCACCACTTGGTAGATAACGGTGTATGTCCTACAAAAGGTTGGGTCATTGACATAACTACTAAACCACTTGGTCAAGATAAATTTGTCAAATTTAGAGATAAGCTTGACATTGTATCTTGATTAATTTAATAATTGTAGGTAATGTTTAATCGGTAGATAATATAAAATTTGAAACACTACTTTAATTTATATTGTATTATCAATAAATGATTGCTTTTCATCTTCATCCTAATTTCTTGTGAATAGATATAACTTGATGTTCTTATGTCTCAATTAACACTCCAATCCAACTATCCTCAATTCCAAATTCAAATATGTCTATAGTAAGACAATGTCCAATAACAAAACTCAATTCCATATGACTCAATTTAAAAGATGGGCAATATATTAAAGCTTGGTTCATAGAGACATTCGATTGCAGTACAGCCCAATCATAGACTTACCCCATAAAATGGACTGGCCTAATATCAAAAGTTTATAGTAACTCAATTATAGCTTGGCCCAATAATAAGGTTGGTCATATAAGGCTTTGGTTCAATGTCTTGCTTTATGAAAGAACTTGTCCCACAGAGAAATCTTGGTTAATAACATGACTGCAGTTCAATCTACTTATTACCAGAGCTTAGCTCAACTCTAATACTTAGTCCAATAACATGAGATTGGGTTCAATAGGACTCAAAAATGAACCTCAGTTTATTCTATAACAAGAATTGGCCCGCTTGTAAGCTTACAATTATAAAATAGCAATAGATAAAAAAAATTAATAGACAATAACAGCTTACAATATTCTATATCTTACAATGAAATTTAACCTTTATGCTAGATAACATGGTAATGCCAGATTCAAAATATTAAATGTTGTCAATAAAACACCACCTATAAAAGGACATGTTATGCAAACTACAGCACACTTAAATTCAGTATGAAGTTGATTTTATAATTTGCAATCCTCTATGTGAAGTAAAAACCTAATTCTAGAAACTTACATTTACATCTATATTCATCTGTTGCTGACAAATTCATAGTATGAGTCTTCCATAATGCATATCTGGGTTTTCAAGTCCATGGAGAGCTCATCTGGATTTTTAGTTACTTGTTTCTGATTCAAATATTTAATTATGTAAAAATCATCCTTAGCAAAGTATGAAATGGATGAACTTATGAAACAACAAAATGGACTGGACATTAGCACAAAAGTGAATACCTAGACACATGTGAAGATTACAATTTTTTACAAGCTTTAAGAGGCTGGCCTCGTCCATGTCACCTATTTGAGTTGATTCATCTTGCATTGAACACATGCTGTCACTAAATAGATGTATACAATGGGTATATGGTTCAGCATTCTTATTACTTCATTTCACAGTTAGATATTTGAATGAACTCGATCCAGCTTCCACTGGACCAATTCGTGTCAATTCATCTTCTATTTAACACATGCTGTCAGTAAATAGATCTGACGTGTACAATAATTAGAAGTTAGAAACTTATTTGGTATATGAAAGCAAAGCACCCTCAGCGGGGATTTAGATTCAATTTGTAACCCAAAATTGGCTCTGGTAAGAAGCAATGGCATAGGTACATACATAACCAAAGGCAAAGATCAATATGTGAAAAGGAATCAGTGGAAAGAATGAAGCATTGAGACAAGTGTATCCTAAGGTACCTGTCAAGTATAGCTACCACCTTTCAATCTTCAATATGGTAATTCCGGCTCAGAAGATTAAATTTGGAAAAAGACCAAGAGGCATACATCCATTCTCTTTTTGTGAGAACCATGGGATTGGTTACACATATTCAGTTACAAGGAAACCTGGTTCAGAAAAGGGAACTCATCCCATTCCTGAAATGCAGGCTTGTCTGTTTTGAACTTCATTGATAATAACTATTTTTCCAGTATAAGACCTTTGGCTGCAGAAAGTTGAGCAATTTGCTAACCTTTGCTTCAGGTCTGGGGTCCACAACCCTAGTATTCTGTACCAAAAGAATTTCAGCTCTAGTAGATCACGTTTGTTTCCTCACCTATTTATATACCCTAGGGCTATTTTACTTGCATTCTATTCTTGAATATTGGCATAATTTTAGGTTAGTTACTTCCAAATTTCCAATTATCCACTCCACACATCTTGGAAATGCATCTTCCGTTTAGTTTGGTGTAAGAAGGTGTTCATTCTTTTAGTCAAGATTATGAAAAGTCAAAATTATGTGGTTGTGCAATTAAAACAATATTTTAAGGCATGAAAAAACAGGGAACCTGGCATAATTTGAAAATTGACAACTATTTTAAATAGCCAGCAGAGAATCTTCCAAACCTGTACACAGTCTAGCAATTGAGTCATATGACTGCACATTGTTTTTAAAACTAATAAAATGAGATGTCATAATATATTGTCTGTGATTGTATGATAGAAGTGCCACCAGCTCGTCCGTTCATTTTCCAAGTTCACCGGTGTTGATCATGAAATACAATCATAAAACAATCACCTAAAACATTTAGTTTCATTACACTGTCCCATTGATACGTGGACAACTAACTATGGCTGTGAAGGTAGAAATCATTCAGATACTAAAATAGAATAGCTGTAAAATGAAATGTTTGAAGGCTTCATGATACCAAAGTACAACCCAATCACAACCAAGGAACAAATTGAGGATTCTTGGCAGATTTATCTACTTAATACGATTGTAGGACATTGGTTGAAGTAGATAAGCACACATTTACACAACTTACAAGTTAAACATATATGGTTCTGTGAAATAAAAGATATGAAAATCTAATCACAAGCAGGGAACAAATTGAGGCTTCTTGGCAGAGCTATCTACTTAACACAACTGTAGAACATTGACTGAAGCAGATATGCACACACGTACACAACCTTGCAAGTTTAAACACATATATTTTTGTGAAATAAAAGATAACGAAAAGGTAAGACACAAATCAATAAAACTGACACAAAAAGATTAGAAAGAGAAAAGAAAGTGCTTCCAAAAAAACATGAGATTTCTGATAAACAATGTTATAAGTGGTTCAATGAGAGGTTTGATTGGAGACATGATTTAATTTCTGTCAATAATTTTAACTCAATCACATCCATGAAGCATCTCTTTCCCAATCTTATTCATTTTCTTCCATGGATAGAGCTTCTTTTTGCCATTAAGTATGGACTTCCCATATCCATTTCTGATTTCCTTCTTATTTTTTTCTTATGTACAGTGGCTGTCTATTATTATTTTTTAATTCCTTCCTACTAGATTTCTCGGCATACTTCCTTTTCTTATCTGTGATGGATGGCAACTTTGACTTTGCTACCTTACAATGCAAGTTATTTCCTCCAACTACAGATATACTGTGAGTCCTTTCCAATTCAATTTGTTTGTCATAAGGAGCTAGAGTCTCAAAATTCACATTAGTTCCTTTTGCAACATTCCAATCTTCATTCCACCCATCCATCTTTCTCTTTAAAGAGTATTTCTTCTTTTTAGCCTTCTCCACATCCTGTTAATAAAAGGAAGCAATATGAAACATCATCTACCAAATATAACACTAGACACAATAATAGTCAAAACAAGTTTTAAATTATGTAGTAAATTAAGCAATCAAGTTCTTGTTTTCTTTACTTAAATCAATAAACTAATCAACCACAACATTGGATCACTCAGAAGGAAATATGTGGCACTTAAGTGAAGAAACAAAAACTATTCTCTGGATGTGGAACATCCAATTTTCAGCAAAGAAAGTGTACAAAGTAATAAAAATCATGTTTGCTTACCAAATAAAATGGAATGTGTCAATAAAATTTTGAGATTCAGCTTCTACTTAAATCAATGATTTGAAAAAAAGTTACTGATAAAAATGACTGTCCACTCTTAGCCAGCTGAAAATGTGCATGGACACTTATTAATGGAGATTTATGACACAAAAACTTGAGACCAACAATCAAAATTTCCTCTACTTTTTGCTTTGTTAAATAAAGTTCAGCTGCATCTTGATGTGCATGTATCTATTAATTATGTTGAAAGGAGAAACAATATTTTTACAACACTTTTATATTTTTCTATCACTGAACGACACAAAAACAATTTTAAGCATTGCTTAGTTGCTTAAATGCACCCAACCAAATAGAAGCAACCACCGTAGAGCCTCATGTAAGAAATTCAGAACTTAAAATGATAAAATCCAAACTTATCCAAATGATCCATGTATTAAAGAATGGTAATAACCAATGAAAGAAATGACTTATTAGTTGCTATTAAAGTTTGAATGACATCAACAGCATCCTGTACCAATGAAAGAAAAACTGCTCTTGGAGGCTTGCACTGACCAGGAAAAGAAGACTTTTGACATCCATGTCATATTGTTTTCTTCTCTGAACCAGAAATTTTAGCACATTTCACCTCTAAAATGCAAAACTGCATCTCAAATGGATATTACAATTCGGAGAACACATTGTTTAATCATTAATGGTTCTTCAGTTTCATCATTCATGTCACCTGATTTGTATGTAACCTAATCCTGTCCAGATTATTCCTAGATTTTAGCAAACAAGACGAAATTCCCTGGAGGTCTGATCCTCAAACATTTGATAATTATGTCCTTTTTGCAGTCCTATGCAAACTTGCACCTTTGCTCTCTCTGCCATACACAAGTTCTTTTCAATACTTTTGCAGACTTACACTCTCTTGCACTTCATGATTTCAGAGTTAAAATAATCACTTCGTTGTGTCTTCAGCTCTCCCTTGTGAGTTTTCACGTCTGATTTTGTGGCCCTGTGGTCAAGATGTTAATAGCAACATCCACAGTACTGTACCCCAATTATTGCCTTTTATCTTCTAGGTAGTTATACGAACTTCAGTGACTCTAGTTCACAGGTTTGTCTCTTCATTGCATCTGTTACTTTTGACTTTGCAGACTGCAGCCAAGCTTTGAATTCCTCCTCGCACAGTACCATACCCAAGTCATTGGCCTTTATCTTTGATGAATAAACATCTCCGGTTCAAGCAATTGTTATCACAAAAATAATATATGTTTCAATGTCTGGACTTTTTGGTCTGACCTTTTGTTTCCAGGTGTTGGATACAATCTCTACTCTTCGAATATTCAAATTCAAATGGATTTTCCTCCCTTTTTGGGTGGCCCACTTGGTGGTAATCTTTGGAGGACCCTGTTTAACACTTGTACACTTGATCATGGCACTCCATAGAAGTTGAAAGACCCCATTCTCTGCCTCAGCAATAGTGGTGGGCTGCATCTCAAGGTAGGTGGTAGGCAGGTGGGCCCTACCATCTATAAGGGTTTTTTTTTTTGCTGCTTTTTTGAAAAAACACTTGCTTTTTTTCAAAAAGGTGCTTTTGTTTTTTCCAAAAAAGCATTTTTTTCTTTTTTTTGCTATTTTTTTCTGAAAAGCACTTTTTGATTTAAATTAAATAATCCATTATGTTCAAACATTTAATCACCTTTCCAACAAGCTATTACACTAAGTTGTCCTTTAATTATTTCTCAACATTAGACAACATTAGTGAAATGTTAATTAAATAACTTAATAACTCACCCAAGTTGCGGAAGGTATTGCAACATCATTGGAATCCAATTCTAACCACACCATGATGAAACTGAAGCTGTAGGAAGATGATTGAAATCAACTTGGTGACATTCTAAAAATAGCCCGCTCCTCCAAGAAATTTGGAGAGCATTGAAAAGGTCCAAAATTGATTCTAAAAACATCAAAGGGCTCCAACTAACCAATTGAACTCAAACCCAAGAACAATTGCTCTACAAGACTTGTCAAATGCTTCTCCAAGAATATTGGAATTCTCCCTAACTAACCACTTAACCTCCAAAAGACTTGGAAACTAGATAAATGTGCATGAATTGGCTAAGCACCAAAAAGGGACATTACAATGGATGAGTCTACTTTTGTCCTTCCTAGGTGGATCATCCTTGATGGTCCTCATGGTTGTCGTTTCCTCATGCAAATGCACTATTCACAATTTATTGGGGTCTGATTTGGTTAAGCCTTCGGCACAAGGAGAGATTAGTGCATACAGTTAGATTCTTGTTGAGATTGAATTAGCACCAAAAGTATTGAAGGCTTTGTACATGGTTTCTTACCCTATTGCTCTACGCCAAATCTATCATATTGGAAGGTGGTGTGTCATCAAACACTAAGGGTTGTTTGATGTTGGGTTTCTTTTTTGGTTCTTTGGATTTTGTGACTATTGGATTAGCAAGTTCCTTTTCAAGCAATGCCCAAGTTTCACCATGACAAGACTCTTTAGTCCAGCCCTAGGGTTCATATGGTGAGCTGTTTTGATAGGATTCTAATTTTAGATCTAAGGATTATTGGAGACAATGGAACACTATGTGGACTACACACTAATTTTCAAATTTCATAGATTGTGACCTAGATTGGTGAATGTCCATGATTAGTTTATGAAGATTTGGAAACACTTTCTCTCAAATGATCTCTTGATTTATTATACTCCCAAGGTTTCTTTATTGTTATTTGTGAATTCCTAGAGAATAGGAAGATGCTTCTTTAGGCTAGTCTCTTGTCTTGGGATATGGCTACTCTTTGTATGAAACCTTGATATCTAAATTTTTATCCCTCTATGGAAATCTACTTCATTTTGTTTTTAATGTTCTAATTCCTTTTATTTTCCTTTCCTTGGATGTTCTCTTGTTAGAAATTTCTATTGAAAACTGATGTATTCTCAAGTCCCATTGACCTACTTTTGGTTACTCATGGACATTAATATACTTATCTACATAAATCTTCTATGGTACTTATGTGGGTTAAATTGCATAACTTCTCTCTTCAATATTGGGGTCTTTCCAATATTTCCTCCATCTATAACTCCTTGGGTAAGCTTACTTTGATCCCATGAGTAACTAGGCTCTATTCTCATTTTTCTTTTGCTTGGTTTCTTGTGGAAACATATCTCTCTCGAGAACTACCAAGGGAAATTTGGCTCAAGGTTGGTGAAAGTATTTGGAAACAATAATTGGATTATGAACAAATATCCCTAAGTTGTAGATCTCGCATGGCTTAGGTACAATTGACAAATACCCATCTAAAGTTAAAGTCTCTTCTTTAGGAAATCAAAATAAAGTATCTAGGCATGCTCCTTGGTGGAAAGGTGAAGAGTATCAACATCAACATATTGACCTCGATGACCCTATAGCTGATCTCAAGATCCCATTTCTAAGGATTTTATGCCCTCAACTAAGATTGCTTCACCCTCTCTTGCTAGGAATATCTCTTCACTTAAGCTTTCTCTATAGTCTCCTTGGAGCCCAACATTTTGGGATGATAGGCCTCCTTCTTCTATATGGATTGGGTTGCCTTCTCCCCTAAGTGGTTTATCATTGGTTGTGAGTACCATTTGGAAGAAAGAATTACTATCACAAAAAGGAAATTTTCTTCAAAAACTAAGAAGGCTACATCTCATATGATTCTCTAATCATAAACAATGTAGGGAGGAGGAAGATAATTCTTAGGCTACAGATTTGTGGTTCTAGGTGGCGTTTTTGGTCATCTAGTGGTCTGATGTTGTTTATTGTTGTGTAGGTGATGGTGGCCCTTGTGGTTTGTTTGGAACATTGGGTGGGTTTTGTCTTTCTAGTGAGTTCCCAGCTTAGTCTGGATTTTGTAGTGTGCAACTATTGCTGCTGGTTGTGTTTGGAGTGTATCTTATTTTTGTTTATGGGCGAGGCCCCAAATAGACCCCTCATTTTACCAATAAAAAAAAGTAGATGCCTAGCAACTTGGCAAGACGCCATGCAAACCCACAAAGAAAAATCTAAACCTCTATAAAAAACTTTAGGAAAAGATGAAATTCAAAATAGAATTACATTGTAAAAAATTTCATTGCAAACAACATTTTGATAACTTTCTTTTAATATTTGATATGACTATATTTGGTCAAATAAAGAACAACCAACAGTGCTTTCAAAAATATGTCGCCAAACCCAATAGAGTGCAACCAATGTTTAAAGGGTAGAAAAACATTCAATGAAGCCAATTCTAAACTTTGAAAACAAGCAAAGAACAAAAAAAAGTGACTACATTCATTCAAAAATAGAAGGATACGAAAAATCAGCTTCAACTCTTTGTTCTTTCATTGAGAACTTCACCTATACCACAGCAAGATAGTCTTCTCTTGTGAATTAGTTGCTTGGCATCTGTCCGTGAGCTGGCTCAGTGTGTCTAGGACCACCCGAATATGCCTAACATAGAGGCCTCTGTTCAGCTTGGCACATGCTATAGTGAACCCACAGTGCTCTTTGTTGATTTGCTTGATTATTGGAGTGCAAGTTATTCCCAAAAATTCAATGTTCATCCAACAATATAATGCTCTCTTGGATGGCCTCTTCCTATAATCTTAAATTTATCACTATATCTATCTATCTATCTATAAGGGGCATGATTTTAATTAAATTAAGGACACTGTAGCCATGTTGAGGAGAATCTGATTCTGCCTATCAGTTCACCCATCTTTAGCATGGTTTAATATATATGTTTTAACTTTTCTTGAACCCTTACTTCTTTCTGTTTCCTCTATCAGATTTTCCCATACATTCTCTGTAATAACATTCTATTGACAGCAAGATTACAATTTTATAATACCTAAAGCCTGATGCTTTAAATTTTAAAATCGTTACATTCAGCACAAATGTGAATCTCGAAATAAATACAAGGCCTTGTAATTAACAAAATTGAAACTAGAAATGTTTATTCAGAATTGGTGTTACATTGCTCCCCTGAATCTATAACATGTCACATCATTCTTGAAAGATTATGACAGCCCTGAGCTTCCTTTATGCTATTCAAATTATTTAAGCTGTTTGTTCAATTTCCAACTTCCATACTTCCATTAATCCTTTCTTAAGTTCAAAGGATATACTTCCAAGTTCATGTAATTTCCAAGAGAGTTAATAATAATATATCATCACAACATGAAAATTGATAGCCCATTTCCAAGAGAATTTTGCAATTGAAATTACCATAAGTGGGCACATATCTTTATCAACATATGGCAATAAGAAGATTTAATGGACTCAATGAACCTGAATTTTTTGTTGGAATCATCCATGCTTGGCACATACACAAGCTATGATACATATTCATTCAGACATGTCCCTTTTAGGTTTGTTCACGAGGCACATGAAAATCATTGCTAGGAAAACATACACCTAAGAACAGCACTCTAGGTTTAGGACCATAGGTACATTGGAAATGTTAGGCTTACAACTCAGCCTGTACATTTTGAAATAATCCTGGCGAGAAGCCAAGGGAATGTCATGAAATGATTGAAACACCTTCATTTTTAGCTTTGATTCTAGCACCAAGTAGATTCTATCCTTGTACAATATCAAATCATTCACCACTTGGTACTTTTCATTACGCAAAGTACCATCAACTATGTTGGAAGCAAAGGAATTCTTAGCATATTATGCAACAATCTGCTCCTTCCAATCAAGAGTAATCTCCACTAAAGAACTCAAGTGTGGCCTTCTTGACAAGGCATCGACCACTATGTTATTCTTCCCTTTGACATACTCGATGTCAAAATCATAAGCTTGGAGCTTACTCACCCACTTCTGTTGTCTATCATTGAGATCCTTCTAATGCATGAAGTGCTTAAGATTGTTGTGATCGTTCTTCACAATGAACTTGCTTCCCACCAAATACTGCCTGAATTTGGCTAAGGTGTGCATTATTGCAAGCATCTCTTTGTCATAGATGGAGTATGTCCTCTCTACACCCCTCAATTTTCTTCTCTCAAAGACAATAGGATGCTTATCTTGCATTAGGACAGCACCAACACCTTCTCCAGAAGCATCACACTTCAACTCAAATGGCTTGGAGAAGTATGGTATAGCCTAAACGGGACATGAACTCATAAGCTACTTGAACTGATCAAAGGCCTTCTGTGCTTTTTTTGTCCAAGTAAATGCCCCTTTTTGGTAAGATCTATGAGAGGAGCAGCCACCAGAGAATAACCCTTCACAAATCTTTTGTAGAATCCACAAAGACCCAAAAAACCCTTCAACTGAGAGAGGTTTTCTAGTGGAGGCCAATCCAAAATACCATAATCTTCTCCTAATCAACGCTAACCCCCTTAGATTTGATCACATGACCAAGATAGAGAAGCTCGATCATTCCAAATTCACATTTGGGTTGTTTTGCAAACAATGACTCGGACTCCAAAATGCTAAGCACCTCCTTCAAGTGCTTCAAATGCTCTTCCCATGTTTTACTATAGATTAGGATGTCATCAAACAAGATAAGCATAACTTCCTCAACTGCTTTTGGAACACCATGTTCATGCAAGACTGGAAGGTCGTCGGAGCATTAGTCAACCCAAAAGGCATGACTAGGAACTCAAAAATGCCCAAAAAGGCATCTGAAGGCAGTCTTCTCAATATCTGCTTCTCTCATTCTAATTTGATGGTAGCCCAATCTGAGATCTATCTTAGAGAAGTAGACAACTCCGTGTAGCTCATCAATGAGCTCATCAATCCTTGGAATAGGATACCAGTTTTTTATTGTCTTTTGTTGAGGGCCCGATAATCTATGCACATGCGCATAGTGCCATCCTTCTTCACCAAAACTACTGTAGAAGTGAAGGGACTTTTGCTTGGGTGAATGTGACCCATGTCTAAGAGTTCCTTGATGGCTTTCTCTATCTCATCTTTCTGCCTTTTTGGATATTGGTATGGAGTAGTTATGACTAGTTTTGTTCCTTCCTCAAGCTCAATGACATGTTCAATCCCCCTTTCAGGAGGTCTTCCTAGAGGAATGCCGCCAAACACCTTGCTACGCTTGGTAATCAAGGCCTACACATCAAGATGATAATGTCTCTTATCCCCTATAGGATTGGAAGGCAAGATCAAACACTCTATTGCCCACTCAACCATGTCATGACGAATCAGCCTCTCCATCCTTTTGAATGAAACTATACGAGGGCCTCCATTGGACATCCCTCTTTACACCACCTTCTTCCCATCTAATGTGAACTTCAACTCCATGGTCTGAAGGTTCAAAGTGATCTTTCCAAGAGAATGCAGCCACTGAATACCAAGTAGTGCATCAATATCTCTAATGCTCACAACATAGAATTCATCTTTGACTTTGTAATTACCCAACTAGATAGACATGTTAGAGATCTTGTGAGTGCAAGTGATTGTGAAGCCATCAGCTACCATGACCTTGAAACCTTCAAATTCTTCTGTCTTGAGGCCTCTCTTTGCAACTATCCCTTTATCAATGAAATTATGTGTTGCTCCAGTATCAAATAGAGCAACGATTCGCTGCCCACAAAGCACTCCACGAACTCTAAAAGATTCATTCTTTTGGAAGCTCAAAAGTTGGGCAAATGCACCCCCACTTTTTTGGTCTTCTTCCCTCTTTTCTGGAGCCTTGTAATGTCCCCATTTTCTTGAGCATCAGAGTTTAGAGGATTTAGCCTATCACTGGGTCCTTGTAGACTAATATGCTGATTAGAGGACCCTGTTGTGGAGTTACCTAGCTCTCTAGTTGGCAGTTGGCTTAGTTTTCATCTCCAAATCGTTAATATGTTCTGAGGCATTGATATTCAGGGGTTTCTGGCTTTATATGTATAAACTTCCTATTTATAGTAAGTCAGTTGGACGTTAGAGACCCACCTTACTATTTTTAGTAAGGCATCTAGATTGATAGTGGGAGCAGTGGGCTAGCCAATGATGAAGTTAGAATAGATAAATAATGATTATTAATGGAGTTATGATATTTAATTATTATTAAAGTGTTACTTTAATAATAATTAATTATTTAAAGGGGATATTATATTGACTTCCTGTGACTTTATAATTAAAGGGGATTTAATATCATTAAGTCAAATTATAAAGTGAGAGCATTTAATGACTCTATTTGACTTTATTATTAAAAGGGTCATTTAATGATTATAAAGTCAAGTTATTTAAAGTGCATTTAAGTTATATTGGGGGCCAACTTAAGAGATGATATATTAAATGCTTTTAAAGTATACTTTATTATAAGTGATAAAATGTTATTTAAAAGGGAGATATAAGTGATTAATAAAGTATACTTTAAATTATAATGTTGTGCACTCAAAAAGAGATGAAATCAAAGTGAAATTAAATGAGATGAAGCTAAATACAAATTGAGTATTATATAAAGGCTTTTTGAAAACGGATTTGGGGATTATTGATCATTTTCATTCAACAATTGTGTTTTTGGAGAAGCTTTGGCTTTGAGGAAGAAACCTAAGATTTCGCTGTAAATTCAATCTTGGAGAACGTAGCCTCTCTTCAATTGTGCCAGTGGCTTCATACGGAGGTCGCATCTGAGCGTCAATAATGTTTATGCAAATCTGAAAGTGATTATCTTCAAAGATTGTTCAAGGGTTTGGAGATTAATCATCTAAGTCCAGAGATATCTGCTGTGAATGATTTATTCCTGTCATCATTCACCTATACAGCCACGTAGGAATCTATTTGGCAGATTGGAAGGGTTTATTTCCAGAAATTCTCAAGGGTTTGAGCAGATTTGAAGACAAAAATCAGAATACATTAATTGCTGTTTGAAATTCACTGCTGCTAGCATTTGCCAGGCCGTACAAGAGACCTACAGCCAGGCCGTACAGTATCAAAGGAGCTGGGCATATGAAGCTATGGGCAGAAACGCCTAGGTTTAGAGTGATATTTGTTCATCCTTTGGAGTGGCTAGACTTCTATGATCAGCATGATGCATTGATACTGTGGAGATATCATTATTCGCTGCTGGGCGTCCAAGAAACGAGTTTTTATTGCTGCTGTTAATAGACTTCTAGATCTGCTGAAGCTAAATTTCAGACCAGCGCTTGATGACATTGTAATCCGGGTATGATTATTGCTGTGGTAATGATATTGAATCCAGATTTGAACATATATGTATATTGTGTTGCAAAGGGATGAAAGCTAGATTTTGAATTAAATATATTAGCATAAATCTGATTGAAGCTTCTCAGCATTTACTTTCAATATATATTTCATTAGAGCATTTGCATATGTGATTTGCATCCCTATCTTTTCCTGGCAAAGTTCTTAAAAAATCACAAAAAAAATCAAACAAACACTTTGAAAGATTCAATAAACCGGACAAGGCAGAAAATTTGTGTTAGAAAATGTCCACATGGAGTGGGAAGCCTCTTCCTCTCCTCTTTCCTCAAAATCAGACTACTGTACTGATATATCAGATTCTGACCCATCATCAAAATACACCTCCATGTGATGAGATTTGCCTCTTTCGAAGCACTTGTATCCTAGGGCCCACGGTTCTTTGCAAGTGAAACATAGTTTCTTCTTTCGGAGCTCATTACGGAGGTCATCATCCATCTGTGAAAGAAATTTCTTGGTCTGATTTGAATCTTTGTGAAAATGATTCTTATCCTTCCTATGAGAGAAAGGCTTGGACTGAAATTTTGGCCTAGGGGCAGCCAACTTCTTGATTTTTTGATTGCTTCTGCAAGAGTTGGTGGATAGAATGCCTTCACCCACCCCTTCAATGGTTCCATTAGTCCCTCAGAGAAAAGGACTACAAGCCTCTTTTCAATGATGTTGGCCACCAAAAAGCCTCTGAAATTCAAAAATGTAAGTGTCAAGTGAGCCATGTTGTTTCAGCTATGCAAGCTCGCAAAATTTCCCCTCAGGATCTTTGGTGTCAAATCTCTCGATGAGTTTGTTGGTGAACTCATCATAGGTAACAATAAGATTATGGGCAAGAGTGACCAAACCGTGATACCACCATTCATGGGCAACCCCATCCAAATGAAGAGTAGCAAACTTGATGGCATCTTGTTCTGGCATTGGCCTCAATGAGAGGTAGTTATCGAGCTTCTGGACCCATGATCTAGCAGAACACTTATCACTCACATCAAAATGAGCTAGGGTCACCTTCCCAAGGGCATGCTAGAAATCCCTTGGAGGCATAGGAGCACGACTCTCATATCTTTTGCCCCCTCTCTTCTTCTTTTGGTTCATGAATTGGTTTAAAGTCAAAATCTCAAGTATCTTTGCAGGAAGGGTAACATACTTGTTGTGACCTTTTCACACATCGCCCCATTGCAAATGGGGACCCTCTTGTTTTTTTTGCCTTGGCATCGGAACTACTAATTACCATGTTTCTTTTACAATGAGTTTGTGTTTTTTTTTTAAGGGTCACTCGAGCCAAGTAATGAATTTGAGCCCAAATCAATGCACGAACATCATCAAAGTATTTAGAAGGCCTGGGAGACGAAGATCAATTGTCATTTCAATCAATTCTGACACCTCCTAAATTTTAGGGTTTTCACCCCAACCCCCTATTTTTTAGGGACCTTTTTTTGGCATTTTTGGCCTATTCTGGGCTTCCTATTTTTTAGGAGCTATTTTTATAAAGTTGCTATTTTTGGAAAAGTTTCTATTTTTGGCAGGGTTTCCATTTTTGGAAAGTGTGCAGGTCATGGTTTCATCAGCATCAACTTCAGAGATCCCAAAATGGAAGTGAGTGAAAAACTTTGAAAAATTTGAAAATTTGCTTAAGTGTTAGCATGGCAGGAATGAGTGGCAGATTCGCCCAAGCATGAACAGTGAAATGGCATGGACAATGGACAAGTCCGCCATGGAAGGTAAGAAGATGGCTTGGCACATCGACAAGTCCGCCCATGAAGAATGGCAATGGCAAAAGCCATAGTGAAGTCCGCCATAAAAAAAAGATGGCATGATGGTTAGCCAAGTTCGCCCTAGAGGTGTTGGCTTGAATATTAGCCAAGTCCGCCCAGCCTAAGTGAAGATGGCATGATGGTTAGCCAAGTCCGCCCCAAGAGGATGGCACAACATGTTGGCAAGTCCGCCATATGTAAGATGGCTTGGACACAAGCAAAGTCCGCCCATGAAGAAATGGCATGGAAGCAAGCCAAGTCCGCTCCAAGAAGATGGGAGATGGCTTGGGAAGGAGGAAATTCCGCTCTAGCATGTGGAAAATGGCTTGGAGACAAGGCAAGTCCGCCCCAAGAGGATGGCTCAAGGCATAACCAAGTCCGCCCAACACAAGTCAAAAATGGCACAAGCCATAGGCAAGTCCGCCCTAGAGGTGTTGGCTTGATCATTGGCCAAGTCCGCCCCTACCAAGTGAAGATGGCACAAAGTGTAGGCAAGTCCGCCATGATAAAGATGACATGAAGTTTGACCAAGTCCGCCCAACACATTGTGAAGTTGGCTCAACCTAAAGCAAGTCCGCCCAACACATTGTGAAGTTGGCTCAACCTAAAGCAAGTCCGCCCAAGTTTGATGACTTGTGACATGATGAAGTCCGCTCCAGGGAGATGGGAAATAGCATGGTAAAGTTCGCCCTCCAAAGGAGAATGTCAAGACAAGCTCCAAGTCCGCCATGAAGATGTCTAGCCACAAGGTCAAGTACGCCTAGCCAAGAAAATTCGGCTAAGTAAAAAAAAAGGTTGGAAAAACTCAAGTGAAGTTCGACCTCCCTCATCAAACCAACGTCCAAGCAACTCCAAAGTCCACCCTTGGCATGATGGGAAAATGTCTAAGGCAATATGAAGTCCGCCCAAGGAAAAAAATTCAGAAAATTGACTAAGTGTTGGAAAGAAAACAAGAGGAAAATAAAGAGGAAATGTATAAAATCCTTGTCCAAGGATGGAGTCCGCCCTACTTAGCACAAGCCAAACTCAGAATTGAAGGCAAATCCATAGGCAAAGTTCATCTGAAACCTTGGCTAAATGTTGAATGGTCCACATGAAGGTATTACAAAATGAAATTGAATAGCCAAAATTTGGCTAAGTATGGGAAATACTTCGCAGAGAAAGTTCCAATTTCCTCCATTATGGCGAAAGCATTGGGGACTTTTTCTCCAAATTCAAGGCGCTTGTAGGAATTTCAAAGCAAACAGGAAAGAAAACCTTAATGACTTCAAGTCTATGCATGTGCTCCAAGGCGAGACTTCCAATACAGGTGAGAAGAAGAAATCAAAGTTTCAAAAAGAATCTAAGATCAAAGCTAGGAAGAATCAAGCACAAAGGACAGAGTCACCGGCAAGGAAAATATTCTAAGGCAAGAACTTGGAAAAACGAACAAGGTGACCAAGGAGGACATCCAACCTGCTAAAGTGGCGCCTCGACCAATCAAATTGTTCCAAATCAACACGTCCAGATTCAATGAACCTGACACTCCACCATGCGGCAACTTTCTATTTTATTGTTGGTTTATATTTAGCAAGAAGGACAAGTGTCCTCGAATGTAATTTTTCTCATTGGTCGAGAAGAAGTTAATTATGACAAGCCCTAATTAGAGTTTTATTTTGTAATCTCGGTCGTTGATTCTAAATCAATCTAGGCCATTGAATTGTAATTGGGGAGCCTATAAATTGAGCTCATCCCTCATTTGTAAAGCATGGGAGCATGTTGCAAAACATGTTGAGATGAGTAAATTGTTGCATATGACTGCCAAAGTAATAAGTAATGCATTGTTCAAATTGATGGTGATTATTTCTCTTATTTTGGAGTTGGCATGGTTCTTATCCCTCATCATTGTTTAGATTTTATTTCATGTATGGTAGACGAATGCAAGATTTGACAAGTATTGATTTATGGTGTAAACTTGGCTCATACTTTCTTTGGATGGATGATTTTCATTCAATGCGTAAAGTTAGACTGAGCTTTTGATGTGTATGCTTCAATGTTTACCTCGAATAATGTTGTTCTATTGATGGTATTGTTCATAGTAAAGAAATCTTAAGCACAAAACCCCAGAAGATTGCACCCACTTTGTGTAGTTGTCGTTGAGCGTGGTGAAGCAAAGCGTGGTTATTGGTTTCACCAAGTTAATACCATCTCTTGGATTCTTAGGAAGTAGCTTAGAAATTCTAAACCCTCATCTCCTTTTTTAGTTTGTTTGATCCAAGACCCAAACAATAGAGCTTTATTGTCTAGACCTTCATTGTGAATTGAACAAGCCTAGCATAAGTCCCTTTGTGTTACCGGCAAATCATAACGACCACAGAGCTTATCCACACCCCAATTTACGAAACATTGAAATTACCGTGTGACCTTTCTTGCAATCTTAGCACAAGAGGTAATTTTTCAAGAGAGGATAGAGCATCTTTGGATTCTTTATTCTAGAGTGTTTGGTGTGTCATAAAACACGCATCAACAATACTCCATGTAACTATTTCTCACTTCATCAACCACAAGAATTGGAGCTTCTTGTTCTACAGGAGGTTCCTCCCTTCAAGTGAAGGTCGGTTGGAGAGGTCTAGGAGCGGATCCTCTGGTCACTTCAACAATATGTCCACTTTGTCCACCATTGTGGTTGACATTTGAGGCACTAGTCTCACTATTCTAGCGTTGAGGCGTGGGAGTTATGTTTGGGTTCATTTTAGCCAACAGTTGGGACATCATGTCCAACATGGTATCAAAATTCCTCTTTTCTCTAACATCTACACTCTCTTGTTGGGCTGGTCTCTTATCCTTTTTTTCCATGTTCTCTACTGCTCTGTCATGGTTTCTGAGAACCTCTAAATATGTCCCCTCAATGGGAACTAATGGAATCTAAAACTATTGTCCCTTCTACTCCTTATTGTAGTATCTAATCTCTTTATCACTCATAGAGATTTTTTGTCAACTGAAGACACTAATAGGCACAAGCTAGCAGGATGACTAGCTCTGATACCATTGTAAAATCCCACCCTTATTTTTTCACAAATTTTTCCACCCATTAGCGTTAGATGAAAGCAAAGATAAGCAATTGAATAACAACCCTCCACTTTCTGATCTCTCAGATCCCGGAGTGGGCAAGGTGAGAGCAAACGATGGTTGGCTTACAATATTGAGATTTCTCTAAACTACCACTTCTTCAATGGGGTGAGTGGTAAATAAAAGTGCATGAAAGTAAACAAGGAATGCTCTTGGCGACAAGCCAGCCACTTCCACTTTTCAGCGGGTAACAAGGAAAGTAATGCACTTGGCAGAAAAGCTAGCCACTTCCACTTTTTAGCGGGCAACATGAAAGAAATATAGAAACTCAACCACTTATTTAGCGGGAGTGTGAAGTACATAAAGAAAAGGCTCAACCACTTTCCAACGGGAGCAACCACTTATGCAATGGGTTAAGTATCCAAGTAACATGAAAGCAAAGAGCTGATTGGTACTACCAATTCAGCGTTACAATATGATCTTTAGTACATGAAAACATGAGAATTACAAATCAATATGATTTCCCAATGATACAATAAGCAATCCCTGCAACACAAGAGTGATTAGGAAACATAAATCAAGAAAGGAAAAGGTTATATCAGGTCTGATATAACTATAGCAGCAGTCTGATATACCAAAGCAGCGAACTGGAAACCACAATCAGCACCCTTCAAATACTCATAACTCTCCAAATACTCATCAAAAACTCCTTAAACCACTTGCCAATAAATAAACAAGCCTAGGCATCCAAACTCAAGCTGCAAATCACCTCAAACCAGGTAGTATAACTCTGGCACAAACCCAAAGCACCACCAGCAATAGTACAGCCTCCCTAGGAGGATTGACCTCCTCTTAAAAACCCAAAACTCCTCTAAAAATCATCATAATCTGCAAAAAGGGTCGCCCAAGCTAGAGGAAAAGGATGAAGCAATACCCACAAATTATATTTCACTCCTCTGAGCAGCATGAGCACAAACATGGGTCAACAAGGCAATAACCAGCAATATGAAAAGTCTGATATAACTCTCCAAAAACAACCAAACAGCAAATAAACACACCAACACACACAAATATCGAAAAAACATCAAACCCAACAAAAATTGGAAACATAATGAAAGCCATCACCATAGAAAGCTCAACTACAACTCTTGAGATGAAGTTGCAACACTGTTCAGCTAGGAGGTATCTCTGAACCTTGAAATTGAAGATAGCTTGGAGGGATTTCGTCCTCAAAGCCCCAAGAGTTCAATCACCATTTTGGCAACACTTCGTTATATCAAATTAGCATGACCAAATGAGAACTTGAGAGGGCATATAAATAGGCTCAAGACCCAGAAGTTTGAATTGCAATTCCCTCCAAAATGGGACGCCAACCTCAAGGAGCAATAAAATATTCATAAAAATCACTTAAGTCTCAAACTTTGATGTCCATCCTTGAAATGCATAAATTTATCATTTAAATTGCTCAAGTTACCAAACTTGGCATCCAACTGCACATTCCCCTTTTAAAACAATGTTAAGTTGATCAACCTAGGCATGGGGGTCAAAAAGCAACTCAATAATAAGACATTAACTTAAGTTGCAAACCTTCCAAATTTGAGCTCCAAGAATGTTGGAGAAGCCACTACTCAATATAACAAAACGCCAAACACTGCATTGCCAAAAATAACACTTGCTAAAAATAGTGACTCCAAACTCCATATGACCATGTTCTGGGTAGCCGTCATTACTTACAAACTGACAAGACCCAGAAGGCAAACTGGCAAACTCCTAAAAAGCGACATGAAACCTCCAAAATGGGATGCCGGAAATAGGCTAACAGTCATAACTGACTAGGACTAAAAAGGGGACATTACATAGAATAGTTATTTATAGCTATTTTCCATTTTTATCCATATATATTTTTGAGTGATCATGAAGGCCTAATTTAGGCAAATTGTATTTATTTAATTGTTTAGAATTAATTGTCTTATTTATTTCCTTAGTTTAGAAGATCAAGATAAGAGTGGTTTTAAAAGCAATTTTTTATTATTATTTTTCGTATAAATCTTATAAAAATATGCATTGAGCACATTGAATGGAGTGAGTTTATATTAAACTTATGCTTTTGAAGTTTTTATTCAAGATTCAGAATTGGACTTGTGATAATTGTGCAAGTTTGGCAATTCAAGTAACAAAGAAGCATGTTTAATTTTATGTGGCACTGGTGTCTACCTTGCAAACTAGCTTTGTATGCTTTGGAGTTGTTGCTTGCTTTCAATCTTGTTTTTTGTCAATATTTGTTATAAGTATTGCATTTCTTCTCCATTGTTGATGTGTATCCATTGATCTCTGTTTTAATCATTGGAAAGCATTACTGTTCAAATTCATGATATTGCTTAGCTGCAAAAATAAAAATCTCATGGTGAAATAAATATTTTCTATCTTGTGCTCCTAACTTCAAGATCAAAAGATAGATCTAGATTGTTTTTCAAGCCTCTTGTTTACATGCAAAACCCCCAAAAATTATTTCTACAATGAGCATAATTTGCATTATAGTTTACTTGTTTTTCATTTTACAACCAAATTAAATTAGGGAACTTCCCTTGCCAATTTGAAGAGAGGATTTCCTCACACATTGTTCCATTTTGTGTTGTCATAAAAGTGGCAAATTGAAATGCTAAACAGGATGGCTTTAGATGTAAAAAATGTTAATTACTTCTCTCTTTTTAAAATTTCTTTTGAGTTTTTGGGGTTCTATTAATGTCTTGATAAATTCAAAATATCTTTATCTTCTAATTTGCTAAGATATTCGTAAGAAAGATATTTGCTTCTATGGCATGTGCAAGAAAGTAGAATAATAGTATGAAAGATTAGAGGAAACTTGTGGGCCAAAAGAGGGTCAAATGATGTTTTTAGAAAGTGACTAACCATTAGAAAACTTATTAGGGAAAGAATTTTGGATTTTGGAGGGAATTTGCATTCAAACTTGAATTGGACACTTTAGTGGGCAAGCTACTATCCAAGCTCACTAGCATGGGTCACTCTCCTATCCAACACTCCCCCAACCTTCTAGACATTCTAGTATCCTAAAGGACACAAGGACACAAGATATAGTGAACAAATTTGTTATAGCATAGTAGGTCTAGGTTGGCTTGCTTGGCACACCAGTGAGGAGTTTAAGGCATAAAAAATAAACTAAATGGGTCCTCCAACACAACTAGGGGAATTGACACTAAAATGAGTGTAATGTTGAGTGATAAGTGTGAAATATGCGATTTTTGACTCTAGATCCAACAAGGAATGGTTGATGCAAATGTAGTTGCAAGCCCTAGCTTCAAAGCCCCCTCATATGAGAGCATGAAGAAAAACATGTTGAAAGATGTAGTGCTAGATGTGAATGATGTCCTTGTCAAGCACACAAGGAGTAGACAAAGAGAAGGTGCAGTATCATGTTAGACGGCTTGATTTATAGGAGACACCATACTTTGATTAATTTTCATGCAGCATCAAAGATTGGCATAGTTTTCATTAAATTCATGGATGCATCAAACAAAATTAAATCGACACCACTTTTCTCCCTATCTAATGTGGTCTTGGTTGAGGTAGGGCCACAATATACATTCTAACTTATCATAGACAATGCTGCTTGTTGTGTGGACCCTTGGAGACTTTTGATGGAGTATCCCACATTGTTTTGGAGCCCATGTGCAACACATTGTCTCAATTTAACGTTGGACGAGATTGACAAACTTCCATGGGTTGAATTTGTAGTAGAGAGGGGGGACCATTAAAAAAATTATCTACAGTCACTAAAATTCTCAATATGATGTGCACTTTCACAGATTGAAAGGAACTTGTTCACAAAAGGGTGACTAGATTTGCTACCCATTTCCTCACGTTGTAGAGCAATAAGCTTGAAACAAATGCTTGCTCAAACTAAGTGGGCCAAGTCTAGCTTTGTTAGTCAATTGGATAAAAGGATCAACACCACATTTCTTTGTTATGAGAATTTTTTGTCAAATGCAAAATAGATTATGCAAATATAAGAACTCATTGGAGTTTTGCAGCTGATTGATGGTGAAAAATCCCTCATGGGCTATTTCTATGAGGCTGTTGTACCCAAACCAAATTTTTTGCTTCATTAAGGCATTTTGCTTAAAATGGTCTAAACCTTGTAAATATGGGGTCAAAACTTAGTTTTTGGGCAAATAAAGTATGGGCTTTTAGTCAATGTGATGCTAGAAAGATACTGGCAAAATTTAGAAATTTTGAAAATGAGGGTTTTCGAACCCCGTTTCTAGGTTAAAACCCTAAAAAAATAGGAACTTGTCAGAATTGGCTGAAATTAATTTTGATTGGCTTATTTCACATCACGATCACAGTGGTGAAGTCAATTTCAGTTAAAAGTTAGTTTAAGCCTGGTGGGTAGTTTTCACTTTTTCAGGAGAAAAGTTAGGACCTCCAAGGTCGTCAATGGCAGTTGGCCAGTACTAGGTATCAAAATCTAAGCCTGAAACTCAAAGCAGAACGTTCTACGATGAAAGATGTTGAAAAATATGCTTTTTGATGGAGGGGATTTTCAGATTGGCAAAAAGTGCTAAAATATTCTAAGTCTGGAAACTTTTCACTATGTAACGTGGTAGACACTTGTGCAATCAACATGCAAATCAACTTTGCAGTGTCCGTACATGTGAAAATGATGAAGTATAGTTATACACACACCTCGGCAACAGTAGCACTTCGACATGGTCAAACTCAGTAGCAAATACAGTGTTTGTAAAGCATAAAATGGTGAAATTCAGCAAATTCAGAGCAAATCTACGCCCCTGTAGCCCAGGGACGCCCTTCTATTTGAAGGTCAAGATTTGATTACTTTGGATGGAGAATACATTCATTGTGTTTAGTTTTCAGTCAGCTTTCCGGCTAACTATGGAGCAAGGTCATCTAAGTTATAGAACTCCGGCAAACGAAGACGGAAGCAGAGCTTACAAAGGAGATACACATCAATGGAGACAGTCTAGAAATGCAGATTTGCGCCCCTGTAGCCCAGGAGCACCCTACTTTTTGAAGGCCCAGATCTGGATGCATGTGTTTGCTAATGGATTCAGTCTTTGCAAAATCAATTTGGCTTTTCAACGAGCTATCAAGTAGAAGCATATCTAGTGCAAAACTCTAGTTATCAGCGTTAGAAGTGGAAACTGCAGGCGGGATACATATCAACAAAGATTGTCAGAGCATGGTTTGAGCGCCCCTATAGCCTAGGGGCGCCCTTGAATATGACTTGTCAGATGGATGAGTTTACAGATAGGGTCTTTCTATGATCTTTTCCAATTGAGTCCAGCTTCATAATGCACCCGTTCACAAGACGATCCGGCATTCTAAGAGACTGTGACAGAGGTTCTACTGAGCACGTAAAACAGAGGATGGTGAAATGTGGCTACACACAGTTGCATATCTGTAGGCTAGGGGCACCCAACCTTTAGGCCTGTCAGATGGGGTTATTTGCAATTGCAGTCTTCACAAGACTTGTGTGCAATTACTCCAGCCATTCAACGAAATCAACTATCAGCCTCCGGGATTTGGCGAATGCTCGTACGTGCGAGGTCAAGGTGACAATGCTATAAAGTGGAGGTGGTTGAAGACAGTTCAAAAACTGACTAAGTATAAACTAGAATTTTCCTTGAAAAAGGCGATTCTCTTTTAAGGGCCTTAGAAGCAATTTTTTGGCTTTGTCGTCTCCAAGAACATCTCTTGCAAGTTGACCAAACTGTACAGAGAGACAGGCGGCACGCGAATGGGAGCATTCCAGCTCTCGGTATCAAGGGTCAAAGTATGGTGTTCGGATGAAAGTGACACTTTTGTCAAAATGGTATTTGTGCTATCACAGAATAGGGGCACCCATCCTTTTGGGGTTCCTGATACAATTTTCAGATACCTTACATACAGTCATTGGATGCAGAGTGTTTCCAGTCACACAATGAATCTAGTTTTCAGTCAGTAGGATTCATCATTCACCGTCAATAGCAGTTTGAAGCATCAGAAGGCAATACGAAGAAATGGCTAAGTCTAGAATCAATGCATCAATTTAATCAGAGGCGCCTAATTTTCTAAGGTGTCAGACGATGATTTTAGCAGTTGTTGCTCCCAACAGACTTTTCATCCTTGTCATGCAGGCTTCGCAATGGATATCTCAGCATGGTCGCAAGGTCATTCAATCATCCGAAAATCAGAGTTGAATGTGGTCAGATGCAATTTCGTAGTCAGCTATAAAATAGGAGATTCTCAAAAATCTCATAACTCTTGCAAATGGACGCCTAAAAGATCAAAATTTGACCTTTTAGAATCAATGAAGTGTGTTGAGCACAGCAAGATGCTATTTTTAGCAATATGATTTAAAAATTATTTTTGCATGCAGAGTATTAAAAAGTGACGAATTTCTTCAAAGATAAATATTGGCGCCACTTTTAGTTCTTTGCATGTTTTGAAATTAAAATATTATTTTTAGTCTGAGACTCAGAGACAATGGCAGTTCAGCTGGTAAGAGGCTAATTGAATTCCTTCTTCACAATTAGGGTTTCAGCATGCATGCATGATGGTACGAATTTATCTATTTAACCAAGCATGGCATCTTTTCTCATTCACACAGCTTTGAAAGTTCGAATTTCCTCAAGAGATTAGCGAATTTTCATCAGATAATCAAGCTCGAAGGCGATAGGTAAATTCTTTTGCAGGTTCAAGTCTAGATTCAACATCAAATTCAAGACAGAGTGGCGATTTTGAAAGAAGAAGGCATAAAAACAATTAAAATAATAAAAACGTCTTTTTCTCTTCTATATTTCTTCCATCTTCTCGTCTTAAATTCTCTCGCATGTTCGAAGTGTTGGCAAATTTTGGCGAAACAAAGTATCTGGGTTGATTCAGCAGAGCTTTCTCAGCAAAACCCATGTGGCAAAATTTTTCAGGAAAATTTGTTCCAAAACATCTGTTCCCGAAGCTTTAATTTTCTCAACCGAAATTCTTTTGCATGGCCGAGTAAAGGTCAAAATTTTTACATTTCTGACATTCTGGGTTGTCTTAGAATCACTTTCTGGCCAAAACCCATATCTCAGATTTTTTCCATAAAAATTCTCATCCGACAAGCTATTTTTAGCCTCAGCAGGTTATTTTTGGCTTTCCAGAAAAGTCGTCAGAATATAACCGTGTTCACAGTCAACAGGCAAGTTTTTCAAAATGCAGTTCACTCAGCTCGAATTCAAGACCAAGTCGGTCTTAGCTCATAACTTCATCGGGACAGTTGATACAAATCTACATAAGGTATTGCTGGAAGTAGTTTTGGATCCACTTAAGATCAGGGATTCGGTTATCAAGAACATTCAACAATCCAGTTTACTCGAGGCCGCTTGCATACCTATTTCAGTGCATTGCGTGGAGTTTGTAATATCTTGCATCAAGCATTACAATTCCGCTACACGAGAAATACGATCAATAGATGGGCGTGTCTGTAATGTCCCCTTCTCAAACCTGATCGTGCATGGGACCGTTGGCCTTTTTTCTGGAAACCCGAAGGCTAGTCGGAAGGTTAAATTAGGGTTTCCTAATTTTGAGGGGGTCTTGGCTCAGAGATGGTGGATTCAATGGCGGATTCCTTTTGGGTTTTCAGAGGGTTTCGCAGCAGTATGTTCATCTCGGCATTAAGAGCACTTTTTGGAATTTACTATTTTTAGTAAATTCTATTTTTGGCAGCTTCCCAGTTGAGTTCAGCTCGGTTGACTTCCTGCTTCAGTTTGGTCAGATGTTTGGCTCAGTATTGGCTTCAGGGCACCTCCGGAGGGATAAGCTAAGTCATTTAATTAAAAAGTCACGTTTAAATATTATATTTTAACGTTGACCATGAGCCTAGATTAATGACTTAAAGATGTTTTAAAAAGGGGGTCTTTGAGGGTGGCGCCCTCATTAAAAGAATATTTTAATTATTGCAAAGTCAAAGCAAGGTTATAAAGGGCGAACTTATCAAGCATGATATTTAATTAAAATATCAAATCAAAGCCATAAGGGAGAAGTACGCCATCTTGAGGAGATGAGAGGTTTTTGACCTAAAAGCTGATTTTAGGGTTTTGTGGAGTCAAACGAAAATTATAAAGAGGAGACTTGTGCATCATTTTGGGGATCTTTTGACGACTATACTGTTATGCTGCCAGATTGGCTCTGGAATCGCTTCGAGGAATGAAGGCCTCCTAGCTCGGCATCGCTTCTTGTTTGCAAGATAACACCAAGTGGTGATTCTTAGTCTAGTTGTGAGTTTGCATATTGTGCATTGTAAACGTCATTGTAATCCTTTAGTTTCTCATTTTGCATTTTAGAGGTATTTTTAAAGTTGCATTTTAGTGACAGCAGATTTCATGTTTTGCTCATATCTCAAAAAAGACAAAAAATATCATTCTGGGTATTGCATCATTAGTTGAGTTTGTAATAGGCGCCCATATCTTCCAATTCTTAGATTTTTAAAAGGAGTATTGAATTTCTAAGAAGAAGTCGAACTTCTTGCTGGGCCGTACCATTTAGTCAAGCATTGGATTTCGTGCTTTAATTAATATTGGCATTTTGGGTCTGTCTCTGGCATCCATTCTAGGCGCCTCAGCATTAGCTTTGTTTTGCATCCAAGAGTAGGTTAATTGGGTAAGGATTGAGTGTTTTATGAATCAATTAATGAATCTGTATGCTACTGGTTAGAAAGTGAAAAGTGCAGATCTGTCAAACTGTCTACAGAAATCTGCATTATCTGATTTGATTTTGGCACTGTGAATTACTTAAGTTTGCAGCAGATTCATTGTTGAAAGTTCCAGTTGAAAAGCATCTGATATCTTGACATTGCAGGCAATAATTATATTTGTAAACTGGCAGTAGTACTGACCAGGGTTCATAATATTGCATGTCATTATTTGTAATACTCATTCTTACTTTCAGTATTAGTTTGGAATAGTATAACTCCGCCCTATGGTAGCTACTTCCCATTCTGGGTGAGCAAGCACATTCTGGGTGTTGAGTAGTTTCAGTATTCAACATTTCATTTCAAGCTTTGCTTTCTGTAATCACTCCGTCATATGGTCGCCCCTCACTCCGCATCGGATTGGGTAGCACATACTTGACGTCGAGTTCCTTTCTGTTTTTAGAGTAGAAGACCCTCTGACCAATGCTCGCCATCATCGGCGCCATTCTGGTTAGAGTTGCTTTCTTGCACGTTTTGGTTTATACATCTAACCTTAACGGGTGCAATGTTGTAATTGGAAATTTGTTAATTTGAAAAACAAAAAATTTGGCTCGGAATATTTCAGTGTCATATGCAGTCTCAAACCCCTTGATATCGAGCGAAGTCTGGATATTCCTCAACATCCAGATGGGTTGGTTATTTCCATGAGTCAGAGTGAGTAGGCATTCAATGTTGAATTGGATAAGTGTCAAAATAAGATGACGGAGAGGTGGCTAAAACAAAAGAAGAACAAGTTGCCAAACAACTTGGGTCGTGGCAAGTGCAAGGATGAATATGGTATTCTAATTACACTGCTTAATCGTGTCTAAGGTCATGCAGATGCAAACAAATTTCACCCGTGGATGTATTATATCATTGGTAGAATCATCTTTGGGCAAGAGCATTATGATTGGGCATCCTTCATCAGCGATGCTATTCACGAGCAAATCACTGGTTTCCTAGCTGCGCATCAATTTCATATGTGTTCTTACCTTGTGTACTTGATCGCTTATCAAAATCAATTTAATGGGTTGAACACGATGGGCATACTCAGTGTACAGAAAGTCTATCGTTATTATGACCAGCTTGAGTTCACAAAGGCTGAAAGTCATTTTAAATGTGTGCAGGAGGCTTTCTTGACATATACAATGAGAAACTCGGATCGGGAGTTGCACATTCGCATCTCAACAGTTGCCAGGGCAGCAATGAAGAATTGGGCAGACTGGTACATTCAGTTCCCTACATACACCTATATCCGTGTCTATGGATACACAAGAAAATCGGCCATGTTACCACGTTATCCTTCGGATAAAACAATATTCATGGAGTTCTTGAGGCAGCTGTATGAAGTTCACAAACGTTTGCGCAAGAAGCGTAAACCAGCTGCTGAGTTTCCTTTGCAGTTCGGGATGTATTGGTGTAAGACGACAGTTGATGCTAAGGTTGTAGGTCAAGAGTTAGAAAATCTCAAACTCAAGTACCTGGTTGATACACACACATATGATCCTTGGGGTCATTACGCAGCTCACCTTGGTAATCTCTCTTATCACAAACCTACGATGGAAGATTACTGGCTGAATTGCGAGGATGATTTCGAGGTTCGCAGACGTAGCTATAGCAGGTTCTCTCTTCCGCAGATTTCTGTCTTCTTGGCAAAAGATGTGGAAGGATTGTCAGAAGATGAGGGAGATACACTTCCTTAATTTTACAGAGAGCAGGTTGATGGACAACCACTGTCGTTAGTAAACTGGTATGCCAAGGAGTTCACATCAGTGAAGGAGAGATCGAGCAAGGTCATCCAAAATAGTATGCTTTATTTAGAAAGCAGAAGGTTGAGAAAGGTATCCATGCCTAGAGCAGAGCCGCCACCAGAAGGAGATGTACTACCCTCCTCATCAAAGCCGAAGTAGAAGAAGAAGAGTAACCTTCCTAGGAAGAATCCAATGCCTAGTAACTCAAAGGCAAAAGCACCTGTTGTGATTCCACATATAGAGCCTGTCATAGAAGTTGTTCAGAGTTCACCACAACCTGAAGTTCAGCCACATTTATTGTCGCCAACACCAGAGCAGCCTCCAGTTCCAATTCACATTGATTTGGACGTGGATTCACCTCCTCACAGTGACCCTTCTACACATTCACTGTCATCAGATCCTCCTATGACTAGTACAAATCATTCCAGTGGGATTAGTCGGGATTCGTCTTGGCTTGAGAGTCAACTGGGAAGAAAAAGGAGACAACCATCTTATGCACTTGATCATTCAAATTTTGATCATGACCATCAAGATGTGCCTAAAAAGAGGATCAAAAAACAGATCCATATTGGGAGGAGTGCAGATAAGGAACTCATTGTTGAGACCGCTACACCTCTAGAAGATAAGAGTCTAGACGAGATGGAAGCTCAAGACTTCGAAGTTATCATAGTACACTTCGGTAAAAGTACTCGTCAGACGGACATTGACCTCCTACAGGTTGCTACAGATAGTGCAAGAGATAGAATGCTGAAGGATGGAGAAGATAAATCAGCTCTCAAGGCTGAAATATAGCAGCTTCGCCAGCATATTTCTAGCCTTGTACATAGGACAGGGGATGTTGTCATCACGCTTCCACATATGTTAGAACCACTAGCAGAACAGGGTCAGATTGATCACTTGGTTGCATATGGCAAGTGGTTGGATGAGTGGGAGGAGGAATTCATTGCTAGAGGCCGCCTTGTACTTTCAGAGTTGTACCAATTGCGGTATAATGCACACGAGCTTCGTCCACGACTTCAGGAGGAGGTGTGTGATTTGGCCATTAGTAGACTCAGGGATGAGATTCTGATTGCTAACCTGGGAATGTCATTTGACTCAGTCACAGATGTAGAAGATAAAGAAGATGTCTACGTTTGGAGAACACAGTTGATCTTCAAGGTGGAGATAGAAGAAAAGATAGCATCTGAGTTGGCTGAGAGCAGAGAGCATGTTACCAATGCACTCCACTATGTGAGAAACTTTGTGTCTCAATAACCATGCTTGTATCAGCATGTGGGTGGTGACTATGTTGAGCTTACTAATGTTCAATTAGAGCTCCAAGCACTTATTCACAATATTTTCAGTGGTGAGACCATTGGCTGCAAGTTGAATCAGCTTACAGTCATGTCAACATTGTTTGATGAGGCGACCAGGAGTAAGGGTGAGTTCCAGTGTCAGATAACTAGTGGAGAAGACATGCTGCATAGACATGGGATTCTTCGCTAGAGCTTTAGTTCCCCAGAGGGTGATGTAGTCTATAAATAAGAGCATTTAGCTCATTTGTAATTTAACTTTTGCTTGATAGCATACATGCTGCGCCTACCTTGCCTGTAGTATTGCTATTATTGTATCTGTTCAAGAGTGATTGCTGTTATAATAAATTGATGTGCCTACCTTGCCTTCATGTTATTATCATGGTGTTTATTCAATCTTAGTTAAATGGGGTTGCTGGTTTGATCATTATTGCATGCGTGTTTCGTCTATACAATATGTTGTCTCAGTTGCTTACCTTATGTTTTGTTTTTAATAAGCCTATTCAGAGGAGCAAATAGTTGTGCCCACCTTGCCTTCACGTTGTGAATCTATACTCAAAGCTTATCATTTGATGTGTGTGATAGTAAACTCATTCAGCCAAGCAAATAGTTGCGCCTACCTTGCCTTCATGTTGTGAAGTTGTACCCGGTTTACCGTAAATTCGTTTATTTTAATAAGCTTCTTCCCGGATAAGCAAATAGTTGTGCCTACCTTGCCTTCATGTTGTGAGCCCGCACCTGAGGTTTATCGTGTAATACATTCCCGCTCCATTTCCTCACGCTTTGTTTTCTTGAGGAAATTGGATAGATTTAAAGAAGTTAGCTTAGTTGTAGTTAGATGATCTGCGAAACTAGAAAATACTTAGCTGCAACGTTCTAGGTTTTCTTAACCTTGTGCCTCTACCAGTTGAGAACAAAAAGATAGGATTTAGTTGAATAGCACAACGAGGGAGCTTCCCCTCCTAATTTGAAGAGCACTCATTACGTAGTGTGCATAGTTGTCCGTACAAACTTACACTCCAGAGGTGTTAGTTCTTACGCCAACAGAGGCCATAGATAAGTTTGAGGCTAGCATGACTAAGATGTAAAATGACGGGGAGAAATATATATTGATATGGGAGATCATTAATGATAGATGGGATTGGCAAATGCATTTCTATCTCCATGTCATTGGACACCATCTAAATCCAATGTTTTTTATATAACAAGCCCTTCACAAATGATGTAAAGGTGACAAGGGCATCTTCAAGTGCCTCAAGAGACTTTTCCTTGGTGTAGAAGAGCAACTAGCAAATATTGCAAAGCTGCCCATATATCAGCAGGCAAAAGGTATCTTCCAGTCAAGGCCTCCAAGATGACCTTTGAGAGTTTGAAATGCATTATAAATATTAGATAGATAATAGAATATTGATAAATTTTGGTTTTGGTCAAGGCGGTGGTGGGATTTTTGAAAAAATAAGCCAAATTCCTATGATGAATGGTGATGCATTTATTGAGCCAACCTTGCAGCTCTTCCACTTGTGAGTGCTTTTGGAGTGTGTTTGAACACATACCCTCCAAAAAACATAACCATTTGACTAAGAAGCAAAAAAATGATTTGGTGTTTGTTCACCACAATCTCCACCTATGATCCATGAAAATTCAAGGTTAGAAAAACTAAGTTAAATTGGTATACTATTAAAGACTAATTATTGTTGTAGCTAGTAAATTGAAATCTATTTGATTTCCTTGCAAAATGTGCATATTTATATTTCACAAACATATATCTTGATAATACCATGCAAGGATGATTAGCCAATTGACCTTGATGAGATTGATCTAGTGTTTGAATGCATCACAAACAATGAGGATGATGAGTGTCTAGCATCTTGGAGGAGGCATTTGATTACCTTGACCACAATCAAGTGCAGGTGAATGAGGACATTGGAGCTTCAAGATCACATTTTGTAGCCTTTTGGTAGATCATAGTCTCATAGGCTCTATTTTGCTACTTTATATTTTGTAATACTATATTATTTGTAAGTTACTAAATTCAAAATTGTAATTGATTTCTAGGTTCAAACTTCAAACTTAGAGACAAACTATGCATTATAATCAGTAAAATTAATTTACAATTTCATTTTTTCATGTCTTAAGACTCTTCTTTTGTTTCACTCTCTATCTCTATCCACTTTACTCACCTCAAATTTAAAAAAAGAAAAAACATTTTCCCTATTTTAATGAAATGTTAAGCATTTTCCCCATGGAAAACAACAATGCAAAATTATAAGGGCATGTGTTGAAGAGACCTCTACGTATAACTTATTGATTTGTGGACCCCTTTTTCCTTCTATTCCCTGTAATCAAATAGAAATAGTAAAAAAAATGAAGGTAACAAGCCTATACCACTTAGATTTTCACATATATATAAATATTAAATATATATTGAACATGACATAGAAAGAGTACATAAAACACACCTTAAGATACTGATCATACACTTCACAAAGAAAATCCTCTGTAGCATTGTCCCATTTAGAAGGTACACTTGAATTGCCTTTCACTGCAGAAATTGATATTGACTGAAAGTCATCCAATGAATCTTCCAGTCGTTCAGGCACCTAATTCAGAGGAAACATACAAAAGCTTCATAACATATCCACCATTGCCTTACCAAACAAGCCAAAGTTCCAAACAGAAAAATCTACTTTTACAAGTATGTGTAAAGAAAAAGCCTAACAAGCTAGTGGGGAAGAAAAAGAAATCACCCATCTAAATCCTTTCCAAATACTGTGCTAGAACATTAATCATCACAAATATGGTCTACTGAACCTCAACACTAGGACATAGAAATCAAGAATGTATAAATCATAAATTTATCTGCATTGATATTATTTACAACGTGTGCTGGTAACCTTGAAAGAAGCTTCTAATGAAGAGAGAGAGAGAGAGAGAGAGAACACTCCAGTGTACCTTAGACTTCAACCGCATCTTGATCAATTCAGTACCCTCTCTTCTAATATCTTGGAGTTTTTCTTTTCTTTCTTTTGCCAACTTTCCTAGTTCAATCATTTCTTTGAAGTTCCTCTGCACAGATAGAACACATTGTGTGCCGAAATCCTCCTTACGTAGGAATAGGTAGCCAAATGAAAATCTAAAATCTAATGTTTGTCTAAAAACAGAGGCACCTGCATTTGTCTATGAAGTGAGGTACTTGCATTTCAAGGTTTAAATTAATATTAACGATACTAAGTAAACAATTAGAAACACTAAACAGGTAAAACAAGCAACAAACTTCAAGCACTGTATGTAAAATGTTGGACAACTGAGAGTGAAAAAATATTCATGAACTTGACAACCGCAAACAAAATGATGGTATAGAATACTGGATGAGCCAACAAGATACTGAGCATCAAGTTTAGACCCTAGCAACAATTAGAGAATTGATCAGTTTTCATGTTCAGCTTAGAAGTCAAAAGACATTACAACATTCTACTATACTGGCAACGGTAGATAATTGCTAAAAGTAAACTACAGTTACAGGTCACAAACCATTACAAATGATTAGATAAGGTAGTCTCCCTAGTGTAGAGAGCACAAATAGAAAAGGCTTCAAGATCTGCTAATAAGCTGTGTATGCGTCAAAAACTATCATGGATATTGTTTCAACTTTTGCATGAAGTATATAATTCAATCTGTGGTCAACACAGTTCTCCTTTTCATCATTTGAAAGTTTGAAACATAATTTATTATACAGAATTTCGTTTTTGTAAAGGTACCAATGGTTATGGGACCCTTTGTCCTGGAAAATGGGTTAGCAAGATGCCAAATCCCTTTATTGGTGTTAAGTTACTAAACAGGAACCATTAAAATAGTATAAGAATTGCAAAAACTAAACTTAGGTGTCTAATTTTTGGCCCATTCTGCAATTTCCATTCTTCAGCTCCAAGCATATTCTCTTTGTTAGAAAAAATAAAAGCTAGTGATTTTGATCCTTTATCAATCATGGTCTTTCTTCTTTTATCATTCTACTCTATTTGCTTCAATCATAAAAGGTGCTAATGAGTGCACATAAAGACAATTTTCTGCATTAAAAATCTTTCCTCTTTTTAATCCTAAGTTTTATAACTTTAATGAAGAGTGAAATCCTCTGCTTTCTGGTGTAGTTTGTATTAGGATATTTAGGTTAGGTGTGTCGTATGCCTTGCAAATATTGTAATTTAATGTGTTGTAATTTTTGGCTCCTCATGAAATGGGGTACCACCCTTGGAGGAATCTATGAGATTCCTTAAATGACACAAAATCCCACTTAGAAGGTTTGTTATAACATAGAGGTTATGTTGTAAGCACATGATGATTGGAGTCATAAAGCATCTATGACAAAAGGAATTACATGTAAGGTGGAGATTCTTGGAAGTTGAATAGTCATCATCGTGGGATTCATGTTTGGACAGCTGGAATTTTGAATTTTTGGCTCCTCTTCTATTTATTGAGGGCTCATTTTGGTTGAGTATGTGAGAAGATTTTGTGTAGGGAGATACTGCTGGAATGCCGCTAGAACTCCTTCAAAGTCTAGGCATAAAAATCTAATGGGCAAAAATTCTCATTGTATTTGTAATCTCTGGTTTGAGTTAATATAATGAGTATCATTGTATTTATGGCTGGGCTTTTCACAAGATAAGTTTCTAAGTTTCTGCATCTATGTTTTCCCTTTATTTTTCTACTCAGTGAATTTTCCTTCAGCAATTTTAGTGTCATTTGGAAATGAAGTTTATTCCAGCCATGGGTTTTCAATATTTGATATCTAGTTTTGTATGTTGAACATTGAAAATCCTTACATTCGGTAACAGAGATTTTGGTTAAGTCTGATATATGAAACAGTTGTGTAGAAAAATTTGCAGTTTCAGATCAATGGCAAGTACATCTAGGAAGAGGGGGAGAGAAAAGTTTAACAGGCAAAGTTTTGAGCTTTGGAAACATTAAATGGAAGATTTGCTTGTTTACAAATGTCTCTAGGGTGCAGTTGCTGGACTGAAACCCTATAACATGTTTGCAAAAGACTTGGCAAAAGTTGATAGGAGGAAAGAAGCTTGGTTCAAGTTTTTCTTGCAAATTCAATTCTGTTAAATGCTTCAGGGTGTGGATGCAACAAGTAAACTTTATTTGAAGATGCAGACTATATTGTACTCTTTGAGAATGTTATGTACCCAAGGATATGATATTATAATATATATCGAGTAAGTTATGATGACCAATTTGTAGTGGGAGGATATATATTATCTCATTCTGCTGCATTTAAGATTTTGTTAGCACTGCTTCTCTTTGCATAGGTTTATTGGTATATTTCTCTTCAGTTATGATAGCCAATTCATAGTGGGGTCATATGTATTTGGTTGGAACTTTTAATTCCTTCGTAATTGTAGCTTATATATATTTCATCTAAATTTATCTTTAGCAGCAGTTACAATTATGTAACTTTATCTAACCTTTTTATAATTGTAACTGCTGCTAAAGATAAAGCTAGACAAAAAACATATTTACAACAATTAAGAGGAATTAAAATTTCCAACCAAATATATATGACCCTGCTACAAATTGGCCATCATAATTGAAGAGAAACAATACACATAAACCTATGCAAAGAGAAGCTATGCTAACAGAATCTTAAATGCAACAGAATGAAATGATGACAACAGTTATATATATTGTGGACAATTGTAGGATTTTTTGACTGTAAGTGCAATTTAAAAGTTATAGTTGTACTTCTTGAAACTCTGAGTTGTATTGGAAGAAGTGCAAAATTAGTATTAAACTTTGCATCATTATCTATTTTGTTCCTAATATTATCTCCACTCATTACTTAGTGATAGTAGGATCTTCCATACTTTATGTTTACAGCTAGCTCTACATGTTGTAGTTACTAGTTAAATATTTCCTTATACTTGTTTTAGATAATATTGAAGGGGGTTGTATAGGGGCCCCCACCCATAAACAAATCTTATAATATTCACAAGGCATATCATAAGGAAAAGTGAAACCAAAACCAAGGCAGCAGCCAAAAGTATCAAAAGAAACCTGACCACAAGCCTAACAACAAAAACTACCAAAAACCAAAACCTTTGAGCAGAGAACAATGAAGAACTTAGGAAACCCAAGATGTACCCCAACCACATTCTCCACCAGAAACACAAGCCCCCAAATCCTCAGTTTTCAATCTTCTAGCTCAATCATCACCAACCACCAAAACCTAGTTGGGCACCACCTCCTAAGTATCACCAAAATTACTAAGATCTTCAAACTTAATACTATGAATAACCTCAATGCATTTCACGGCTTGATCTAGCATGCCACAATCCAAAGAAGGTAGAGTGTAAACCCTCAACACCTCCAAGGTCCCTGGTTATGGGAAACCATCAAATATTTAATACCTAGATGAAAATCCTAACAAAAGAAAATCAACTCCTCCATATCACAATTAGCTGCATGCAGCTCCTTCAAGGCACCAAATTTAGAATTTATCTGAAATATTCCGAGCCTAATTTTTTCAAATTTTCAATAACAGTAAGCAATGCAACACACATCTATTAGGGTTAGCATTTAAAACCAAAGGATGCTGAAATAACTCGATGTCAAGCATGTGCTTTCCAAACCGAGACGGAGTGGGAGCTACCATATGACGGAAATGCTAAAGATGTTGAATTAACTCGACGTCAAGAATGTGCTTTCCAAACCAAGATGGAATGGGAGCTACCATATGACGGAGACGCTAACTATGCTGAAAGTAAACTCAACACCAAGTATGTGCTACCCAATTCCCGAATGGAAATGAGGCGACCATATGGCGGAGATATAAAAAAATTACAATGCAACCTCAGGATGTAAATTAATCATTACAAACATGATAAGCAAGATTAGAGAATTGCTGACAGTACTACTGTTCAGCTTACAATATGAAGAGAAACCACCTCACTCAAATACCAAACTGAAGATGCTGTTTTAGACCAATACTGACAGCCTTACAATCTGCAAGAATGATGTTAGAGAGGAAGAAGAAGCTGCAAATTGTTAGGACCTCCCCAAATGAACTTAATATCTTCTATCACTTAAATCCCACACAAAACTTGACTGTAATAAATCTGATGTGACAGTCCAGTAATCAGAAATGCAAACCAGCATGCCTGTAACCCACTAAATTGCTCATATATCACTCAAAACTGACCCAAATGACTTCAAGTTTGATGCAATAGACCTTCAAAATGATGGCGCCTAGTTTAGTAATAAGAAATGGCAACTAAAAGTGGTTATTAATTATTGGCACGAATCCCCAGGCACTCCAGGAAGTACGGCTTTCAAGGAATGACGAATTTGCTTTATAAAATCATAAACTTCATATTAAAATCTGCAAATATTCATGAAGGGTCGCCACCAACAGGGAAACACAATGAGACAATACCCAGAACGAGAATGTTTATGATTTGAGGCTTGTGAATAGAAACATACATTCAACAGTCATGACCAGCAACTCTGGAATCCACTAAAATGCTCACAACTCACTCAATACTTGCCAGAATGACATGAGACCTGATGCAAACGAAAGCTATAATGATGGCAATGAGGACTAAACCAAGAAACAACTAACAAATTGAAGTATTCTTTTTTCTAAACATTTGCCAGGCAGACCAAAATGGTATGGCCAATAGAGAGAGGCGATTTTGCTTTTAAAAAATGAACACTCAATATTAAAATCTGAATTTTTGCAAAAAGGGTTGCCCCTATCAAGGAAACTCAATGAATCAATACCCAGAACGACTGTATTTTTATTTTCAGATTTATGAGTGAAACTACAGATTCAGCTTGACTTCAACAACTTCAAAATGAGACTGAAATGCAAATCTAGAACTCCATAAATGCAAGATACTCAACTGAAATGCAAGACAAACCTATTACAAACTATCTCTCAACTAGTTGCTATCTTTCAAGCAAGAAGAAGAGCCAAGCTAGGAAGGCATTCATTCCTCGAAGCAGTCCCAAAGCCATTCCGGCAGCATAACAATATCATAAAACATAAGATGCTGAAAAGAGAACCAAAGGCTTCCTTTTATAATTTGCTGTTGACCTTCTCGAAACCCTAATCTTCTTTTCAGAGTCAAACCCTAATCCTCCAAATAGATGGCATCCCTTTCTTCAAAGCTTCAATTTCGACTTTTTTAATTGAATGCATCACTTAATATTGGCGTCCAATCTTAAGGCTTTAATTCAACCTTAATAATTATAAAATTAACTCAATGATGGCGCCACCCTTAAAGACCACCTTTTAAAAAAACATTAAGTCAATAGACTAGGCCAAGGGGTAATATAACATTAAAATATAATGTTATTTAAGTGAAATGAACTTATCTCTCTGAAACTGCATCCCGAAGCCAGAATCTGAATAAACCAAATGAGTCGACTGAAGAGGAAAGTCAACTGTGCCGAGACCAAGAGGACCACTGCCAGAAATAGAATTTACTAAAAATAGTAAATTTGTGAACGTGCTCGGAATGCCAAGAAAAACATACCACTGCATAGCTCTCTGGAAACCTAGAAAGAATCCGCCATTAAAACACCCAACCTCGAGCAAAAGCATCCTCCAAAATGCGAAACCCTAATTTTGCCACTGACTAGCCAACAACACACTGGAAAAAGGCTATCAATCACTAAAAAGTGAAGTGCCAAAAACGGGGACATTACAGTACGCCCTTCCCAAAATTGCTTGTCCTCAAGCAATATCGCCAAAACTCCAGAAAATTTAAAACTGATCCATACCAAAACAAGTATGATCCCAGGTTCCCAAATCCATCTCGGGAAGGACCCACCATGCCACTGCTACACCACTCTGATCACATCAGTGAAAACATCATGCCAATGCTGCACTAACCTCCCTTGTAACTCCAAAGTGTTACCATCCATGATAATCAAACTGAATGATCTTAAAGGACTAAGATCAATATCATGCAACGTCTCACGCCCAAGATGCCTAGAGTCAACAGTAACAACAATACCACTGTCAACCACAATTCTAGGCAAGAAGAAGGATAGGTCACTCAACTCATAACTAATCTCCTTAGCATACCTCCACATGGTAACAAACGAAACCATGACTGCAAATGTGACATCTTCAACTCTTCTTGCAAAGAGGAAGGCTATCCTTTGCAAGAACTCAACAAACTCAAACTCATGATTCCACATGAATTCCCTATGCCTCCGCTGAATTATCATGGCACAACTATGAAGTCTGAAGAAGTTTCTCACAATTCCAACCCCAAGAGTCTTAGAATGTAGAATCGAGACATTGAACAGGATTTCAGCAGTAGGAGTCTCGAAATGCCAAGCCAAGTCGAGCGATGGTCTGCTGCTCCAATTATTTGTACAAGAATATGTACCAAGAAAACCATTAGAATGAGTATGGTTTCTTTCCAAATTCTGATCGTGCTCAGTCCACACCACCAATTCTCTCATTTGAAGCCATAAATTGTCCCTCGAAAGAAATTGGAAGGTCTGAAATTGAATGAACCAGCAACCCAACAAGACTGAAATGATCAACTTGAAATCTGATTTTATGAAAATCAGCATCCAAGGAGATAGATAGCTGTTGCCAAACTGAAAATCAGCACCCAAAAAATCATGTCTGCTCATATCCACAGCCGAAAATAAACCCACTGAAGATCCCATCACAGCCAAGTACCAATCCTTGCTCAACTTTACTTTCCAAAACTCCCATTGATCATTAGGAGTGAACTTCAAATGACTGACAAAGAAGGTAACAACATCCAAAGGACAGTGAATTTGAGGCTCATCACTCCAACATACCTTCTTGACACATGTCAAAAGCAAGCTGATACCAGAGCCCCACATCATAAGTAAAGAAGAGCCATTCTGCAAATGGAGAATTACTTTTACTAGAACGCTTTGGGAAATACATTCTATTTGAATCATCGCACCCTGAAACTCCAAGAAGTACTCAACAAATCTGAATTCATTGAGAAAGTCAAATTCAAAATCATGAGAGAAGAATTGCTGGAAGGATTCAATGGACCCTTCATCAAACTCCATTATGAAATTAGTTAGTCTTAGAGAAGATGGTGTAAGCAGGAAGTCCGATAGGAATCTGACAAGCATCCACATCAGAAAATGAATGAACTCTTCATCGGAGTGCCAATCATCCCTTTGCTGACCATCAAGATTAGTGACCTCATTCCACAATGCTTCTTGATTTTCCACCTCCTGAATGGGGAGACTAGGAGCAGCAGGTAAGTCCTCATTATGCAACTTATGCATCCTTGTTCCATTATTGCTAGAAGAAGTGCTAGAACTTCCCTCTTCAACAATGGTGTCAAAAGTGATTTCCTCAAGGCTTGAAGTCCCATCATCTACCACAAAGGAATGTTTTTCATAAGCTTCCTCTTCACCCGGTTCAAAAAGAGGATTGTCATACACTAGGAATTCGTTCCTTCCATCTTGCTGCTCCAAATCAGCACTAGCAATTTCTGATTTTCTTGTGAAACCTACAAGATCAAACTCTCCTTCAAGACTATCGAGCTCTTTAATCACTTGCTCGATTTCTTCAGCTCTATGTGCATTCTCTTGCTCCTTAGAAGGTTTGAAATCAGCAAACTGATCTTCTACCTCCATTAATGCTACTAGAGTTTCTTCGAGCATAGCCTTTGTTGATTCAAGCTCATGAGTAAGCTCATCAACCTTTCTCTCTTTCCCTTGGAAAGCACTGAAGGTCTTCTTTACAAGTTCAACGGCATGATCCCGATCTGCAATCAGGTGTATGCAATCTGATTTCAATGTCTCCCAAGAGTCTCTGATAAGTTGCAAGTTGAGAAGAGCAACTTCATCCTTAACTCCTCTTCTTCTTTCTTCAAGTTGAGTCTTCCAGTAGAAATCTTCAATCAAACTGTGAGTGCAATCAAATTGGGATAGAACTCGCACTTCCCTCTTAAGGGACTCTTTGACTTGATCCTCCCACTCAAGAATATGCAAAGATGGCGGATTGCAAGCTGACTGATTTTCAAAATCAGAACTTTGTTTTGTGCCCTCGCTGCCATCATAGTTGTTCCAGCTTTCATGTCTTTCTCCCTCCATTAGAGGAAAATGCTCAATGTCATGGAGAGGAACACATTCCACAATTTCTTCGACCCTAAGTTTGCAACCAACTTCATGCATTGAAAAATCAGATTCGGGCTTGGTAGCACCTTCAAACTCTACATCTTCAAGAGCCATATGGTCTTCTAGCTCTTCTTCTTCATCACTGCCTCCTTGATCAAACATTATGCCAGCATCCAATCTACTCAAATAATCATATTTGTCCGCTGTTCGGAAGGTTTTTGTAGCCACATATTCCTCTTTAGTGGCTGCAACTACTTCAAAGAGATCATTATGGAGCTTGGCTAGGCAGTCTTCTTCTTCAAAGGCAACTCCTCCTCCAAGGGCTACCTCATAGTTTGCAATGCAATCTGTTTTTAGATCTTCATCCGGAGGAAAAGGGAATTCATCCCACACTAGTTCCTTATCTTCACTAGATGACTCCACACCTGGATCCCAAATAGTAAGAGGCTGACTGTTTTGATCAAAAGGAATGAGCTCTTCGTGCTTCTTTTGGAGTGTCGACTCTTTGAATAGGTCACCACCCAATTCACTTAAACTGTCATCCTCATTAATATTTATTTCCAATGGTTTGGTTTGATGATCAAACCCAAAACCACCCTTGACACAATCACTGTAATGAAGTAAAGAATCTCTAGTGCTAGCTGTTTGGAAAACTTTATCATTCTTATCTTCAATGAACCCATCATCTATAGGTGTATTTCTGATCTCATCATGAACAGTCATATGCATGCCAAAAAGGTCTTCTTGATCACTTGTCATAAATTCATTTTGTGAAAACTCTTGAGGAGTTTGAACAGCAACAAGAGGAGAATTATCCATCACTAAATCTTCAACAAGAGGAGGTACAAACACATTGGAATCATTACTAGCATCATTACTTTGGTAACGGACATAAGCGGATTCAAAGACACCAATAGTATGTCCTTCAACTTGCACTTCTTCATTTGCTATCGCATGCAAGTCAAGGGGCGTATTATGAGGCTCTACCACACACTCTTCATTTGTCAAGGTATCTTCATCAAGCTCACGATCATTCTGATGTGACATGTGCACCTTTCTATCCCGACTTTCAGACTTAGCATAAATCTTTCTGATTCCCCACCTTATGTCAGGATCCTTCATTAGCATAAACAGTTCTTGCATTAACTCAAGTACAGACTTTTTTGTAGTCATCTCTCTCTGTACATAGTGTTTGGTATCTCTGTCACTCATCTGACAATTAAATCAGTGACTACTTTCACAGGATGGCAGGATCTTGGCTCTGATACCACTAAAATATTCCGAGCCTAATTTTTTCAAATTTTCAATAACAGTAAGCAATGCAACACACATCTATTAGGGTTAGCATTTAAAACCAAAGGATGCTGAAATAACTCGACGTCAAGCATGTGCTTTCCAAACCGAGACGGAGTGGGAGCTACCATATGATGGAGATGCTAAAGATGTTGAATTAACTCGACGTCAAGAATGTGCTTTCCAAACCAAGATGGAATGGGAGCTGCCATATGACGGAGACGCTAACTATGTTGAAAGTAAACTCAACACCAAGTATGTGCTACCCAATTCCCGAATGGAAAGGAGGCGACCATATGGCGGAGATATAAAGAAATTACAATGCAACCTCAGGATGTAAAGTAATCATTACAAACATGATAAGCAAGATTAGAGAACTGCTGACAGTACTACTGTTCAGCTTACAATATGAAGAGAAACCGCCTCACTCAAATACCAAACTGAAGATGCTGTTTTAGACCAATACTGACAGCCTTACAATCTGCAAGAATGATGTTAGAGAGGAAGAAGAAGCTGCAAATTGTTAGGACCTCCCCAAATGAACTTAATATCTTCTATCACTTAAATCCCACACAAAACTTGACTGTAATAAATCTGATGTGACAGTCCAGTAATCAGAAATGCAAACCAGCATGCCTGTAACCCATTAAATTGCTCATATATCACTCAAAATTGACCCAAATGACTTCAAGTTTGATGCAATAGACCTTCAAAATGATGGCACCTAGTTTAGTAATAAGAAATGGCAACTAAAAGTGGTTATTAATTACTGGCACGAATCCCCAAGCACTCCAGGAAGTACGGCTTTCAAGGAATGACGAATTTGCTTTATAAAATCATAAACTTCATATTAAAATCTGCAAATATTCATGAAGGGTCGCCACCAACAGGGAAACACAATGAGACAATACCCAGAACGAGAATGTTTATGATTTGAGACTTGTGAACAGAAACATACATTCAGCAATCATGACCAGCAACTCTGGAATCCACTAAAATGCTCACAACTCACTCAATACTTGCCAGAATGACATGAGACCTGATGCAAACGAAAGCTATAATGATGGCAATGAGGACTAGACCAAGAAACAGCTAACAAATCGAAGTATTCTTTTTTCTAAACATTTGCCAGGCAGACTAGAATGGTACGGCCAATAGAGAGAGGCAATTTTGCTTTTAAAAAATAAACACTCAATATTAAAATCTGAATTTTTGCAAAAAGGGTCGCCTATATCAAGGAAACTCAATGAATCAATACCCAGAACGACTGTATTTTTATTTTCAGATTTATGAGTGAAACTACAGATTCAGCTTGACTTCAGCAACTTCAAAATGAGACTGAAATGCAAATCTAGAACTCCATAAATGCAAGATACTCAACTGAAATGCAAGACAAACCTATTACAAACTATCTCTCAACTAGTTGCTATCTTTCAAGCAAGAAGAAGAGCCAAGCTAGGAGGCATTCATTCCTCGAAGCAGTCCCAAAGCCATTCCGGCAGCATAACAATATCATAAAACATAAGATGCTGAAAAGAGAACCAAAGGCTTCCTTTTATAATTTGCTGTTGACCTTCTCGAAACCCTAATCTTCTTTTCAGAGTCAAACCCTAATCCTCCAAATAGATGGCATCCCTTTCTTCAAAGCTTCAATTTCGACTTTTTTAATTGAATGCATCACTTAATATTGGCGTCCAATCTTAAGGCTTTAATTCAACCTTAATAATTATAAAATTAACTCAATGATGGCGCCACCCTTAAAGACCACCTTTTAAAACAACATTAAGTCAATAGACTAGGCCAAGGGGTAATATAACATTAAAATATAATGTTATTTAAGTGAAATGAACTTATCTCTCTGAAACTGCATCCCGAAGCCAGAATCTGAATAAACCAAATGAGTCGACTGAAGAGGAAAGTCAACTGTGCCGAGACCAAGAGGACCACTGCCAGAAATAGAATTTACTAAAAATAGTAAATTCGTGAAGGTGCTCGGAATGCCAAGAAAAACATACCATTGCGTAGCTCTTTGGAAACCCAGAAAGAATCCGCCATTAAAACACCCAACCTCGAGCAAAAGCATCCTCCAAAACGCGAAACCCTAATGTTGCCACTGACTAGCCGACAGCACACTGGAAAAAAGCTATCAATCACTAAAAAGTGAAGTGCCAAAAACGGGGACATTACATTATCACCATAGGAGTGCTTGGAGTCGAAGCCATGAAACTCTCCCTAGTTCCATCCAAAGATAAATCTTCCTTCATCTTTTGCTACTGTGAGTGAAGCGAAAGAAGCTCCAACCACATCCTCACTTCCTTTAAAGGGATGGCTTTTTCTAATTTATAAGAAAAATTCACAACAATGGAAGCCTATGACAAGACTACACTATTGCGACAAAAAAAACTCTTGACCAAGTTTAGCAACACACAACACATTGTCCTAACAACAAAAATTCTTGCATATTATATGGTTAGAAACCTTACCATGACAAAGGGGATCCCTACAACTCACCATTGAGAATTTGCTAGCCACTTTGCCACATGCTACTACACTAACACTAGGAAAATCTACTAGACATCCTGCCAAACCCCACAAAGTATAGACACCTACACAAGCAACCAGCAAGCCAACAACCAAATAGCTGAAAAAATAACAAATGAACCTATGAAAAAGAGAAGAGCTCACACATGTCAGCCACCTCCCTAGTCAATACTCATGTTGTGTCATAAGGTTTGCCAAATTTTTGGCTTCAAGTACAAAATCCAACAAACTTATAAAAAATATATGAAATTCGTAAAAAAATCACGAACATATTCGTACAGAAATAGGTGACTTGCTTTTTATTAAATTATATTTTCATAAAGCATTTTTTAAAGGGTTTTGATATTTTTTTATAAATTAAACCCCTGACCTCGACGAAACATAGTATTTCTAATAACCCACCCTAATCTGGGTTATTTGAATTTCGCCAACAATACAGATAATATAGAATTTTGTAAGAGAACAATTCCAAATAAAAGCAAGAGACAAATAACCAGAATTTTTATTAATGCTTCAGGAAATACATAAAATCCATACCCAGAATCAACAGCATAAATCTTAGATCGGGGAATGCTTGATCAACAACTATGAATATCAATAATCTACACACTGAACCCTGAAAACTTTGTAAACCCTTGAATGTGCAACTGCTGATTTGACCTCTGTCTTATTCAAACTACTGATGTAAACTATAAATGCTAAGTAAATATGTGAAATGCTCGGATAATGACCTTTGATGGAGACCATTCAATCTAGAACCCTTGGACGATCTTTCACGCATGTAGATCATGTCCTAATCGAGGGTTTTCATCCTCTGATCAGCTTGAAGCTTCAAACCTGTTGCTCAGTCGTTGTTTTGTAAATAATATCTTGGATAAAGAAAATGATCTTCTTCTTTGCTTTTTATCCTTCTCCAAACCCTACGCCCTAATCTTGGCAATTAAATTTATTAAAATAATAAAGTAATTCCTTTCCAAAAATCAACACCTCATTTGGCCTCTTAAAATGTTTTAATTAAATTCACTTTTCAAAACATGTGACATTTAATGAAATAATAATAAAGTAGCTTAAAATATATCATTTTAATTAAAGTTACTTTATTCACCTTATAACGCCATATTATAAAGTACTTTAATAAAATTAGCTTTATAACATTAAATCATAGTCACTTTAATGACTTTAATGATTTAATTACTCCTGGCAATGATCTAGCAATAACCTCCTAAGAGTGTCCTGACACAAATACCAACCACAGGCGTGCCGCCACTGAACCTGATAGCACTTACTATAAATAGAAAGTGCGAACGAAGAACTCCTGAACTGCCTTCATAAGGCCTACCAAGCAAAATACTCGATCACTGAGCTGAAGATGTCGGAATGAAAACATCAAGCTTGCTAAAGTCCCTGAATACCCTCCAAAGGGCCCCCTACACATCTTGCTAGCCTACATGAACCAAATAGTAGGCTAACCACTGCTCAGATACAAATCTCGAAGAAAAGGGGACATTACAGTTTGCCCTCCCCAAGATTGCTTGTCCTCACCTGAACAACTAGGCCTATCCTGAATGCGGAGATCCCAAACCAATCAATACAATGCTCTACCCAAGTTTCATTGCAACCACTAGAAAAAAAGTATAACTAAACTTGACAGCCCTGTCAATCACTATCTGCGGAAGAAGCATACTGCCAAGCATAGAAAATCCCAAAGCCCGCAACCCAACTAAAAGCCTGCCGTACCCATCATCTGTTGACCTCCGCTACTGTAATGTCCCCTTCAATTGACATCTCTCAGTGCTTATGATTAGCCTATTATGTGACCCTCGTAGGCTGATAGGGTGGATAGAGGGTCTGGTCGAGCCTTGGCTTAGCTCCAGTTGCAGGATTGTTCAGTTTGGCTTTCGTTCAGGGTCGTTCAGACATCATTTACTTGACTTGCTATTTTTAGTAAGTTAGGTCATTCAGCGGAGCACCCCTGCTATTTTTAGCAGTATGGTTTGGTCATGTGCAAAATCAATCACTTATCCTCCAGCTTTAGACGATTCGTTAATCGGATGTATTTTGAGAGAGATATTAATATTTTAATTGTCAAATTAAATATTAATTATTTGAAGCTTATATTATAAAGTTATAATATAATTTAATATTATAACTTAAGTGATTTCTTGAAGGGGTCGACCAACATGGAAGAGGGGCCACTTTTCAATTATAAATTATAATTAAAGTGCGTTCGAAACTATTGAAAAATTAAAAGGAAAGTTCGAACTTTATTTAAATGATGCCTTTGTGAGAAAAGTCGAGTTTCTTAAGGATATAAGGGTTTCATTGGGGAAAAGAGCTCATTATGTTATGAAAATCGACTTTGATCATTTATTCCTTCAGAGAACGGAGCCAAGGGTTTCAGTTATTTGTTTTGCATTGGAGAACGAGCCATCTTCAGTGTTGCAGTTCAGAGGCTGTGAAATATCAGCTGATTTATTGCCTGTCAGAGAAATAGCTTCATCCAGAAGTTATTACAGAGCTTATTCAGAAGATTCATTTGTCTGAAGATTAATCCAATGTCATCAGGGAAAGATATTAATCATTAGCAGCTGGTTTAGGAGTTGCCTGGCATCTATTTCCAAACAGTACGGATTTCTTATTGCTGCAGCCAGAGCCGTACCAGCAAGTACGGGGCCATACCTTTCAGCTATAGTGGCACGCTTTTCCTTTGAGCTTCCTGACTTCATTAAATGGGGCGCCTATACCTCTGAGATCATTAACAATCATCTGGCGAAGGGAGAAGTTGTTTTTATTGATAGCCATGCCACTTCATCATCATTCCAGGCGGCTGCAATCAGCAAACCAGGTTTTTGAATAATACAAATCAGCTTGTGATTTTGTCTGCATGTTAGGTTTTTAATATTGTAATTGCTGAGGAAGAATAATACAATCAATAGCAATCGTTTCCAGAGTCTATTTATGTTAGTTTTTCCCTTATTGTATTTATCTGAGAATTTTTATATCATTTCTTTCAAAAATCGCATTTTATCTCTGTATGCAAAAAAACACAAAAAAATTCAAAACACTCAAAAACAAGCAAAAACAAGCAGTTTCAGAAATAGTGAGAATAGGGATTTCTACAGCTACGCCACTCTGATATATTCTTCACCAAGCTGAAGTTGGTGAAGAAACACATAGTAATGAACATAATGTACTTCACCTGGATCCCATGGAAAAATTTGGAATTTGTCCTTCATGTCTAATGTTGGTTCCTGTTGCACCATTCTATCTACACTAGGAATGTCAAACTGCTCAAAATCTGCTCCTATATCTTGTATCCTAACAGTAATCATAGCCTGCAAAAGCAGCTCAAAACACCTGTAAGATTTGTCCCCTTCATCCATAGAAAGAAACTCCTCATACCAACCATCCAACCCACACTTGCATGTCTTCTGCCTCATAGTCAAATCAAATGTGAATGGGCTGAAAGTAGCATTGTATGCACATGACACATTATGCACATTGTGGATCACATCAGTAAGCCCTATTGGAAGTCTTGGTCCACTACTAGGACCCCAAGTCCTGCGCATATTGCCAAACTCCATACAGGGATCAAAAAGGGCACCATTATCCAACTCAAAGAGTGGATTATCATAAAGCAAATCAGCATCAACCCCAAACAAAGGATTATTAACAAATTGTAAGCTATCTTCTTGCTGATCTGAATCACTGTTTACTGGATTTTTGGGGTAATGGACAAGATCAAACTCCTCCTGAAAGCGATCTTGCTCCTCCATCACCTCTTCAATCTCTTTTCTTGCTGAATACTCATCCTTAAGGGCCGATGTAGAATGTGCCAGACTTGGTTCTAAACAAGGCTCCTCAATCTGATTTCTTGTTTCTTGAAGGGCTACTTGAGCAGCCTCCAAGGAATCCTTAGTTTTCACAAGCTCGGAAGTAAGATTGTCAACTTCATATTTTTTCCTTCTCCATGGATCCAAACAGGTAACAACTAGTTCGAGGAGAAGATCTCTATCTGAGAGCAGATTTAAATAATCTAATTTCATTGCTCCATAGCTGTTTTTATTCCCTATAAATTAGCAAGAGAAGATTCCCCTTCCAACCCTTCTTTCCCTCCCTCACGTGGAACCTTCCAAAGGTAATTTTCCATCAACTTGTGAGAGCTATTAAAATGTGTTAATGCAGCTACAATCTAATTTTCACCAACCTTCAATTGGTTCTCAAGACTATGCTTATGAACAATATTGGATTCATTTGATGAAGTAGCTGATTGTTCTTGAAGAATTTGACTCTTCCCAAAGTTTCCTTCTATGATAATCTCATTGCTTACTAGTTGATTTGGAAATATGGCAGCGTTAGTTCCAAAATCAAAATCATCACCATCATCCCACTTAACTGTTTCATTGGATGATGCCATGCTTTCTCCGTGTAGAAGAAATGGAACGGTGTTAGAATCACCCATAGAATAGTCAAACTCAGTTGTCACATCAGAAGGTACCACAATCTCTAGACTCCCCACAAGAAGACTTGTACAACCTTCACTTGTAACATCATCACTAGAAGGGAATGTAGAATCATTACCGTCAACTGATTTGTAGGCTCTAACACAATCGCTCACAACATGCCCATCAATAGGTGTTGATCCATGAAGTGTATCACTCTGGAAACTAACCTCGTTGCCTGCTGCAATGTCTTCCTTATGACTGAAAACAACACTTCCAGCTGTAGATTGCTCCTCGAATGTGGTTGCAATTGTAGTTTGGTTTTCTGTTTTACTTGTTTCACAAACCAAGGCTTCTTCTTCCTTATGTGAATGTTTTGGTTTTGCACCCATCCCTAGATATTCCCTTTTAAAGTCTGGGTCCTTCATCAAATTAAATAATTCTTGCATCAACTCACATATCGACCTATCAACTGTAGTCATCTTTACCTTGTCTGTACCTCTGCTGTATACCTGTTTTTTACCACTGAAGCTGATCAATGAGCTGATACCACCCTCATAAATATATTTTCTGATTTTCCCCTTTCTAATTGACAATGTTATCTGTCAAACTAACATCCTTTATTCTGAAAATGAATTGTTTTTTCCACTTGCAGATTGAAAAGTTCTAAACCCTGCAAGCAATATATATACTCAGACCTGCTCACTGTTATATCAAATTCTGAGCATTTAATGGTGTTGTTACAGTCTTTTTTGAGTCATGAAAGTCTTCTTAAGCTCTGCATTTAGTCTCAGTACATTTCTGTTTACCACTGTAAAATTCCCTTCCAGCAGGTGCGAAGATTTTTTGATAGTTTTCAGTTTGATAGATGAAGAATTTTATCAAACTTAAAGTTATCAGGCATATAAAAATAGACTTCAACTAAATGAGTGCAACAAACTGATAACCACTTACAGATTTCTATTTGGCGACACCCTTCAATGTTTAACAGAGTTAAGTTTCAATCTGTATTATGTATTTTCTGAGTATGGTAATGAACTGATTACAATGGTAATATGCAGAAATGATAACAGCGGGTATTTAATAGCAAATAATATAATCAGCAACTCGCCTTATCTCAGTCCTCTATGAATCAGCATTAATAGAAGTTTACACAGAGTTTACAAATCATAATTTCTGAGTATGAAAGATAAAGGAGGTATTACAAATTTTGTCTCAGACCTGTGAGTCAATCGTCCTAGCCTGAGGATGCAACGAACTTGCCTTGAAGCTGCCAAGAACAAACCAGCAACCAACTCTTTACAAACTGAAGTATTTGAAGTCTCAGGAATGTGAAATGCAAGTGGATTCAATGCCAAATCAACTCACGCCAAGACCTAGAAATGACATAGCCTCTGATTAAAGCAACCTGAATGTTATATCAGCCACGCCTAACTTCTATCACACCACACATCCAGCCTGAGCCCCTCCAAACGCCTCCTACAGGCTTGACTGCTCCTTAGACCCCAACATCTGAGCTCAACCAACGAATATCAGGAGCAGAAGTGAATCGCTTCTATCTGAGCTTCATACACCCAGACAATGCTCACAATTATGGCCTAAGAACACCACATCTTTCTAGACACTCGACTCAGCTCTTGAATGATAAATGTTCACGCCAGGAGTCTAGGAAGTTCAAGCAATGAGCAGAAGATGAACTCAGTCTGATGTGGCAGGATTCTCCAAAGTATTGCAAGCCTGTAGAGTCCACGACTTGCTCCAAACCTCTTGTACGCCCTACCAACAGCAAGTGCAACCTCTAGAAGTCTCACGATTCTGTCTTAGCTAAGTCTTTCCATCGTTTGGGTTTTGAACTTTGCATGAACACCTCATAAAGTCGACCCACAGGAGTATGTGCAAAACGTTTTTGAATATTAATACTCCACCAATTTAAATTGAGACAAACTCAGACGCTAGAGAGATTAGAAAGCATTCAAGCAGCACCAGATGCCTTCCTATTTTTTCTTTTCTGAGTTGGAAATAATTATAATTTCCAGGTCCAGGATTGAATATTAATCAAGCTCCTTAGTTTGTCTTTATCTGACCCTTTTGAATGGATATAGAAATCAATTCCTTTATTACAATCAGCTTTATCCTGTAACAGAAAACTGCTCACCCAGAAATGAAGAAATAAAGATATTTTATTCAAACCCTTTATTCGAAAAGTTTCTTTTTTTGAAAACCCCGTAGGCTAGTAGGAGAATTAGAGCTCTGGTACCAATGTAATAACCCACCCTGATTTGGGTTATTTGAATTTCGCCAACAATACAGAATACAGATAATATAGAATTTTGCAAAAGAACAATTCCAAACAAAGGCAAGAGACCAATAACCAAAAAATTTATTAATGCTTCAGAAAATACATAAAATCCATACCCGAAATCAACAACATAAATCTCAGATCGGGGAATGCTTGATCAACAGCTGTGAATATCAACAATCTTCACACTGAACCTTGAAAACTCTATAAACCCCTGAATGTGCAACTGCTAATTTGACCTCTATCTTATTCAAACTGCTAATGTAAATTGTAAATGCTGAAAGTAAATGCTAAGTAAACCTGTGAAATGCTCGGATAATGACCTTTGATGGAGACCATTCAATCTAGAACCCTTGGACAGTCTTTCACGACTGTAGATCCTGTCCTAATCGAGGGTTTTCATCCTCTAATCAGCTTGAAGCTTCAAAACTGCAAACCTATTGCTCAGCCGTTGTTTTGTAAATAATATCTTGGATAAAGAAAATGATCTTCTTTTCTTTTTATCCTTCTCCAAACCCTACGCCCTAATCTTGGCAATTACCTTTAGTAAAATAATAAAGTAATTCCTTTAAAACCAACGCCTCATTTGGCCTCTTAAAATCTTTTAATTAAATTATTTTCGAAACATGTGCCATAAAGTAACTTAAAATATATCATTTTAATTAAAGTTACTTTATTCACCTTATAATGCCATATTATAAAGTACTTTATTAAAAGTAACTTTATAACATTAAATCATAAAGTCACTTTAATGACTTTAATGATTTAATTACTCCCGACAATGATCTAACAATAAACTCCTGAGAGAGTCCTGACACAAATACCACATGTAGGCGTGTCACCACTAAACTAGAGAGCACTTACTATAAATAGCAAGTGTGAACGAAGAACTCCTGAACTTCCTTCGTAAGGCCTACCAAGAAAAATACTCAATCACTGAGCTAAAGATGCCAGAATGAAAAAATCAAACTTGCTAAAGTCCCTAAATACCCTCCAAAGGGTCCCCTACGCATCTCACTAGCCTATAGGAACCAAATAGTAGGCTAACCACTGCTCTGATATAGATCCCAGAAAAAAGGGGACATTATAGTATTAGTCTCAACAAGGTCGTTCGATGACGAATTTTCTCTTGCTAGCAACATGAAATCTCTTTAGGAGCCAAATTTGTTCAACCACAACCCGCGATAAAGGTCAGAAGGTGTGAAAAAGGTCAGAGATGGCAAAAAAATAGAAACAAAGGGTGAGACAATCAACAAAGGTCTAAAATTGCAGTAGAAGAGAAAAAAAGGGTGAGACAAAGGTCTCAAATCACAACACCATAGGATTCCATTGCACTTGGCGTCAACTTTCAAGCAATTGTTGCATGCCTCCCATAAACTTTGTCTCCCAAGTAGGCTGCCATCTTTCATGAAGTTCATAGTGAAAATCATTTTAAGCAACATTTTTTGGTAAAGTGGAGCAAAGGTTTTGAATATATATGGGTCAATTGTTGATGTGCTTCATATGGTTGATGATGACATGCCTTGCTTCAGCATACTTTATGACAGCATGGATCGTTGTAAGACATGGAGATATGGGAGATAGTTGATTCCATATGGAAAACGATGCACAAACCTTTACATGCAGCAGCTTGCTATTTGGAGCCGAAGTTATATCATATTGATAGACAAGGTGATTGAGAAATTATGGCAGGGCTTTTAGAAGCCATTGATAGGTTTGAACCAAATCTAGCAATTGCAACTCTAATAAGAGACCAATGTTGGAAATACAAGAGAGTGGAAGGGATGTTTGGAATGTTAGCAGCCAAATATAATATGGCACAAGTTGATGTACTTGGCTATAGATGATGGATGACCTATGAAGCACAAACTCTTAAACTACAACACTTTGTCATTTGAATATTGAGTCAAGGAGCAAGTTCATCAGCTTGTGAGAGGAACTGGAGTTGCTTTGACCACATCCATTCCAAAAAGAGGAACAAGTTGTTGTCCGAAAAGTTAGGAGATCTTGTCTACATTAGCAGCAATTTAAAATTGTTCAAATCAGCAAATGACTCCACATCTTTTTCATAGTAACAAATTCCAAAAGACATAGCAGTTTCAGTTGCAAATGAGCCTAACTTTTTTGATGATGAATTGTGTAGTGATACTGATGATGATGCTACATCATCTCAGCCAAGTGCTCTTGGTGACAGAGTTTTTTTGAAGTTCTAAAGTCTTGACTCTTGATTGTACCTTTTTGACAAAAAAATATCTTTGCAATCGGGATTTCACATGTTTCTTACGGTTTATATTTTATAAATGTCTCATCTTTTTATAATGATTCAAATCTATTTAGCAATGTTAAACTATTTTGATAATTTTGTGGATATATTACTTATACTTTTAACAAATGAAATTTATATAAAGCAAATTTAATGTCAATTTTATTACCCTTGACGAAGTTCGTCCAATTTTATTGTTGTCAAACTCGAACTCAAATTTGGACCTTGTGACTTAGCTCATATGCACCACAACCTAAGAGGAAGAATGGAAAAGGCATCATCCAAACACCAAAAGAAAAAGAATTACCTTCCACATAAAGAGCCTTAAGAAAACTGGTATGAAGTAGACAAACACTCTCCACCAAATCTGTAATGCCCAAAATTAAAAAATTTGCTTCATTAAGGCATTTTGTAAAAATGGTTAAAATCTTGTAAAAAAAATATTGTCAAAAGTCAAAATTTCTAAAAATAGAAATTTTCTATTTTTAGAAATTTATAAAAATAGACTTGATTTAGGGTGTTCTGGGTTGTTGTCAAAAGGATATTGGCAAAACTTTCTAAAAATAGAGTCTTTGTTTCTAGAGCTCAAACTGATTTTGATTGGTTGAAAATACTTCCCAATCAGGCTAGTCTGATCAAAATCATCAAAAGATCAGGATTTCTCTGGTGGGTCTATTCTACTTTTTCATAAGGCAAAGCATGAGCTCCGAAGTCATCAATGAAGGAAGGTCAACTACCAAGTGTCGGAGTCAAAATCTTAGATGTTGCACAGATGGCAAACAGTGAACGATGCATGATGAATGGAGAGAGATGAAGGAAAAAGTTGAAATTTGTAAAAAAAAAAATTAACACTGGGAAGCCTAGGTGCCCCTATCAAGGTGAGGCCTAGCATTTTGAAATTCATAAAAAAAATCCAACTCTAGAGATCCCAGGCACCCCTGTCTAGTCAGCACTCCCAGGATCTCATGCCTGAGTGAAATTTTTGCTCGTGTTTGAAAATGGTAAAACTTGCTCATTAGTGACCTTCAGTTGTGCAGAAAGCAATCAAAAGTAGTTTTTAGGGCTGAGTAAGATCACCTCAGTTGACTCATCATCTAGTGTCAAGAGTCTGTTAGACAGCGAAAAATGGAGATCTAATGGAGGCAATTTGTGGAAAAATGAAGAAATCAAAACAAATGTGAAGATCACCAAAAAACTTCTAAGTCTAGAAGACTTGGACGCCCCAATCAAGGAAGGGCACCCAACTTCTCATGACTTAGAATATTTTTCGCCCGTTGAGAAATTTATCAAAACTTCTTCGTCAACCTAGTCCTGACTTTCAAAAAATCAATCAGATGCAGTGTCAGAGGCAGGCAAAGGGTATAAATCATCTTAGATATGATCAGGCTTTCTAGATTGACTGCCTCTCAGACTCTGTTGTTCAGTGATTGGTCGGAAATGACGATCAAATAGGGGTGACTGGATCCCAACAGAAACTCGAACGAAAAATTTGAAAAAAATGGAAAAATGGCTAAGGCATGGAAGCCTAGGCGCCCCAGTCAAGGAAGGGTGCCTCAGATTTAGTGCCTTAGAATATTTTTGGTCACCCACTTTGTTTTCCTTCCATTTCAGCCTTTGTCAATAGTTTCAGGGGTCTACGATCATGATCAAATGTTGTCGGATGCTAGTACGAAGTTGGGGATCACTTCAGTAGTGGTCAAACATGAGATTGCCATAGTCAAATAGAATTTATTAGTTGGTAGTGCCAATTTGTTGGATCGTCAAAGTTAGAAGCAAGCTTCGTCGGAAGCAAAAGCGAGGAAAAGTTGAAAACCATCAAAATTTGGCTAAGTCTGGGATGTCCAGGCACCCCTGTCTAAGAAGGGCGCCTAGCATCTCATGCCTTAGCCATTTCTTTGTTTTCATCATGCATTTTTCAAAACATGTCTTCATGCATGCATGTTTTTTGCAGCTATAAAAGAGGAATTGACCGTTGCACATTGTAATGTCCCCTTCTCAGCAGTGATCTAGTAGTTGGCTGTTAGCCTATTCCAGAGACCCGTAGGCTACTCGGAAGTGGAAATTAGGGTTTCCTATCTTCTAGGAGGATGTTGCAACTTTTTCTGAAGCTTGCTTTCGGAATCTTGGAGTTTGAATCGCGGATTCTTTCCGGGTTTTCAAAAAGCTTCACAATAGTATGGCCTGCATGATGATCTAAGCAGCTTTCTGAATTAACTATTTTTAGTAAATTCTATTTTTGGCAATGGTCCTGTTGGCACCGGTACATTTGACTTCCCTCTTCTGACAACTCAGTTGGTAATGTGGATTTTTGGCATTATGGTGATTTTATTTGGAGAGAAGAGTTATTTTATATTATTAAGGTTATATTTTAATATTATACCCCCCTTGGCCTAATAATATAACTTAAGTTGTTTTGAAAAGGGGACTTGAAGGGTGGACGCCTCATCAGGGGGCTTAAGTGAAATATTTCTAAATTGATAAAGTTTGACTTTGGAGGAAGGGACGCCAACTTGAGAAGAGAGATAATTATTTTAAAAGTGAAATATTTCATCAAATGAATTGGGATGCCAACCTTGAGAGGGAAGTGAGACAACTTGGAAATTTGAATTGGTTTGACTTCTTGGTTTGGGCTCACCTTCTAGAGACTTCTGGAGATGCTTCTCAAAGGTTATAAATAGAGGACTTTGCTCTTCATTTGGTCATCTCATATCTACCGTATTGTTATGCTCCCGAAATGGTTAGTGAGTTGCTTTAAGGGATGCATACCTCCTAGCTTTGGCTTGACTTCTTGCTTGAAAGATAGCAACTAGTTGAAATTTGGCTGTTCTTAATCCTTGAGAGCAGATTGAGCACATTGTAGTTGAGTTTCTTGCATTTTTGTTAGTTTTTGGAGTTGCTGGTTTAGCATAGCTGATTGTAGTTTTTGCTCATATCTCATGAAATCAAAATGATATTGTTCTGGGCATTTCACCTATTTGTTTCTTTGCTAGGGGTGACCATTTCTACCAGTTTGCAGATTTTTTAATGAAGATTCTGATTTTTCCTAGCAAAATCGCCCTTCCTTGAGGACCGTACCATTCTGAGCAGCATTGGGATTCGTGCAAAAAATAATAAGGGTTGTGTGTTGGGATTTCTCCATTGCGAATTGGGCACCATCACTTCTAGAGTCTTTTGCACTTGGTCTCATGTCAATTGCAATGTTAGGAGCATTTTAGCAGGCATTGAAGTTGTTGGTTAAGGCATTTTAGTTGCTGGTTTGTCATATCAGACTTAGGAAGTTCATCATTTGGGCTGGGATTGAGTTCTTGAAGTCATATTGAGCATTTGAGAGATACTCTATACAATTGCAGCTTGGTTTATTTCACTACTACAGTGTGCTTGCAGGGTTATATCATCATTGTAAGGTTGTTCAGTAGTACTGTCAACCAATATTCTTATCTTGCTAGTTCATTGTAATCTTTAGCGCAAATCATATTCCCCCGTTAGTGGAAGAGGTCGGCAAGCCACCTATTTTATTTTGTAATGCATTGTACTTCATACTGTTGATCGGTTGAGCCATCACCAATTCATGGATCCTCTAACTATATGCTCGCCCCTCCTCCCACATCGGGTCTTAGGGCGCATTCTTGGTTAGAGTTACTTTCAATCAGCAGATTATAGGGACCCTCTGACCATATGCTCGCCCCTCCTCCCACATCGGGTTGTAAGACGCATTCTTGGTTAGAGTTACTTTCAGTTCAACAGTGCATAGGGATCCTCTGACCATATGCTCACCCCTCCTCCCACATCGGGTCTTAGGGCGCATTCTTGGTTATAGTTACTTTCCGCATCATTTTGGTTTTGGAGCTAACCTTGACGGGTGCGTGTTGCCTTGTAAATTATTATCAAAAATTGAAAAAAATTGGTTCGGTTCATTTCAATGGTATCAGAGCCATGATTTTGCCAACCTATGCTCAATAGTGTTTAGTTAATAGATGAGTGGCAAAGCTCATAGATACTACACCAAAAGTCAGGCCGGTAATCCACAGTTTTAGTTTCCACCTACACTAGAGGCAGATAACTTTCTAGGGGCCCTCCGAGAAACCGGGAAAGCAGTTGACACTGGTGAATCAGTTGAAAAGATGTCAGACAATCTCAAGAAGACAATGGATGAGAGGGATGCTAGAATGGAGAAGAAGTTTGATGGGATGATAGATTTGATGACACATTTGCTCTTAAGAATGGATCAGCAAGCTGCTAATAATCAGGCCCAAAACCAAAACAACACTAATGGTGAAAATAGTGGAGTTAACAGGAACAATGGCAGTGGGAAAGATGAAACTATTGGCCAACATGAGGCCACCTCTAAACGATCAGCTCTAGACCCCTTTTTCCCACATTCACACAAAAGGAAGAACCACAAGTTGAAGTTGCAACACATTTTGCAGATGACGCCAGACAGGCCTAATTGGAGTATGCCTCCTTTCCTCCTGATCTTAGAGAACAATGGACCTTTGATCAGTTCATAAGTAAAAAAAATCAGAGAAATGGTGGAAGAGCTGAATATCGAGCTCCTATGGGTCCTAGAATGGATTACCAACAAGCTCTTGGAAAGGTGTCCTTGGCTCACTTTGATGGAAGTGATGCATGTACAGTCAGGGCGTGGGTGCAGAAGCTTGATAACTACCTCTCCTTGAGACCTATGCCGGAGGAGGATGCCATAAAATTCGCCACCTTACATTTGGAAGGAGCTGCCCATGAGCGGTGGTACCACGGTTTGGTCACCCTTGGCCACAACCTAATTCGTACATATGAAGAATTCACCAACAAGTTGATCGAAAGATTTGACACTAAAGATCCTGAGGTGAAGTTTAGGGAGCTTGCATAGCTGAAACAACATGGTTCATTGGAAGCATACATTGGAGACTTTCCGTGATGGTGCCCAACATCACTGAAAGAAGGTTAGTGGTGCTATTTTCAGAAGGGTTGATAGAACCATTGAAGGGATGGGTAAAGGCTTTTGACCCACCAAGCCTTGAGGAAGCCATTAAGAAAGCAAGAAGCATGTAGTTGTCCGCGCCTAGGCCCAAGTTTCCATCCAAGCCTTTCCCTCATAAGCGTGACAAAAGGCATTATTCAAATCAGGACAAGAAATTTGTAACAACCCCCAAACTAGGTAAATAAAAAATTTCTACTTTCACAAATAAAATACAAGGAAAGACATACATAATGATAAAGTAAATAAACTTTTCTTTTCTTTCTATTGCAACATTTCATAATAAAGAAATAATTGACACAATACATCATTATTTTTCTTTCCAAGTAAATAACAGAGTACACAAAACATCATTACTTTCAATTAAGTAACTGAGTAAGAAATCTTACAAGTATAAAACAGCTCGGAAGCTTTTGAGCAAATAAGAATAAGACGGTCCAGGTTCTTCCCTTTCAAACCTTGGTTCATCAGAAGTCTATTATGGAGGAGAAACATCACTCAGGTGCTTTTCCGCCAACCACGGACTTATAATGCGGTCCCCTGCACGTTTACTGTTAAGTAGACGACCCTCCTTTCTACGAAGAGATTGGTTGGGTAACCGATTCTGTATGACCAACTAAGCATAGTGTGTAGTCCTACATAACTAAATCCTTGTAACCCCACAATCTCAATCTAGTATGTATTTTGGACTACGGTGAACTAACAGTGTAATCGTCTCACAGTCTAAGTGGGCGTAGGTGTACTACACTACTTTGGCCAAAATGTTTCAGCAGTATTTAAACTGACGGTCATCTATCACATGCACTAAATCAGGTTCAGTTTGACTTGAGGCTATCTTATCCTACGCGTAGGCTAAGTCCTTTACCGTGGGTAGTCAATCACCCCAGACCTCCTACATCAATCTACTTAATCAGGAATTGAAATGCAGTCAACAAGGGTCCCTCAGGTAACTCCTATCCTGGAAATCTTTATCCATGGAGTACATAGCTTTTCCTAGTTAACCTACTAATTTTAAAGCTTTAGACTACCTTGGTACTGGTTTCATCCTCATCCTAGTATTTAATAACTAGTTTCCTCACTTCCTTTATATAAGGAGATCAAGCAATATACACATAAATGCAATTCATCAAAGTAAATTCCTTTCCCTAATTGAAGTGGAATAAATAATCCCCCCTTTACCTTTACTTAATTGCACACAAGCTAATTCAATAAAATGTATTAAACATTCCTTTGTAATTTCGGACAAGCTATTCCTTCATAAAGCAAACAAGCTATTTTCATTTAGTCTAAGCAAACTGATTTTCTCCTTTACTTGTCTAGACTACTTGTACTACAATACAAATTAATGCATAAGTAAACATGTAGATTTATCTAATTTCAAACTAAACAGAGATATTAAGAAATAACTCTCATGTCTGTTTCCTTAGCTAGCCTCCTTGCTGCTTGCAATTACTTCTGATACAGATAGTAGCAGGCTGACAGCTCCCTTCCTTTATTAAATTCTTCAATCTTACTGCTCCTTTCCAGATTTAAACCTTTAAGCTAAAGCTCAAATGGCAATGGAGTATAATTTTGGAAATGCAACTATTCCTAATTTCCAAATTGATATGCAAGCTATTTCTAATTTCCAAATTGGTTGCTACAGCAAGTGCGCATATGTAAGCATGCAGCAATAACTTCTCAAGTTTTAACAGTATAGAAATGGCAAATTATGGCTTAATGAAGCAATTTTGGATTTAGCGATGGCAAGAAATGAATTGGTGAAAATGACAAGGTGAAGAGCTCTATTTATAGGTTTCGAATTCTCATAACATGCTACATTTTTGGCATGAGAATTCGACACCTTACATATTTGAAAATGTCAATCTTGTTGTGGTAGCAATATAGCTAATTACTCAGCAAATTCAAGGTGAGTCGACCTTTATCCAGGGAGAATATTTCAACTATCACATGGTAAAAATACAGCTGAGAGACACTTACAGGCGTACTCAGCCAGGGCGTCCAAAAATAGCGGTTTATCATTCATAGCAAGAACACGTCCTGGTAAAAACGCGCCCCACCTGGCCTATCTTCAAGCATCCTTACATTTTCACAGAATGGCGGATTACAAACCGTGACTAGGTCTATGTGCGCGCGCGTGTTCACAGCTGCGTGACTTCCTCCATTTTTCTTTTGAAATTAAAAGTTTGAACTTTGTTTTTGGCGTATTTCTTTTACTTTCAGATTTTGGTGAATGAAATTCGCAATACTTTAGCTTTAAAATATTCGAAAACCCTCATATGATTTCCAATGTTAAAAAAAAACATTTATTTTCCCATGATATATTTCATACGATTTTTACCAAAAGACTATAGAAGTCTAATTCATTTATTTACTCATGGTAAATTTATATTTTATTTACCAAGTGACTAAAGAAGTCTTTTATTTCCCAAGATCTTATTTATTCAAAATATAAATAAATTATTATATTTATATCATGTATTATATTATATATAATTTATTATAGTTTTATTTACCATAATAAATATATTTATATATATATATATTTAAATGTTTTAATATTTAAATATAACTATATATATATCTATATATTTATTCTGGTAAGACTACAATAACATATATATGCATATAATATTAAATATATTTATACATATTTATTTATATATTTACACTTAAATATACATATACATATTTTCATAGAATCATTCAAATACGTGTATTGCGAGCTAGTAAGCATACTTTCAATACACCAGTTTGTGCAAACATGTATATATATGTTTAATTGTAAATTCAAGGCATAATAATAATGTTATAACAAAACATAATAGATAGTGTGTATATGTTTATAGATGTGTTAGTCATGTGTATGTATCTGTATGCATGCCATGTCGACACATGCGTATGGCATAGTAATTGCCCATCATATGTCTGTATCGCCATGTCATACTTATTGATGCATACATATGAGCGATACATGTATACACATATACATCCTGCCTATGTTCACATATCAATTCACGTTTCACATCAAAGGTCACATAACAGTAAGTCAGTTAACAAGTAGCACCACTCACAAAGCACAAAGAAGTAATCCAAAACTCCTAAGCCTAAGGATGACTTATCATGATAACTCTATCTAACTCAGTTCCTCTAACCCTTAGTGAAGTGTGTGTATGCTCAACTGATTTACTTTACCGGTTAACCGACCAAGCCCCTCTCCCGAGTGATGTCTCCCCTCCGCCTAGAGGAATAGTTCCTATTCCTGCATCTATTGGCACAAAACCATGGCAGTTACTTGCTCATAATATTTGCAGTATATAAATGAATTATAAAAACAAGACTATTATCCTTCTATATGTATTGCTTTATCCAAGAATAACATCAATCAAGAACATAGAATGAGTCAATCATAAAATGTAAAAAGATTCTCAAATTGATAACAAGGTTCAACACATTTTATTCATCCAAATCCTTCTTTACAAACATAATGCTCTAAGCATTGCTAAAATAGTAACTATACAATTTCGGGGTGTAACAAAATTTCCTTCTAAGATGGATGATGAGGTTCATGAGAAGCTTAGGAAGGAAGGAAAATGTTACACTTGCAAAGATCTTTGGTCAAAGGGGCATAGATGCTATGGACGAGGCCATTCTAACCACATGGAGGCCTATTCTGATTTTGGATCAGAATCTGATCACTCGGAGCAGCAATCTGATTTTGCTGAAAGTGAAGAAGAAAGGGATCTAGAAGAAGCCGAAGATGAGCAAGGAGGTGGGGGCACATTTGCCGAACTCTCTAGTTTCCAAAAGAATGAGTCTTTCAAGGTTTGTGGCTTGATTGGGAAGCATCGTATAGTTGCCTTGATTGACACTGGAGCAACGCACAACTTCATTGATGAAGGAGTGGTTGCAAAGAGGGGACTCAAGATCGAAGAGTTTGAAGGATTCAAAGTCATGGTAGCTGATGGGTTCCATATTTCCTGCACTCACAAGGTTTCCAACATGTCCTTGCAGTTGGGTAACCATGAAGTCAAAGATGACTTCTATGTTGTTAGCATTGGAGATACGGATGTTGTTCTTGGCATTCAATGGCTACGTTCTCTCGGAGATATCTCTCTAAATCTGCAAACAATGGAGCTCAAGTTTCAATCCGATGGGAAGAAGCTGGTGCTAAGAGGAATGTCAAACGGGGGTCCTCGGATTGTCTCTTTCAAAAGAATGGAGAGGTTGATTCGGCATGATCATGTTGAATGGGCTGCAGAGTGTATGGTTCTACCAGCCAGTCCAGTTGAAACGAAAAGGGACTATCCACCAGATATCCAATCCTTGCTCACCAAAAAGAGTAAGGTGTTTGTTGATCTACCTCCTGGGCCGCCTCTAGATAGGGGGTTTGAGCACGTCATTGAACAAAAGGAAGGAGACAAACCAGTTATCACAACACCCTATCAGTATCCTAAGAAGCAGAAAGATGAAATTGAGAAGAACATAAGAGAGCTCTTGGAGATGGGTTTCATTCGTCCAAGTAAGAGCCCTTTCGCTTCAGCTATTGTCCTTGTGAAGAAGAAGGATGGCACTATCCGCATGTGTGTGGATTATCGTGCCTTGAACCAAAGCACAATCAAGAACTGGTACCCCATTCCTAGAGTAGATGAGCTCATTGACGAGCTACATGGTGCCAAGTTCTTTTCGAAAATTGATTTGAGATTGGGATACTATCAGATTTAGAATCTGGGGATCAGATGTTGAGAAGACGGCATTCCGATGCCACTATGGTCACTTTGAGTTTTTAGTCATGCCATTTGGGTTGACTAATGCTCTAGCCACTTTCCAGTCTTGTATGAACAAAACCTTTCAAAAGCAATTGAGGAAGTTTGTGTTGATATTTTTTGATGATATTCTCATTTACAGCAAGACTTGGGAGGAGCACATCAAGCACTTTAGAGAAGTGCTTAGCATCCTTGAGACTGAAAGCTTCTTTGCTAAAGAGTCCAAATGAAAATTTGGCATGAAGGAGTTGATCTACCTTGGTCACATCATCAGTGCAAAAGGAGTAAGAGTTGACCCAGAAAAGATCAAGGCAATCGTGGATTGGCCACCTCCAAAAAACTTGACTCATTTGAAAAGGGGTTCTTGGGTCTTTGTGGTTTCTATAGAAGATTCGTGAAAGGGTACTCTCATATTGCTGCCCCCCTTACTGATCTCACCAAGAAGGGAGCATTCATATGGTCTGATAAGGCACAAGGTGTTTTTGACAGATTCAAGAAGATCATGAGCTCTTGTCTAGTGTTGGCCATTCCAGATTTCTCCAAGCCATTCGAGCTGCAATGTGATGCTTCAGGAGAAGGCGTTGGAGCTATTTTGATGCAAGAGAAGCATCCAATTGTGTTTGAAAGCAGGAAATTAAGAGGTGTTGAGAGGACATATTCCATTTATGACAAGGAGATGCTTGCAATCATGCATGCCTTGGCAAAATTTAGACAGTATTTGGTTGGGAGCAAATTTGTTGTCAAGACCATAGCAGCAAAAATCGTTTGGGAAAAAAATCGGCAAACCAAAAGTTCAGGATTTTTTGAAAAAATCGGATTTCAAAAAAATAGTATATTAATATAATAATTATATATTGATATATAATTCTATTAATATATTATAATTATATATTAAGATATTATATATTTTAATATATATTAATCTATTAATATGTTAATTATAATATTATATTATTATTATAATTTATATTAATATAATTAATATATATTATTATAATAATATAATAATATAATATATATTATTATATTAATATTATTGTATTATATATTATAATAATATTTTTTGCAATATAATGATATTATATATTATTATATTAATATTATTGTATTATATATTATAATAATTTTTACAATATAATGTAATTATTATATAATTATATTATATATTAATATATATTATTAATATTAAATATTAATATATAATACATATTATTATAATTATACTATATATTAATATACATTATTATATTAATACTATTGATTATATATTATAATAATAATGTTTACAACTCCCGTTCTCTGCCACAAATAGAAGAAATTTGGTCGCACATACCTAAGGGGGGTCACCAGGGCCCAGAATAACAAGAGCAAGGAAATTTCCATGAAATTTGTAGGAGCAAGGGCAAAATGCAGGGCATTGTGATGGGGGTTGCCAAAATAACTACGCAACAGCCACAAAAAAACACGCATATATTAAGGGTTTCCCGTCTGAGCAATTTTTTGAGGGGAAAAATCGAGACAAGCAACGATTTTTTAAAAATCGTGATTTTGACGATTTTTTCCCGATTATCATAATAGCCTCAAGTATTTCATGCATCAAAAGGATTTGAACGAAAGACAACAGAAGTGGGTGAGTAAGCTTCAAGCTTACGACTTTGACATTGAGTATGTCAAAGGCAAGAACAATATTGTAGCAGATGCACTATCTAGGAGGCCTCACTTAAGCTCATTGTGTGAGCTTATTGCTGATTGGAAGGAGTTGTTGCTTGTTGATTATGCCAAAAATCAGTTTGCAACTAGCATTGTTGAAGGTACTTTTCATGATGAAAGGTACAAGGTGGTTGATGGATTGATACATTACAAGGGAAGGATCTTCTTCGTGGCTGATTCTAAGATTAAGAAGAAGATTTTGCAGACTTTCCACGACATCCCACTTGCTGGTCATCAGAAATACTTCAAGACCTATAGGCAGATCCGTGAAAGATTTTCGTTTAAGGGGTTGAAGAATGAGGTTTTGAGCTACATCAAGGAGTGCCCTACTTGCCAAATGAACAAGAATGAGCATACACATCCAGCTGGTTTGTTGCAGCCCCTACCCATTCCCAATCAGAAATGGGAAAGCATCTCAATGGATTTCATCACGGGATTGCCCAAGACTCAAGCGAAAGACTGTATCTACGTAGTGGTGGATAGATTAACAAATTTTTCTCATTTATTTGCCATTACTAGTTCGTTTTCAGCAGCTCAAGTTGCAGAGTTGTTTTTTCACGAGGTGTTTAGGTTGCATGGTTTGCCAAAGAACATTGTGAGTGATAGGGACAACAAGTTCCTAAGCACCTTTTGGCAAGAAGTTTTCAGGTTGAGTGGTACAGTGCTCACTCCAAGCACTAGTTATCACCCCCAAACCGATGGGCAAACAGAGATTGTGAACAAGTGGTTGGAAGGCTATCTCAGAAATTATGTCTCAGAGCAATAGAAGGCTTGGGTAAGATGGCTTCACTTAGGGGAGTATTGCTACAATTCATCCTTCCAAATGTTTATCAGGATGTCCCCATTTATGGCTTTCTACGGTTATGAGGCTCCTAGTTTTGCAGATTTGGTGTTTGGTGATAGCAAAGCTCCTCAAGCCAAGGATATGTTGCAGCAAAGTCAAGATATCTTGAAGTCCTTGAAGAACAACATCCAGATAGCACAAAATCAGTAGAAGATGTACGCTGATCAGCAGCGTGTTGAGCATTCTTTTGAGGTTGGGGACATGGTTTATCTCCACCTTCAGCCATACAGACAGTCTACTCTCAAGAAGAGTGGACCTGAGAAGCTCAAACCCCGTTTTTATGGGCCATTCAGGGTCATCAGAAAGGTTGGAGCAGTGGCCTATGAGTTGGAATTACCAGCTAGCAGCAAAGTTCACAATGTCTTTCATGTTTCTCGCCTCAAGAAGGCGCTTGGGCACAACATTGTTGCTTCATCCAATTTGCCTCCTTTGGATGAGGAGGGACAGTTGGTTCTGGTTCCGAAAGAGATCATTGACTCCAGAGAATGTTCTTTGAGAAGAAAGACAATCAAAGAATACTTGGTGAAGTGGAAGAACTTGCCTTTGGAGGATGCCACTTGGGAGAATGAGTAGATTTTGCAGCATCCGGGCTTGTGATTGCTTGAGGACAAGCAATCTTGGGGATGTCGGACTGTAATGTCCCCTTCTCAACAGTGATCTAGCAGTTGGTCGTTAGCCTATTCCAGAGACCGTAGGCTACTCGGAAGTGGAAATTAGGGTTTCCTATCTTCTAGGAGGATGTTTCAACTTTTTTTGAGGCTTGCTCTCAGAATCTTGGAGTTTAGATTGCGGAATCTTTCTGGGTTTTAAGAAAGCTTCGCAATGGTATGGCCTGCATAATGATTTGAGCAACTTTCTAAATTTACTATTTTTAGTAAATTCTATTTCTAGCAGCGGTCCTGTTAGCACCAATACATTTGACTTCCCTCTTCTGATAGCTCAGTTGGTAATGTGGATTTTTGGCATTTGGGACGCCAACCTTGAGAGGGAAGTGAGTCAACTTAGAAATTTGAATTGGTTTGACTTCTTGGTTTGGGCGCACCTTCTAGAGACTTCTGGAGATGCTTCTCAGAGGTTATAAATAGAGGACTTTGCTCTTCATTTGGTCACATATCTACCGTATTGTTATGTTGCCGAAATGATTAGTAAGTTGCTTCGAGGGATGCATACCTCCTAGCTTTGGCTTGACTTCTTGCTTGAACGATAGCAACTAGTTGAAATTTGGCTGTTCTTAATCTTTGAGAGCAAATTGAGCACATTGTAGTTGAGTTTCTTGCATTTTTGTCAGTTTTTGGAATTGTTGGTTTAGCATAGCAGATTGTAGTTTTTTCTCATATCTTATGAAATAAAAATGATATTGTTCTGGGCATTTCACCTATTTGTTTCTTTGCTAGAGGCGACCTGTTATACCCAAAATGAAATTTTTGGCATTCTGCTTAAATTGAGCTAAACAACGTAAAAATGCCATCGAAAGTATGTTTTAGGTCAAACCAAATATGAAATCTTTGTGTGTTTCTGTCAAGGAACCTGTGGTTAAAATTCTGAAAAAATGAAAATTAGGGTTTTACACCCCTATTTTTAAGGAAACCCTAAAAAATAGGACCTTCCTGGAAATGTTTGAAAATAATTCTGATAGGATTAATTGCCTTCACGATCACACTGATCAAGTCAGAATTATCAAAAAATATGTTTTACTCTGGTGGGTCTATTTCTATTTTTCAGGAAAAAAGTTAGGAACTCCGCAGCCATTAATGGCAGATTGGCCAGTACCAGGTGCTGAAAGCTAAACCTCAAAAGCTTCAACGGAGAAGCCATGGCGGAAAAGGATGAAAATGATGTCGTTCAACGAAGGAGATTCTCAAAACGGAAAAGGCCAAAATTTGGCTAAGTCTGGAAGGTGCATGTTTTGTCTACCAAGGCAAAACACAGTCTACAGTGACTAAAAGCGCCCCTCTTAAAGAAAGGCGCCCTTGGATCTCAGAGGGAAAATCAAATCATTTGGCACCTCCAACTCAGTCATCCTCTTCACTTTCATGCTAGCTCGACAACGAAACAATCAACAAAATCATCTGATTCACGGATCATTGACCAACCGTCAGCAAAGTATGGAGGATTCATTGACGACCGAGATGCCAAATCAGAGAGCTTCAAGGTAAAAGCGCCCCTGCTAGCCAGGGGCGCCCCTCAGTTACAGGCACCAGATGAATCCATAAGCAGCAACTCTATACATGATATCTTTCCAGCTTCCTCCCAGCTACGTGATCAATCTGACAGCAGGTTCACAGGACACGCAAAACGATCACACGCTGAGGTCAAGCAGAAAAAGCCAAAATTGAAGAACTAGAAAGATAAGCCAAAAAATGGCTAAGGCATGGCTAAAAGCGCCCCTCTTGAAGAAAGGCGCCCTTTCTTGAAGGCATCCAGATTCACTCAGAATCTTTACTGCCTCCCAGGATGATCTTCTCAGTTATGACCAGTCTCGCCAATGAAACCATCAGCAAGAACTTCTGACAAATCAGTCATTTGATAGAGGAGGTCAAAGGCAAGTAGTTCACAGCATAAGTAAAACCAGTCAAAAGCTAAAAGCGCCCTTGCTGGACAGGGGCGCCCTTTAGTTTGAAAGACATAAACTCATTGTCATCAACTGAGAAGTCAGTCATCCTGAGCAAGATTGAGTTGGCTACCCGATGCATCGTCAAGCAGAGTCATTCGACTCATCCATCAACGGGAACGTCAGATCAGAGCACAGAGGGTCTGAAAAAGCCAAAACGAAGAACAGTCAATGAAAATTGACTAAGGCACAGCCAAAAGCGCCCCTCTTGAAGAAAGGCGCCCCTCATTCTGGAGGTTCAAACTCAGTTTTCTGAGTTAATCTCTCCCAGGCATATCTCATCAAGCTGATCCCATCTCAACAACGGATCCGTCAGCAATTGCCAAAGATCAACTGAGTAGCCAGGATCGAAGATCAAACAGAGGCACTTCAACCTGCAAAAATGATCAAAACTCCAAAAAGGAAGCCTAAGAAAGTCAAAAGCAAATGTTGACTTGAGTTAACAAATTTTGGAGACAAAAAGAGGCCAAACACTCCACAATCAGTGGAAATCACCTTTTTGAACTCCAAATCAGGCTCAATCATGAGTTGGATGCCCAATTGATGCTTGCAACTCCAAATTCACATATCAAAGCATCTAGGCATGCATTATTCATTATTTCTTTGCAGGTTGAAGAGCTCAAGAACGGATATTTTTCTTCTCCAACATTTTTGAAGATCTGACAGAGGGGTTTTCACCGTTCTTCATATTTTTGAAGATCTGTTGCACAGAGGGACTATTTATCAGAATTTGCATCAAAAGGCATAATTCTTCCAAAGTGGCAATTTATAACTTCCAATCCATCTTCTGTCTACTTCCTCTATTTCTATCTATATTTCTTTGCATGTCACAAGAAACGACAGATAATCACAGATCTGGCCAACTGGGTATGATCAGCACAGCTTTTTCAACAAAACCCACATGTTGGATTTTTCTAGAAAAAGTAGCCCTGCTGCCCCTATTTTTTAGGGTTTCCGGAAAAAGTCATAATTTTGAAAATCAAACAAACTGGGTTTGTTCAGCTCCGAAGAACGAACAAAACCCATGTGTTGGATTTTTTCGAGAAAAATCACTTTCTGGTGCCTCACTGCCTCTGCCACCGAAGGGCTCTTGCATGTCATAGAAAAACACGTTTTTTCGAATTTCTGACGATCTGGGTTTGTTTAGAGAATTATTCTCAACAAAACCCATGTCTCAGAATATTTCATAAAAATTACCCTCGGCAAGGCTATTTTTAGCAGTTCCAAAAAAAGTTGTCCGAGCAGCATCGTGTGCACAGTCAATCTTCAAGGTTTTCAGAACGCAGTTCTCCCAAGACGAATACAAGACCAAAATGGTCTTACTCCATGATTTTCTGAAAACGGCTGGCACCGATCTGCGTCGGTCACACCCAGAGGTCAATCTAGCCAGATTGACAAGCAGAGAAACAAGTCCACAGGTTCCATAATGGTTTCACCTCTGTTATACCCAAAATGAAATTTTTGGCATTCTGCTTAAATTGAGCTAAACAACGTAAAAATGCCATCTAAAGTATGTTTTAGGTCAAACCAAATATGAAATCTTTGTGGGTTTTTGTCAAGGAACCTATGGTTAAAATTTTGAAAAAACAAAAATTAGGGTTTTACACCCCTATTTTTATGGAAACCCTAAAAAATAGGACCTTCCCGGAAATTATTGAAAATAATTCTGATAGAATTAATTGCCTTCACGATCACACTGATCAAGTCAGAATTATCAAAAATTATGTTTTACTCTGGTGGGTCTATTTCTATTTTTCAGGAACAAAGTTAGGAGCTCCGCAGCCATTAATGGCAGATTGGCCAGTACCAGGTGCTGAAAGCTAAACCTCAAAAGCTTCAACGAAGAAACCATGGCGGAAAAGGATGAAAATGATGACGTTCAACGAAGGAGATTCTCAAAACGGAAAAGGCCAAAATTTGGCTAAGTCTGGAAGGTGCACGTTTTGTCTACCAAGGCAAAACACAGTCTACAGTGGTTAAAAGCGCCCCTCTTGAAGAAAGGCGCCCTTGAACCTCAGAGGGCAAATCAAATCATCTGGCAGTGTCAAAACAGTCATCCTCTTCACTTTCATACTAGCTCGACAACGAAACAATCAGCAAGATCATCTGATTCAGGGATCATTGACCAACCGTCAGCGAAGTATGGAGGATCCATTGACGACAGAAGTGCCAAATCTGAAAGCTTCAAGGTAAAAGCGCCCCTGCTGGCCAGGGGCGCCCCTCAGTTGCAGACATCAGATGAATCCAAGAGCTGTAGCTTTATACATGATATCTTTCCAGCTTCCTCCCGGCTACGTGATCAATCTAACAGCAAGTCCACAAGACACACCAGACGATCACGAGACGAGATCAAGCAGAAAAAGCCAAATTTGAAAAACTGGAAAGATAAGCCAGAAAATGGCTAAGGCATGGCTAAAAGCGCCCCTCTCAAGGAAAGGCGCCCTTTCCTAAAGGTGTCCAGATTCAGCCGGAATCTTCACTACCTCCCAGGATGACCTTCTCAGCTATGACCTATCTCGTCAGCGAGACTATCAGCAAGAACTTCCGACAAATCAATCGACTGATGGAGAAGGTCAAAGACTGGCAGTCCACAACCAAGATGAAACCAAGCAAAAGCTAAAAGCGCCCCTGCTGGCCAGGGGCGCCCTTTAGTTTGGAGGCCCAAAACTTGCCAGCTGCCACTGCAAAGTCAGGCATCGTGAACAAGACTGAACCAGCTACCCGACGCATCATCAAGCAGAATCATCTGATTCATCAAACATCGGGAACGTCAGATCAAAGCAAAGAGGGTCTGAAAAGGTCAAAACGAAGAACGAGTCAGTGAAAATTGACTAAGGCATTGTCAAAAGCGCCCCTTTCAAGAAAAGGCGCCCTTCTTTCTGGAGACCTAAACTCAGTTTTCTGAGCTAACCTCTCCCAGGCATATCTAATCACACTGATCCTGCCTCAACAACAGAACTGTCAGATACTGCTCGAGATCAACTGAGCAACCTGAATCGAAGATCAAACAGGAGCACTTCAGCTTGCAAAATAGGCAAAAAAGATCAAACTCAAGGTTGGACGCCTAAAGGAAAGTCAAACAGAAATGTTGACTTGAGTTAGCAAATTTGGAGCCAAAAAAGAGAAAAACACTCCACAATCAGTGGAAATCATCTTTTGGAACTCCAAATCAGGACTGAATGATGAGTTATCTTCCATACTTTGTGGATCTTAACCCTAATTGCCTTATATTCATGCTAGGCGTCCCTTTCCTCATTATTCTTTTTGCAGGTTGAAGGATAAAACATCAAGTAGCTCCCAAGAACAAGTTTTCAAGATCTGGCAGGGGTTTTGAACGGATCTTCAATATTTTTGAAGATCATTGGCAGTAAAAGCATTCTTCTCCCAAGATTGCTTCCAGAGACAGATTATTGCAAAGTGGCAGTTTATAACTTCCAATCCATCTTCTGTCTATTTCCTCTACTTCTGTCTATATTTCTTTTGCATGTCACAGGAAACGACAGATTTTCACAGATCTGACCAACTGGGTATGATCAGCACAGCTTTTTCAACAAAACCCACATGGTAGATTTTTTCAGAAAAAGTAGCCCTGCTGCCCCTATTTTTTAGGGTTTCCGGAAAAAGTCATAATATTGAAAAACGGACAAACTGGGTTTGTTTGGCTCTGAAGCACGAACAAAACCCATGTGTTAGATTTTTTCGAGAAAAATCACTTTCTGGTGCCCTTGCTGCCTCTGCCACCGAAGGGCTCTTGCATGTCAAAGAAAAACTCGTTTTTTCGAATTTCTGACGATCTGGGTCTGTTTAGAAAATCATTCTTAACAAAACCCATGTCTCAGATTTTTTCGTAAAAACTACCCCCGGCGAGGCTATTTTTAGCATTTCCAGAAAAGTGTCAGAACAGGGTCAAGTGCCCAGTCAATATTCAAGGTTTTCAGAATGCAGTACTCTCAGGTACAATACAAGACCAAAACAGTCTTATACCATGATTACCTGAAAACGACTGATACAGACTTATGGCAGAAAAATCCAGAGGTCAGTTCTGAAGACTTGGAGGGCATGAATCAAATCACATTGCAGAACATCGAAGAATCCGGTTTGTTTCAAGCAGCATCTATTCCAATCACCTTACAAAGCATCGAGCTTGTAATTGCTTGCACTAAGCATTACAACCCGACTACAAGAGAGATCCTGTCAGTAGACGGGAGGGTGATTTGCAGCTTGAAGCCGGTGGACATAGAGACTTGTTTTGCAATTCCACCATGCCCTACCAAGAAGGTCATATCAGTGACAGAATGCGAAAAGGCATTCGAGGCTTCGAAAGACAAGTGTTCGCTTATAATGGCTGAACATTGGCTGAAAACAAAGAGAAACAACTTGCCCAGATTAGTTGGTAGAGGAGAATTCAAAGACGAGTACGGAGTGCTAATCACCCTACTCAGCAGAGTCACTGGACAAGAGGAGGGAAAATCCTTCCAGCCGTGGATGTTCTACATTATTGGCAAGATAATCAGCAGAAAAGAACGTTACGACTGGGCCTCCCTGATCAGTGACACACTCCACCAACAATTCACCGGATTTCTAGAAGAGCACCGTTTCCACATGTGTTCATACCTGGTCTACCTGATAGCCTTCCAAGGCGATTTCAGAACATTAAACACTGTGGGAACCCTGGGTGTGCAAAAGGTACAAGAATACTTTCCTCGCTTGGAGTTCACTCTAGCGGAAAGACATTTCAAAAGAATAAATGACCTTTTTACTATGCACACCGTGCACGAGCTAGACCATGAGATGCACGTGCGTATTTCACCAGCAGCTAAGGCAGCAATGGTGGACTGGGCGGATTGGTTCATACAATTCCCCACTTTCACCTACATACGCGTGTATGGCTATAATGGCCACCCCGCCATGATGCCACGTTACCCCTCAGATAGGGTAGTGTTCATGGAATTCCTGAGGCAATTGGCCGAGGTTCACTCTTACCTTCGCGTAAAGAAAAAGGCTGCAGTGAACTTTCCTCTTCAGATGGGACTCTACAGATGCAGAACTGCAGCCGATGCAAGGTTGATAAGCCAAGAAATAGTGAGATTTAATCTCAAGTACCTCATCGACAGGAGGCCATCCTATGACCCCAGAGGCATCTTCGCAGCTCACCTTGAGCAAAGATCATCACATGAACCTTTCATGGAAGATTTTTGGGTCAACTGCGAGGATGAGTTCGAAGTGAGAAGAAGGAACCATAGCAGATTCAAGCTCTCGCAGATTGCAGAATTCATGTCAGAAGACATCGAGGGCTTATCTGAAGACGAAGGAGAAGTTATTCTTTCTTCCTTCTTCACGGGTCTAGTGGATTCACAACCACTCGGCAAGGTAGACTGGTACGCGAAAGAGAGTACGTCTATTGAGGAAAGAACGGGTAGAGTAGTTCGACACAGTCAACTCTACCTGGACAGTAAAAGGACAAGGAAGGTAGTACTTCCCCGATCAGAGCCGCCAGCGGTTCAGTCTACACTACCTTCCACGTCTAGGAGGAAACCCAGACAGAAGAAGATGAGCTTTCCTCCAGAAGGAATGCGGATGTCAGGAAGCACATGGGGGAGAAAAGGAATTGCCAGCACAAGCCGGCAAGAGGTACAGGTGGAGACAGCCACCAATTTGCCTGAGACAGTTGAGACCGCTGCAACTACACAAGAACCAGTGATTGAAATAATCGCTGTAGAGATGGAAACCATTGTAGAAGAAGTTGTAGCAGAAGCGGTGCCAGTGATAGAAACAGAGCCACCAGCTTCACCACCATCACAGAGGTCACAAAGTCCTATTGATTTGGACTCGCCACCACGAGACATTGCCACGGCACAGTCTCGTTCTTCTAGCATTCAGGGGACCTATGTTCCTCCTCCCAGCGATGCTAGCCGAGATTCTATCTGGCTGGAAAGCTCGCTTGGGAGGAAGAGGGAGAGGCCTTCTTATCAGCTTGACTTCTCTGAATTCCATCATGTCCCACAAGACATGCCGGTAAAGAAGTTGAAGAAGCAGACGCATGTAGAAAAGAATGCAGAGAACGAGGTTATCATAGAGACTGCTGCCCCACCTGAAGACAAAGATATACATAATGTGAGGGTTGAGGATTTCACGCTTTCAAAGGTGAACCTTGGAAAGACCACTCGACAGGTGGAGGCAGACCTTCTTGGAATTGCCTCGGCGAGTGTCAAAGAAAGGATGACAAAAGATGGACAAGACAAAGCAGCCTTGAAGGCTGAAATCCGTCAGCTAAAGTTGTACATTTCTAGTTTGATACATGACACTCCAAACTCCTCGGCTTTGCCTCAAGGACTGTTGGATCTCCCAGCTGAAAGAAACCATCATCAGTTGATTACATACGGTAAACACTTGAGACGTCAAGTGGATGAGTTTGTTGTCAAAGGGCGGTGTGTGTTGACAGAAGCATATCAGCTGAGAGACAGAGCACATGGACTTCGATCAGAAATCCAGAAGTCAGATATAAAGGCAGCTCAAGAGAGGCCGAGAGAGGAGGCGACAGTTGCTGATTTGCAACAAGCATATGAATCAGTTACGACCACAGAAAATAAACACCATCTCTTTGAGTGGAAAGAACAGGTGGCATACAAGGTGAGAGCCTATGATGCCAACTCTGTGGAGCTGATTGACTATAGACGCTTCGTCGCCAATATTATCAACTTCGCAAGAACGTTGGTAATATCCTTCCCGGAGTTAGAATATCAGCGGGAAGGAGGAGAATATGTGGAACTTGAAACCGTGCAGACACGATTCCAGGATGTCATCCGATCTTCATTCCTTGAAGATCCCAATGGCTGCAAATTAGCCAAAATTGCAGCCATGTCTGTCCAGTTAGATGAAGCAGCTGCCCAATGCATAACCTATCATCAGCAGCTTACGACGGGTGAAGAAATGCTTAGACGCCACATAGTCATCTTGAAGAGCATTAATTGCCCGGAGGCCGAAGAGGTCAATGACTGGATAGAGACTTTGTTGACCAGTGGTGAAGAGGTGTAAAGCACCAAGGGAGGACGTCCTACCCTCCAAATAGCATTAATGATGACTGAAGTCAACTTGATGCCCCTTTCCAAGTTGACTCCAGATCTCCACAGATCATGCATGTCAGATCCCACTAATCTAGGATGTCTATTTGACTCCCACGATTTGTGGATCTCAGATCTCCTCAAAAGGTGGATGTCTATTTGGAGACACATTTGTAACATAAGTTCACTTTTAGTTAGGTGTCAGTCAACTGAGGTAGACTTCCAGTTTGACTTTTGTTTAGTTTCAGTTAACTGAAGTAGATTTCCAGTTAACTGTTTGCTCACCTACTTTTAGACATAGAATAATATCTTGCTGATTGGCAAGAACTGTTTGTTAACTCAAGGAGATTTTAGGGTTGCCTACTCCTTTGAGTTTCTATAAATAAGAGCCTTAGGTTCTTTATTTGTTTAACCTTTATTTGCTAGCAAAATTGCTGCGCCACTGTTGCCAGAGTTCGCTTGTTTATATCTGTTCACTCTTGGATGAGAGTTCGTTGGTTGATCGCAATTGTGCATGATTTCGTGCCTTTGCTGTCCCGACCTTTGTAATTCTTTGAAGAACCTTGAAGAAATAAATCAGATGGTGCAAGCTTGATTGATCTAATTATTTGAGTTATTCAAAGTCTTGTTTTTAAATAGTGCATTGTTTCAATCTCCTCCTTGGACAGGTGTCGTCGCCTCCTTGGATATTTTGTCATCGATCATTATCATTTGATGTTGTTTAATGATCTCTCTTGCAGCCTAGACTTTGGACAGGTGTCGTCACCTCCTCGGGAATCCTGTTAGAAAGGCCATCGTTCCTTGTTGTTTCCAGTGAGCTGCTTCCAAGCCTATACCTCGGATAGGGGTTCCTCCTCCTTGGCAAGTCTCAGATCCAGTTTACCGTAACGAGTGTTTGCTTGTATCGAGCCCTATCTTGGTATATATCCGAAGGTTCAGAGCCTCGGCCATATTCCATTGAGACGGAGGATTCAAGTGATCCAACCATACCATTTCGCTCCTACGCCCTCATGCTCTGTTTATCTTGAGGAGGTAGGATAGTCTAGAAGCTTAGTTAGTCGTAGTTAAGATCTGCGGAAACCAGAGAAAAAGCTTAGCTACGGCGCATTGGTTTATGCACCCTTGTGTCCTGCCGCTGAGTAAAAAAGATAGGAAATCTTAGTACACCCCTTTTTTACAGTATAAAATCAGCAAAGAGAGATCTTCCTCTCTATAATCCGAAGAGCATGTACTAACACACTTGCAATAGTTGTTCGTTTCCAATAAGCACTCCAGAGGTGCTAATTGAAACGCCAACAACCTCGTATATCTGATCGCCTTCCGAGGCCAATTTAGATGATTGTAACCGTTGAAATTTTACACATACAGCAAGTTCATGTGCATTTCTCACGGTTGGAATGATCGTGGTCAAACTTCGCGGTTTCATCATCAAGCTTCGCGGTTTCATCATACAACACTCTTCCATTGAGAAAGATCATGGAAAACATCAAGGCTGCAAAAGAATGCGAAAGGTAGTCATTCCCAAACAGAGCCGCCATCGGTTAATACTACACTACCTTCCACGTCAAAGTGGAAACATAGACAAAAAAAAAAGGAGTAACCCTCCTAAGGGAAGCAGAATGAAGGAGATACATACATCAAGTTGCTGACAAGCGGTAAGCTGACGATTGACAGACATGTAACGGTCTCCGTATGAAGAAGTCAACGAATGAACAAAAGCACCGTTGACCAATGGTGATGAGGTGTCAAACACCTCAAGAAAGACGTCCTACCCTCCAAAGTAGCAATAAATACGACTGAAGTCAACTTGATGCCCCTTTCCGAGTTGACTCCAGATCTCCACAGATCATGCATGTCAGATCCCACTGATCTAGGATGTCTAATTGACTCCCACGATTTGTGGATCTTAGATCTCCTTTAAAGGTGGATGTCTATTTTGGAGACACATTTGTAACATAAGTTCACTTTTAGTTAGGTGTCAGTCAACTGAGGTAGACTTCCAGTTTGACTTTTGTTTAGTTTCAGTTAACTGAAGTAGATTTCCAGTTAACTATTTGCTCACCTACTTTTAGACATAGAATAATATCTTGCTGATTGGCAAGAACTGTTTGTTAACTCAAGGAGATTTTAGGGTTGCCTACTCCTTTGAGTTTCTATAAATAAGAGCCTTGGGTTCTTTATTTGTTTAACCTTTATTTGCTAGCAAAATTGCTGTGCCACTGTTGCCAGAGTTCGCTTGTTTATATCTGTTCACTCTTGGGTGAGAGTTCATTGGTTGATCGCAATTGTGCATGATTTCGTGCCTTTGCTGTCCCGACCTTTGTAATTCTTTGAAGAACCTTGAAGAAATAAATCAGATGGTGCAAGCTTGATTGATCTAATTATTTGAGTTATTCAAAGTCTTGTTTTTAAATAGTGCATTGTTTCAATCTCCTCCTTGGACAGGTGTCGTCGCCTCCTTGGATATTTTGTCATCAATCATTATCGTTTGATGTTGTTTAATGATCTTTCTTGCAGCCTAGACTTTGGACAGGTGTCGTCACCTCCTCGGGAATCCTGTTAGAAAGGCCATCGTTCCTTGTTGTTTCCAGTGAGCTGCTTCCAAGCCTATACCTCGGATAGGGGTTCCTCCTCCTTGGCAAGTCTCAGATCCAGTTTACCGTAACGAGTGTTTGCTTGTATCGAGCCCTATCTTGGTATATATCCGAAGGTTCAGAGCCTCGGCCATATTCCATTGAGACGGAGGATTCAAGTGATCCAACCCAATCCATTTCGCTCCTACGCCCTCATGCTCTGTTTATCTTGAGGAGGTAGGATAGTCTAGAAGCTTAGTTAGTCGTAGTTAAGATCTGCGGAAACTAGAGAAAAAGCTTAGCTACGGCGCATTGGTTTATGCACCCTTGTGTCCTACCACTGAGTAAAAAAGACAGGAAATCTTAGTACACCCCTTTTTTACAGTATAAAATCAGCAAAGAGAGATCTTCCTCTCTATAATCCGAAGAGCATGTACTAACACACTTGCAATAGCTGTCCGTTTCCAATAAGCACTCCATAGGTGCTAATTGAAACGCCAACACGACCATTTATACCAGTTTGTAGATTTTTTAATGAAGATTCTGATTTTTCCTAGCAAAATTGCCCTTCCTTGAGGGTCATACCATTTTGAGCAGCATTGGGATTCGTGCAAAAAATGATAAGCGCTGTGTGTTGGGATTTCTCCATTGGGAATTGCACGCCATCACTTCTAGAGTCATTTGCACTTGGTCTCATGTCAATTGGTAATGTTAGGAGCATTTTATGAGCATTTTAGCAGGCATTGTAAATGCTGGTTAAGGCATTTTAGTTGCTGGTTTGTCATATCAGACTTAGGAAGTTCATCATTTGGGCTGGGATTGAGTTTTTGAAGTCATATTGAGCATTTGAGAGATACTCTATACAATTGCAGCTTGGTTTATTTCACTAATATAGTGTGCTTGCAGGGTTATATCATCATTGTAAGGCTGTTCAGTAGTACTATCAACCAGTATTCTTATCTTGCTAGTTCATTGTAATCTTTAGTGCAAATCATATTCCCACGTTAGTGGAAGAGGTCGGCAAGCCGCCTATTTTATTTTGTAACGCATTGTACTTCATACTGTTGATCGACTGAGCTGTCACCAATTCATGGATCCTCTGACCATATGCTCGCCCCTCCTCCCACATCGGGTCTTAGGGCGCATTCTTGGTTAGGGTTACTTTCAGTCAGCAGATTATAGGGACCCTCTAACCATATGCTCGCCCCTCCTCCCACATCGGGTCTTAGGGCGCATTCTTGGTTAGAATTACTTTCAGTTCAGCAATGCATAGGGATCATCTGAACATATGCTCGCCCCTCCTCCCACATCGGGTCTTAAGGCGCATTCTTGGTTATAGTTACTTTCCGCATCGTTTTGGTTTTGGAGCTAACCTTAACGGGTGCGTGTTGCCTTTTAAACTGTTATCAAAAATTGAAAAAAATTGGTTCGGTTTATTTCACACATGCAAGCAAAGTCAGATTTTTGCATGCAATGTTTCAATCTTCATGGATACACTCCAAAATTTTAGGGTTTTGCATGAAAGTGTTTTTTCATCTCCAAACTCTATTTAAGAAAGCTTTTAGCATTCATTCTTCATAATTTGCATCCTGGCTTTCAGAGGAAGAAGGATAAAATTTTCTTCTCATCAAGATTTGGAGGCTCACACGGAGTGCTTTTTCAGTGTTCTTCGTCGATTCGAGATTGGGAAGCACAGAAGCATGCTTTTTCATGGTCTAATTATCTAAGGCATCATATTTCAAAAACAAGTGATCAGAATTTTCAATTTTCATCGATCTAGGTCCACTTGTTTTTTACTCCTCTTGAAGATTGGAAAATTTTAAAAATTTGCATGTCGGCCCCTATTTTTTAAACAATCACACTTTTTCAAGAAACCCTCAATTTTTTCAAAATCTGACAAACAATGTCTCTTCAGAATGAGTTGTCTACAAAACCCAGACCTCAGTTTTTTTCAAAAAATCTGCACTTTTGGAGAAAATTCAGCAACCTAATTTTAGCAATTTGTGCAAAACTTTTCCAAACATAGGCGTGTTTACAGTCAAAATTCAAGTATTTAAACATGCAGTACTCTCCAATAAAAATCAAAACCAAATCAATGTTGCTCCACGATTTCCTAAGAACATTCGAAACCAACTTGCATCATGCGTTTTCGGTGCTTGATTTGCGTGCTTTAGAGGACGCAGGAAACATTGCAGTCAGGAGACTTGGTCATTTGCTTGTAGCAACTTCAATCCCCATCTCAATTCAAAGAATTGAATTCAATATTGCTTGTGTTAAGCATTACAATCCAACTTCACGAGAAATCCAATCAAAAAATGGGCGTACAATTCACAGCCTCAAGCCGAAAGATGTTGAGAGATGTTTCTCCATACCACTATGGACAAAAACTTCATTATTTCAATTGAATAATGTGAAAAGGTATGGTATGAGCAAAAGGACAAATACCGGAAAGGAGTTGCGCAAAAGTGGCTGAAAGAGAAACAAAATATTTTGCCAAAGAATGTTCTGCATTGTTACATCCCAAATTGTGAGGTTACTATTTACTATTACTATATAGGTTAAATATGAAAGTAATGTGAAATCTAGAGATGCTTGTACCTTGTTATCTCATTTGAAGTTTGTTTCATTTGATGTTATCTCAATTGATGTTATTCGTGGTGAAATATTGCATATATGTGAATAGATGGTTATTGAAGTGTTGTTATTCTAACTTTAAAGATGTTTATATATATGCTGCTTATTGTTGTGAACAAAGGACTGCTAAGGTATGTGCTAGTGGTTGCAGGTAAACGTTCAATCTCCAAGGGGAGGGGAAGTATAACTCAGGAGAGGAGCTTGGTCGGTTAACCAATAATGTGAACTATCTGAGCATACACACACATCACCTTAGATTGAGTGAACTGAGTCTGTTTGTGTGGGTAAGTCATCCATAGCTTGTAAGATTGCACGAGGAGTCTTGTCTACTTCTTTATACTTTCTGAGTGATGTTTATCTGTTTATCTGTCTCATTGTATTACGACCATTATGTGGGTAACGTGAATGAATGTAAGTGAATAGGGAGCGGACATATATACATGTATATAGTATATACACATATCCATATGTATATACATATCGATACAGGTGTATGATTGGCAAATATATATGCTCATACATGTGCATCGATATGCTATACCTACACATACGTCTACTTTGAGGTATATATAGGTATATACATGTATATATGCACACAACCTATTATAAGTGGATATTAATAATATTATATTATTATTGCTTGACAATTTCCATATACATGTATATGTATATATATATATATACATATATCGGGTATCTTGATTGGCTTACGATATGTTCGTGGAGTTATATATGTATATGTATATGTATATGTAAATATATATATATATATATTAATATTATATATAAATATATATATTATGGTAAGATTATATAAATATATATATATATATATATATATATTACCTTAATATATATAATATATAACATATGTATATATTTAATATTTAATCTCATAATGGAAATCAAATCATTGATTTAAATATCAACTCTCAATTTGAAAATCGAATTATTTTACAAATTGATCTCAACAGGAAATCAACTTATTTCCTATTTTATCAAAATATTTACAATTTAACTATGGGAATTGAGTTTAATAATGCCCAGCCAATTATTGAATATCAAATTTGGAAACTAAATGAATCGAACATTGTTTTTGAAACATTGGGAAATATACGTCAATCTCCAATATAGTGAAAGAGGAAATATTTCACAAACTATAATATCAACTATTGAAATCAAATAAAAAACAGCTTCTGAGAAAACACGCGCATACGCGTGTGGTTGTGACCAAGCCACAGGAAATACAAATGCAGCTATATGCTTGTCGATGGAGCCATAATTTTAGGCTATGTGGATTGCAAATAACATCGGACTTTTTCACTATGCATCTTTACTCGCCAGATTTTTGGATTGGCACCATATCAGGAAGATGCCTGTAGGTGTTGATTCTTCATATTTAACCATGTGCAAGTATGAAATGGTCTTCAACCTGTTGTCATGTAATGGAGGTCGACTCACCTCTTGGAAGCTAAGTATGAGATTTGAAACCCGCCACTTGCTAAGTTGAACATTTCAAATCATAGTTTTGGTAGTTTACATGCCTTTGGAAATGGGATTCGATGGGGCTATGAGGCTCTATATATAGCCGACTCATTTCTTCATTCTTTATGCATTATGTTCTACAACGAATTTTTAGCTAAGCGTACATTTTGTTTAAGTGTGAATTCATCATTTCATGAGAGCCGTATTATTCTGGAAATTGAGTCTGTTCATAATATTTCTACTTCAATATTGAGCTACTAGAGAGTTTCATAATTTCATCAAACTGCAATCATTACCAGTTTGATTCATCATTTTCTGGGAGATAAATTCTGAGAAAGGAAAACAAAGTTTAGGGAGGGATTTGTCAATTGATTGGAAGTGTTGGAAGTGTTGTGAAGATAGGCTGAATCTTCATCATCTAGAGAAAAGCTAAATACCAGTTTGAGATTACAAGTCTGTGTTGTTGCCATATACGTATATCTTTGAGAGTCATTAGCTGCATTCATTCATCATTTTCTATGTGACAATTGATATAGTCATCTTCATAATTTTGAGTGATATTCATAACCAATAGCATTCATATTCTGAGAGATTGTTTACATTTAGAGGGGAGCGTATTCTACCAATGGAATACACCTTTTTTCGGTGAGTATGTTTTGAGAGTAAGAAAAAGGGAATTTTGTGAGGAAATTATCAACTTCTGAGGGATTGGAAACTTGATACATGAAATTGGATTGAGCAACCAAAGGAGAAGGCTGCCCTGTCAAACATCATCTGAGAAGCGATAACAGGCATGGGGTTTTTCTACTTCTTAATGTTTGCAAAATAATTATTGTGTTTTCTTTACTACATGAAATGTATTTTCTTCATGTGCATTGTCTTCTGGAGAAAGAGAATTGACGCCTTTAGACTGTTTTTCATGACATGTTTTTAAGTACTCCATAAGAGGAGAGTTTGCTTGACACATATACTTAATTGTATTAGAAATGTCAATTCGACACAAGTATATCACTATACTAGGTATGTAAAAGAGATTACTTGCCTAAGGCATTCAACTTTACCGTAAGAGGTACAACATAGGTATTTAAATATACTGGATATGTTTGAACATGGGATGCAATGTGTTTGTATATTTACTCCATTGTAGGAGGTGATTGTGTTTCTTAGTTAAGTATATACTAGGCTTGATTTGAATGCAAGTCACTTGAGGTACACCAGCATGGGAGCGGGCTTGTGTACTTACTTGCTAAAAAGATTCATTACTAGTAGATTAGTTGGTTGTAGGTTAGTCTAGGGTGATGGATTTACCCATTGAAGGACAATACCTACACGTAGTGTAATATAGCCCTAAGTCAAATCGACCCTGAATAGTGTATGTGATAGATGACCCTCAATAGAAATACTATATGAAACACTTTGATCAAAGTAGTGTAATGTACAAGACATCCTCTTAGATTGGGCGATGATTACATCGTCAGTTCACCGTGACCCCCTATTACATACTAGTTCGAGAGTTTGTTGGATTGCACAGGCTCTAGTTATGTAGGACACAACACTATGCTAAGTTGGTTAACAGTATCGGTTACTCTACCAATCTCTTTGTCGAAGGGAGGGTCATCTATCGAATGATAGATGTGCGGGGGACCACATTATAAGTCCGTGGTTGGCGGAAAAGCGCCCGAGTGATGCTTCTCCTCCTCGTCAAGCTATTGGAGCACCAAGATTTGAAAGGACGGATTCCTGGACCTTCTTACTACTATTTGTTCTAAAGCTCATTGTTGCTTTGATAATTAAGGTACGTTTTCTTGTCCTTTATACTTGTGAAGTTATTGTAATAAAATGGAATCTTTATTGTAATTTTATTATGATATCTTGTTCATATATTATCATCAAAGGAAATAAAAATTATATTGCAATGACTTGTTAACACGTTTATTTACTCTTTGATGTAAATTTGAAAAAAAAATATTTTACCTAAGGGTCGGTTCGTTACATGTGGTATCAGAGCTACCAGGTTCTACATTGAAACCTATGAGCTCATTACACAACAATGCGTAAACCTTATCAAAAGATAATGGTTGAAAACTTCTTGTGCCACAACGGCAAGAGAAAAGAACTTAGCGAAGTGAAAAGGAAGATGAGAACCTTAGTAACTTGTGTAAATTAGGACTAGTTAAGAGTTGTCCTTGGAGTTGGGAACTCATAAACCAACAACTTATGATATTACCTGAGGTTGCAGAAGATTATGCAATCAGGTAATGTAGGGAAGTTAGGAAGAATAACCAATATATCCCTTATCCTACAATATAGTTATAAGACTTTGGAATGAGAAGGAATGAGATAACCTTAATTGTAGCAACCTACAATTATGAAGAGTCAAGAATTTTTGGATTTAGTGAAACACCTACGAATCTATGTGTATGCAAAGTCAGCATAAATTAGATCAAAGCAGGATGTCAATGAAGGAGGTATCCACAAGGGCTGGAGAACTCATGACATAAATCTAATTCTTGTGTAAAGATAGGATCTTGCAAAATAAGAGTTAGTACCTAGGAAATGAGAAAAGACCGGAATGGTCAGAAACAAGAAATTCATTCAAATAAAGAGAGAGAACTTAGGATGAGACTTAACCTATTGAGTTTGGTCATGTGCTAGACTACTCATTATCACTTCTAAGTTGGGAATAGCTTATTTTGTTGAGTTCTACATGCTGTCCTCAATTTTGAATTTTCAAAATTGGACAACCCATATGAAATTTTGCCTAAAATTTCTTCATAAATCTCTATGGAACGCATTTCGAGGCACCAAAATTTTCCAATTGAATTGTGCAGCCATTGGTCTCCTTCCTATTTTGCCTTGTGTGAAATTTGGGAACATTTCGACATGTTTTTCCCCTTGTTTTGTCCAATTTCGAGATTTTTTATCACCATTGCAAGTAGGGACCTTTTGGCCTCAAGGCACGTATTACGAGGTACAGAGGTTGGGCACTTTAAGTTTTGGGTCTATAGTCCTTTTGGCCAACATTTTTCATTCTCTCATCCGTTTTCATGGAATTCTGAGTCATTTTTGGTGTGTTTTTGGTCAATTTCGGGTTTCGAAGACCTCACTGCAAGTTTGGGGGTTTTAAGTTCTAAAATGCAAGTGATACTGATTTGTCACTTGTAATGGGGGCCTTGAGACCCGATTTGCAAGTGAAAGTGCTTTTAGTCACTTTATAAATTTCATGTAACTTTCCATGGGGGCCTTGAGACCCAAATTGCAAGTGAAGAGCACTTTTCCACTTTACAAAATTCATGTAACTTGTAATGGGGGTCTTAAAGCCCGATTTACAAGTTAAAGGTTTTTAAAAGGTTACGTTTTATATCACTTGTAATGGGGGCCTTGAGACTCGAAATGCAAGTTAGAGGCTTTAAAGTTACTTTTTATTAATATGTGACTTGTAATGGGGGCCTTGAGACCCGAATTACAAGTTGAAAGGTAAAAGTCAAGTTTCATGTCACTTGTGATGGGGGTTCCAAGACCCGAATTGCAAGCGAGGGCCTTTTAAGTCTTTTTAAATATTGATAACTTGGAATGGGGGTCCTAAGACCCGATTTGCAAGTGAATGGTCTCAAGTTCAAGTTTAAATCACTTGCAATCACCCATCCAAGACCCAATTTGCTTGAAAGAGAGTTTTACATAGCATTTTTCACTTGTAAAAATATTTTTCCACATTGCAAGTAAGTCACCTTTCACTTGCACTTGCAGTCAGCCTTCCAAAACCCGAAATTGAGTTTTGGCCTCACTTTTGCAGCCCCTTTGTCTCATTCTTGTTAGTCTTGTTTGCACACATGACCTACCAAATCAATAATATAAGGCATGGGCCTTATTTTTCAAGCAAATTCCAAGGCTGGAGAATGATACAAGGAAAGAACGGCCACATGACGAAGTCACACAAGGAAATTGCAAGTAACATGATCTCTTGTATGTTTTGAAATCATTTGCAATGTTGGTTTCTAGACCTGAAATTGCTTTTATCAGCAACTTGTAATTTGTTTTATCAACTTATAACTTGTGAGCATAAGGCAGAGAATGATGATAAGAGAAAAGGCATAGTATGGCATATTCAAGTGAAGATATGGAATAGACAATGTAATGGAGGTCAAAGTTATGTTGTATTACTACATATGATACAAAGAAAGAACAACAAGAAGCTGAAGCACAGTCATGCCAAGGGAAAGCGATGATATTTCCAAGAAAACTTCAAAATGGATGTTTTTCACCAAAATATCTTCTTACCTACTGAAATTAGTAACATGAAAAGGCAGTCCTATACAGGTCTATTGAGATAGGACAATGAATCAAGACATCTTAGAATTATGAAAAGGAAAAGACAATTGATTAAAGAGCAGTTTGTGAGGTATTTTTGAGCATGAGAACTTCATTGACAGAGGATGACGGAAAACTATGATGTTCTATGTCAAGGGGCAGTTATATCAAGTTGCAGTACAGATTTATGAAGATGAAGACGGTCCTAAGAGCTAGGAATGTGACAAAGCCATACAAAAAAGTGAATAAGTGACAGGAATGTTTGATGGGCAATATAATGCTTTCAAGACAAAGATAGAATGATGCTTTTCCAATGAAAGCTAGAATGATCCAAGATGCAAGTCCCTGTTCCAGTTCAAGATGCCTTCACCAGACCTGAATACTTCAAATCATGGAGTATCCTGTAGCAGAATTAAGACCGACAAAGGATGATGTAGTTCAAGTCGTGTCTTCGGACACTTAGAATAGTTTCAATTGTGTACTTGTAGTTTAGTTTTGACAAATCACATGTAAAATGGAAAAATGTAATTGCATGTGATAGTATCACTTGCAAAGTTGTAACTTGTAATTACATGTAATTACATTACAAGTCAAATTACAATAGGACTTGTAATGTTGAATAGGTCAATTGCAGTTAGTTAGTGGTTGAGAGAATTTCTCAAGTTTGTTGGGATCCTCCCACCTTTTTCTCAAGGCTTCTCTCCTATAAATACTTGAGGGATTCTATTGTAATATTTATCTTTTGGCAATGCAACAAAACTCTGCTAGTTTGTATGTGCACTCTAAAACTTTGAGCTTAGATGTAAATCAGATTACAGTCAATAAAAGAGGCAAATTGCTTTCAAACTTTGTGTTGATTCAAGGTGTTATGTGACGACATTTTCTACATATTGATTGTGAGTTTTGTGGTGTTATACAAGAGGGATTCAAGCTTAACTTTGCAGACTTTGAGCTGCTTAATGCGTTTGGAGTTTTAGATTGGTTTTCAAATTTGATACTACAGACTTTGAGTTGTTTGTCACATTTGAAGCTATTGTAGAACGCTCAAGCAAAGGGGGTAACTTGCAAACTTTGTGCTGCTTTTATTTTCTATGTTTGTGCATAAAAAGTGCATCATGTAATTAGACTTTGAGTTACTACATACTGTACTTGGTTACCAGAAAATCATCTAAAAAGGTTGATAGGAGAGTAAGTTGTCAAAGACTTTGTGCTTTTAATATGTTCCCATCCCGGAGGAGCAACAAAGGACTTTGCGCCTTTATGGAAACTTTGTTTCTTTATTTGTTTACTTCATTAATCATTTATGCTTTCAGCTGTGATTCTTTTTTGAAAAAAGAGAAAAGAATAAGTGTCTTTTCTGAAAAGAGAGAACAAGACAGAGTTTCACCTAGATTTAGAGTAGATTTATAGTTAGAGTTTATTTCTGAATTGTTAAAATAGAAAGCAAAGGGGGAGCCTTCTCTTTGAAAATAGGAGAGTTTATCTCACCTATTGTGGCTGAAACCACAATTTTGTACGCTTTCCCAAGTATACAAAATTTTCAACCAACAATACATTTGGTCTTGACTAGGACATATAGAGTGGAGAAATCTATAACAACGGACTAGTCACAAATGAGAAATTTCTCCTAAGAATTGGAAGGGAATATTGGGTTTGAGATTCGCCCATAAGAATGAGTACATCATTTGAGCTTATGAAATTCTATATGGATAGAAACATAGGAGGGATGCCTAATAAGTTAAAGGAAGTCATATAATTGACAAGACTTTACTTTGAGTGGCTCTTATATTAAAAGAGATACACTTTCAAAAGTAAGCATCTATTGTTATGGCGGAACGTCATAGAATTTTTCACTTAGCAAGAAATGTTGAAAACTTTACGGAATAGAACATCGGAATTGTTACTTGTGCTCAGAAAGGATATATCGAAGTTGAGACTCTCCTATATGATTAAGAAATCATGGAGCTAAACGTTCATGCTTGATGATTAAGTATGCGATTAAATTTGTTATCATCTAGGGATCAACATGATTGAACAGGGATTAATACTCAAAATTAATACCAAATTATATCAGGAAAATTAAATTGAGTTAAAAGATGAATTACATCTTTGAAAATAATCCAAGGACAAAAGAAATCCACGGTATGGATGTCCTAAGGTAAATGGGAGTTATCTCCACAAAACTTATAACCATTATTACATGTGAATTAATGATGACGTGAGATCAAAATAGGTTTTCACTTAGTCAAAGGATAGACTATTGTTGGATATAAAAAAATCTATGTACCCAAAAAAATCTTGGAAGACTCAAGAATGGAATAAGGAAAGGAATGTCAGAATTAGGACATCGGAACGACAAAGGGAATTGTCGGATGAGGATCCACTATAATCTGGAAAAGATAGAGTAAGAAGCTACACGAAATGTGGCAAGATAATGTCTAGTATATCAGGAAATGAAGACCGGATTTCATCAAAGGTAGGACATGTAAACTCTCTTGCAATTCCAGAAGGAAAATGGTAGAACACAAGACAAATCAATTTGTCTATGTTAGTAGAACTGACATAATGTTCTAGTGGATAAACTCATCGAAGTAACCAACACTTTTTGGAAACTTGACTTATAGGATTTTAGTCCTAAATAATATATTGTGGCAAGTAGTTGCTTAGTAATCCTGAAAGGTTATTTCAGTTTAGCAAATAATGATAGGGTTGTGTAAACCATGATCATACTATGAAAACATTCAGTTGAGCAAATGTGCAATATATTATTATAGTCAAGTAAGCAAAAATGGTAGATTAAATCTTGAATGATTTAAGTTTAGACCATTATATGAAAAGGAAAGGTTAGAAACTCTATTAAGCCAAAATAGGCTCAGAAATAGGGTAAACTATAAACTTGATAGAATGTCAAAAAGGAGTAATAGATCGAAGTGATCAATGAAACTTTGTCAGTACAAAGCTTAATTATGAAACGGTATCAAGATTTGACAGGTGTCCAGAAGCAATGTTATGCTCAAGATGGACAAGTAATCAAAAGAAAGTATTTTATGGTAAGAAAAATGGATGTGTAAGTGACGGACGGACTCGGTTTATGAGTTGTCTAAAAGAGTAAATACCAAAGGGAAAGGATGGGACCCACGATGTAGTGTACAATACATCGACATTTCCTTTTCTATTGGGATTATACTAAGGATAAATTCATGGGCCAATGATTTCCGATCACTATGTATAGTTATTATTATATATTGGATGTGTATATGCAATAAAACTCTTTGGGAGAGTAAGTATGTGAGAGGCATACAAGTTTTCCCTATGCGATAGTGAGGACACCCAAAGCAAGGTCTAGAAGGACAAGGGTACTACATAGGATGAATGTTTTGTAAATCTTACGTATTTTGAGAATTGTAAGTAAAATTATATTTGACTTTAACTGTATGTTAAAAGGCTATAGATATTGGGGACGATGATTCACAAGGGGGGAAGTATGTTACATCCCAAATTGTGAGGTTACTATTTACTATTACCATATAGCGTAAATATGAATGTAATGTGAAATCTAGAGATGCTTGTACCTTGTTATCAATATGTATGTTATCTCATTTGACGTTGTTTCATTTGATGTTATCTCAATTGATGTTATTCGTGGTGAAATATTGCATATATGTGAATAGATGGTTATTGAAGTATTGTTATTCTAACTTTAAAGATGTTTATATATATGCTGCTTATTGTTGTGAACAAAGGACTGCTAAGGTATGTGCTAGTGGTTGCAGGTAAACGTTCAATCTCCAGGGAGAGGGGAAGTATCACTTAGGAGAGGAGCTTGGTCGGTTAACCGGTAATGTGAACTATCTGAGCATACACACATGTCACCTTAGATTGAGTGAAATGAGTCAGTTTGTGTGGGTAAGTCAACCATAGCTTGTAAGATTGCATTAGGAGTCTTGTCTACTTCTTTACGCTTTAGGAGTGATGTTTATCTATTTATCTGTTTATCTGTCTCGTATTACAATCATTATGAAGGTAATATGAATGAATGTAACTGAATAGGGAGTGGACATATATACATGTATATAGTATACAAATGTATCCATATGTATATACATATCGATACAGGCATATGATTGGGAAATGGATATGCTCATACGGGTGCATCGATATGGTATACCTACACATACATGTACATTGAGGTATATACAGGTATATACATGTATATATGCACACAACCTATTATAAGTGGATATTAATAATATTATATTATTATTGTTTGACAATTTACATATACATGTATATGTATATATATATATATACATATATCAGATATGTTGACTGGCTTACGATATGTTTGCGGAGTTATATATATATATATATAAATTTTTACCTTAATATATATATAATATATAATATATGTATATATTTAATATTTAATCTCATAATGGAAATCAAATCATTGATTTAAATATCAACTCTCAATTTGAAAATCAAATTATTTTACAAATTGATCTCAACATAGGAAATCGACTTATTTCCTATTTTATCAAAATATTTACAATTTAACTATGGGAATCGGGTTTAATAATGCCTAGTCGATTATTGAATATCAAATATGGAAACTAAATGAATCGAACATTGTCTTTGAAACTTTGGGAAATATATGTCAATCTCCAATATAGTGAAAGAGGAAATATTTCACAAACTATAATGTGAACTATTGAAATCAAATAAAATACAACGGCTAAGAAGACATGCGCATACGCGTGGGGCTGTGACCAAGTCGTAGGAAATGCAAACGCAGTTGTATACTTGTCGATGGACCCATAATTTTAGGCTATGTGGATTGCAAATAACATTGGACTTTTTCACTATGCATCTTTACTCGCCAGATTTTTGGATTGGCACCATATCAGGAAGATGCCTATAGGTGTTGATTCTTCATATTTAACCATGTGCAAGTATGAAATGGTCTTCAACCTGCTGTCATGTAATGGAGGTCGACTCACCTCTTGGAAGCTAAGTATGAGATTTGAAACCCGCCACTTGCTAAGTTGAACATTTCAAATCATAGTTTTGGTAGTTTACATGCCTTTGGAAATGGGATTCGATGGGGCTGTGAGGCTCTATATATAGCCGACTCATTTCTTCATTCTTTATGCATTCTGTTCTACAATGAATTTTTAGCTAAGCATACATTTTGTTTAAGTGTGAATTCATCATTTCATGAGAGCCGTATTATTCTGGAAATTGAGTCTTTCATCAAATTTCTACTTCAATATTGAGCTACTAGAGAGTTTCATAATTTCATCAAACTGCAATCATTACCAGTCTGATTCATCATTTTTTGGGACATAAATTCTGAGAAAGGAAAACAAAGTTTAGGGAGGGATTTGTCGATTGATCGGAAGTGTTGGAAGTGTTGTGAAGATAGGTTGAATCTTCATCATCTAGAGAAAAGCTAAATACCAGTTTGAGATTACCAGTCTGTGATGTTGCCATATGCGTATATCTCTGAAAGTCATTAGCTACAGTCATTCATCATTTTCTGTGTGACAATTGATATAGTCATCTTCATAATTCTGAGTGATATTCATAACCAATAGTATTCATATTCTGAGAGATTGTTTACATTTAGAGGGAAACGTATTCTACCCATGGAATACACCTTTTTTCGGTGAGTATGTTTTGAGAGTAAGAAAAATGGAATTTTGTGAGGAAATTATCAACTTCTGAGGGATTGGAAACTTGATACATGAAACTGGATTGAGCAACCAAAGGAGAAGGCTGCCCTATCAAACATCATCTGGGAAGCGATAACAGGCATGGGGTTTTTCTACTTCTTAATGTTTGCAAAATAATTATTGTGTTTTCTTTACTGCATGAAATGTATTTTCTGCCTGTGCAATAGAAGTGTTTTTGTTGTCTTCTGGAAAAAGAGAATTGAAGCCTTTAGATTGCTTTTCATGACATGTTTTTAAGTACTCCATAATAGGAGAGTTTGCTTGACACATATACTTAATTGTATTAGAAATGTCAGTTAGACACAAGTATTTAACTATACTAGGTATGTCAAAGAGATTACTTGCCTAAGGAACTCAACTATACCGTAAGAGGTACAACATAGGTATTTAAATATACTGGATATGTTTGAACATGGGATGCAATGTGTTTGTATAGTTACTCTATTGTAGGAGGTGATTGCGTTTCTTAGTTAGGTATATGCTAGGCTTGATTTGAATGCAAGAGTCACTTGAGGTACACCAGCTGAGTTATTAGGTTAACTCTAAAAGCTTGTGTTACTCCTAGGATAAGCATGGGAGTGGATTTGTGTACTTACTTGCTAAAAAGATTCATTACTAGTAGATTAGTTGGTTGTAGGTTAGTCTAAGGTGACGGATTTACCCATTGAAGGACAATACCTACGCGTAGTGTAAGATAGCCCTAAGTCAAATCGACCCTGAATAGTGTATGTGATAGATGACCCTTAGTAGAAATACTGCATGAAACACTTTGATCAAAGTAGTGTAATGTATAAGACATCCTCTTAGACTGGGCGATGATTACACTGTCAGTTCACCGTGATCCCGTATTACATACTAGTTCAAGAGTTTGTCGGATTGCATAGGTTCTAGTTATGTAGGACACAACACTATGCTCAGTTGGTTAACAGTATCGGTTACTCTACCAATCTCTTTGTCGAAGGGAGGGCCATCTATCGAATGATAGATGTGTGGGGGACCGCATTATAAGTCCGTGGTTGCCGGAAAAGCGCCCGAGTGATGCTTCTCCTCCTCATCAAGCTACCGGAGCACCAAGATTAGAAAGGACGGATTCCTGGACGTTCTTACTACTATTTGTTCTAAAGCTCATTGGAGCTATGATAGTTAAGGTACGTTTCCTTGTTATTTCTACTTGTGAAGTTATTGTAATGAAATGGAATCTTTATTGTAATTTTATTATGATATCTTATTCATATATTATCATTAAAAGAAATAAAAATTATATTGCAATGACTTGTTAGCACGTTTATTTACTCTTTGATGTAAATTTGAAAAAAAAATATTTTACCAAAGGGTCGGTTCGTTACAAGCATGGTGAGTTCAGGGAAGAATTTGCAGTCATGATTTACTTTGCTCAACCGAGTCACAAGTCAAGCAAAGGAAAATTCGTTTCAGCCTTGGATGTTTTACATCATTTCCCAGATTATTGACAAAACTGAACACTATGACTAACCAACTTTGATCAATGACAATCTCCACCATCAAATAACAGAGTTCTTCAAGGCCAATGAGTTCCATATGATATCTTACCTGGTGTATCTAATGGCCTTTCAAGGCAGGTTTAGAGGTTTGAATGTCATTTGAACTTTGGGTGTTCAACATATGTATGATCATTACCCACAGTTAGAGTTTTCAGAATCTGAGCGGCATTACAAGTGGGTGAATGATGTATTCTCTATGCATACTGTGTGAGAATTAGATAATGAGTTGCATATACGAATTTTAGCAAATGCTAGATTGGCAATGGCGGAGTGGGCTGATTGGTTTATCCAATTTCCCACATTCTCCTACATCAAGGTATGTGGCTTCTCAGTTGATCCAATCATGCTACCGAGATATCCAACTGATGAAGTAGTGTTCATGGAATTTTTAAGGCAAGTATACGATGTTCACACCTTTTTGCGTAACAAGCACAAGACTGCATTCAGTTTCTCAGTTGGAATGAGCATTTACAGATGTAGATCATCAGTTGATGCCAAACTGATGGGTGATGAAATGTCAAAGTTTGGCCTCAAGTTTTTCAATGAGAAGCATTCATATGATCCTCATGGAGTCTTTGCATCACATGTTGGTTAGAATCATGCACATGTGCCTACAGTTGAAGACTTTTGGGTTAATCATGTGGATGAGTTCAAAGTGTGCAAGCGTAGTTATAGCAGATTTACTCTGCAGCAGAAGGCTGATTTCTTATCAAAAGATGTGGAAGGTCTTTCAGATGATGATGGGAAAGTCCTACTTCCCATGTATGTCCGAGATCAGATCGATCAGCGGCCACTTCCACAAATAAATTGGTCCGACAAAGAAAACACTTCAACTGAGGAAAGAACGAGCTGAGTTATCAAGAACAGTAGGTTATTCCTGAACAGTAAAAGGACGCGGAAGGTATCTATTCCAATTGCAGAGCCGCCAATAGTTCAATCATCTCTACCTTCTTCTTCTTCTCGACCAAAACTCGAAGTGAAAGCTATGAGTGTTCCTCCAGAAAGTACAAAGATCAATAGAATGTTAAGGAGTTTAAAGGAAAAGATGAAGTCTCCCATTGGGATTTAGCAAGAACAGCAAGCAAATGTATCAAAAGATCCAGTTGAATCAACACCACAAGTTGAAGCGGTGCCTTCATCTCCTGTTTCTCCAAGGCTTTCTCCCATTCATAAGATTCAGTAGTTGATTCACTAATTCGCAACATCTCAACACCGCTTCATTCATCAAGAGTTGATAGAACAGGAACTGAGCCTCCCAGAGAAGTTAGCAAAGATTCCTCGTCTTGGCTTGAGAACATCCTGGGCAGGAAGAGGAGGAAGCCTTCTTACCAATTGAACTTTGCAGAACTTGATAACATCTACCAGGACACACCAGTAAAGAAAATTAAGAAGCAAGTTCACAAGAAGAAGAATTCTAATGATGAGATTATCATTGAGATTGTTGCACCTCTGGAGGACAAGAAAGTCGATGAGGTTGAGATTGATGACTTCGGGGTTGTCAAGTCTAATCTCAATAGAAACACCTGACATACTAATGTGAATTTCTTTGAGGTTGCAACAGATAATCTAAAGGAACGAGTGCTCAAGGATGGAGAAGATAAGGCAGCCCTCAAGGCTGAGATTCGGCAACTGTGGCAATATATTTCCAATCTCCTTCATGGCACTTCATAGGATACTTTGTTGCTTCCACAAATTTTGGAGTCACTAGCAGATCAACGTCAACTAAGTCAGTTGGTCATATACGGGAAGCATATGTGAGGTTGGATAGAGGAATTCATCACCAAGGGCAGATTTATACTTACAGAGATATACCAATTGAGGTATAACGCCCATAATCTTCGCCAAGGGATCCAAGGGTTTGAGCAGTATATGGCAAAAGTGAAACCAATGCATGAAATCATCATTTTTGACTTGAGGATGGCTTCTAATTCAGTTGTTACAAAAGAACATAAGAAGAAGATTTTTGCTTGGAGAGAACAACACCTTCAAAGTAAAAACCTATGAGAGAATATCTGTAGAGTCGACTGAATGTAGACAAAAGGTTGCTAATACTCTCAAATTCATAAGCACATTTGTTTCATAGATCCCTTGTCAATATCTTTAGGATGGTGGCACTTATTTTGATCTTGGTGAAGTACAAACAAAGTTTTAGAATCTCCTCCGTGGTAGTTTTGGTAGTGATCCTATTGCCAGCAAGATGAATCATGTTCTCACGATGTCAGCAAAATTTGATAAAGCAGCGGAAGAGATGAAAGAATTTATGAGTTTGATTGCAGATGGTGAGGAGATGTTGGCAAAGCAAAATATTGTTGTGGATAGTATCAGTGCTCCTACCAAAGAGGCAATTACCAGATTTTTGGCGGATATAGTTTCTCAAGTTATCACTGAGTGAGTCACCGTTTTGGGGCAGCAAAGATTTCCAACAATAGAAATCAAGAAAAGCAGCAATTAACTTGATGCTTTTTCCAAGTTAAACTTGTTGTTCTCATTCATGCATATCTATTCTTTGTAAAATATCTGATGAAGTTGGAGTTTTTCTTGCTTTATAGTCAGTTAATTAATTTTAGCAGGTAGTTAGTTGTTAGTTATCTTTTGTTTAATCTTATAAATAAAGCTTGCATGTTGGCAAGACTAGTTGTAAAAACAAGGAGATTTTGGGGTTCCCTACTACCTTGCCCATTTCTTTTCAACCGTTATTGTGCTAACAAATTGCTGAGCCTACTTTTGCCTACAACTTTGTTATTCAGTGTCTGTTCACTTTGTGTAAGAGCAAGTTTGCAAGCCTATCTTTGTTGCAGATTATTGTTCAATTTATGTTCAATCTTTTTCTAGTGTAATTGTTGTTGGAAACTTGAGGAAGGAAATCTCATGCCTACTTTGCTTTGATTTACTGTCTCAATCTCTCTCAATATTTTGTCTTACGTATTTGCTTGCATAATCTTTATTTCAGCTTACATCTCATAAGTGTAATGAGTCTTCAGGTGTTATCTAGGAGAAAGTCAATTTAAGTTTCTATGTTAATCAAATCATTCCTTGTTTACTTTTGATTCTCAAGCTCTGAGTTTACTTGAGTTGTCAAAAGCATCTTTAGAGTAGGCCTAGTTGTAGTTTGAAGTTTCAAAAAAGAGAAAACCTTAGCTACGACAAAAAGATTTTTATAACCATGTGCTCTTAGCTAAGAATAAAAAGATTGGCGAGTAATTTAGTATTCTTTTTAAGCATCATCAGCGAAGAGGGGGCTTCCCCTCCTAATTTGAAGAGCAGTTCAACTGTGCATAGCTATCCGTTTCCAATCCGCATTCCACAGGTGCGAATTGAAATGCCAACAAAATCAAAACAATCTCGAAGGCTTTTCTTTTAATAAAAGAAGTTCAAGGCCCTCCCAAGAGCACACTTGATCGCTAACAAGTGCCAAAAAAAGTACTTGATCAATCCTCACATTGGCTAACAAATCAGCAACACTATTGTCTTCTTGGAAATAATCAACAAAAAAGATATCCTCCAAATCTTTACACAAAGTAAGAAAATCCTCTAAAACTTCCTACAACTTCCAATTAGAAAAAAAAAACTTCCTTAAACCAAGAATGACATTAGTCGAGTCTCTTCCACTATCAAATTCTGACAACCCACAAACCTAGCCAAGAAAAGACTTTCCACCACAACCTCCCATTCCACAAAATTATTAGACGTACAACCAAGAAAAAAGGATCCTCTTTTGACAAAGAGCCCTACCTCATTTTTAAGCACTGCACAAGCCCTAGCCAATCCCAAATTGCCCCTAGAAGCCCCATTGAGACTCAATTTGAGAAACCCCTTGCTTCTATCACATTTCTTCACTATTACCCCTTGAATGGGGGCTCAGGTATAACTTTTTGTGTGCTATGTCTAAACTGAGTTAATTTGGATATATATGCAATTTGCTTTTCTTTTCTTTTCTTTTATTCTTAAATGTACAAAAAACCCCATATTTAAATTAATTTTCATACTTGTAAATGTTATAAATATTCTTCTTTGGATTTCAATAAAGCGAGACTCCCCTAAAAATAAAGTAAAGACCATTTCTCACGTTTCTATTGCAACTTCTAACTTTGCCTGTGACAAAACAAATTGCTAATGCTGTTGAACAAAGGAATTTTTATCTTGTTGGCAAGTTGTGCACAATTTTGTTGTGCTTGAAAAGCTAGTGTTACAACTCAATTCAAAAGCATCAATTGCATTGTTTTCAATCTCTTGCATAAGCTTGGTCTAGTTGTCAATCTACATAGCAAGGATTTTTTTTGAAATAGTTAGCCTACCTAGCAAGGATCTACTCGAGGGAATTAGTATTCAAAAATTATCACGACAAGTTTTCAAAAGACTTACCTTTTGGAGGCATTTTGAACCATATATAAGACATTATTTTATGTAGGATATGAACAAGAACAATGGTTGAATGCAAAATTCAAATCAAAACTAAGCTGGAATATGGAAATTTATGTCAAGAGAGGAAATGGTCTGCAAAAATGGAAATGAAAACCCAAAATTGTATTTGTTCCAAAATGTCTTGAGAAGTACAAATTTAATAATAATACATGACCATTCCGTTCACCTTGAGGATGATTGTTCAAATCCTACAAAACAATTATATTTGTAAAATTAATATAAAATATTATTGTTACATTTATTTACTATAACTAGGATCATATACATTATATTACACCCCCCGTTAATCTGTGGGTGTTATAGTGAGACCAAGCATACTTTTGAATTTTTCAAATTTCTCTCTTCCGAGAACTATTGTCAAGATATTAGTTGGTTGCTCTACAATTGGACAATATATCAATTTGATATTACCATCTTTCACATAATTCCAAATCAAATGGAATTTAGTTTTGATTTGCTTGGTTTAGTCGTGAAATACTAGATTTCTTGCCATGTTGATTGCTAAAGTGTTATTGATCATGAGTGGTGCATGAAATGTATTTTTCCTTCAAATCCTTAATCTAATCCACAATATTTCCCTAGTTTCCTTTGAAGCTACCATATATTTTTCTTTTGCTAAAATAAGAGTTGGCACCAACTGCTTCTTTGACTTCCAAGTGATGACTGTTGATCATAAATTCTTTAAAAAACCTAAAGTAGATTTCCCATCTTCAAAATCACTTGCATAGTTTGAATATGATTATCCAGGTAGTTTGAAGTCTACTGCCTTGGAGTATTTTAGCCCAAAATTGTGAGTTCCCTTTAGATATCAAAGAACCCTCTTTGCTACTAACAAATGACTGTTTCTTGGTTGTTGCATGAATCTAGATAGAATGCCAATAGAAAAAACAATGTTTGGTACAGTTATGGTTACATAAAACAAACTTTGAATGAGTTGTCTATACTTAGTTATATCTTCAAACTCTACAATATCATTTGATGTCAACTTTATATTTTGTTCCATGGGTGTCTTGAGTGGTTTATAGCATGTCATTCGAAACTTGCTTAGAATTTCACAAATATAATTTTGTTGTGTGATGAAAATATACTTGAATTTTTAAATCGCTTAAATACACAAATAGTAATGGAGATGACCCAAATCTATCATTTCAAAATATTTCATCAAATTTTTCTTAAACTTTTGTAGTGTACCTTGCATTCTTTGTTGTTATAAGAACATCATCCTCATATACAACTAGTAGATATACAATTGTCTTGTCAATTATCTTGACAAAAATAGTTGCATCTTCAAATTCAAAACATTTGAAGTTCATGCTCACTAGGTATTTGGTGAGTTTTTCGTACCAAGCTTTGGGGCTTGTTTAAAACCATCCAACAATTTTAACTTACATACTTTTTGTTCTTGACCTTCAATTGCAAAACCTTCTAACTGATTCATGTAAACCATTTCTTTGAGATCACCATTCAAAAAAGCATTTTTCATGTACATCTAATGAACTTTCCATCCATTTTGTTCTGCCAAATCCAAATAAACTCAAATGGTGGTCCCTTTCATTGTTGGTGCAAAGATTTCCTCATAGTCTATTCCTTCTTTTTGAGCATACCCTTTTGCGACAAGCCTTGCTTTGTGCTTGTCAAGTGAAATATCTGCTTTTACTTGTTTCGAAAGACCTATTTGCAACCAATGGGTTTGCAATTGAGTGAGGATCAGTCAATCAAGTGCCATTCTTGAACAAGGCATCATATTCAATTTTCATTGTTTTTCTTCATGCATCAAGCTTTTCAGCTTCTTTGAAGGAAGTTGATTTTCAATCAAAAGCAATATTGATTTCTTCTTCTAAATGCCCTCCCAATGTAAACTTTTCCATCTTATCTTGATTCTGTTCCAAGGGCTTTTCTTCTTCTTGTTTGGCTTTGTATGCACTTCTAGTGCATGTTTTTCCAAATTCATCAAGTATGACATCTTCCAATGTCTATGTAGCCCTGAAATGTTACCCTTAATTTTTTTTTTTTTTTCAGTTCACATACAATGAAATCATGCACCCGTTAAGATTAGCTCCAAACCAAAACGATGCTAAAATAAACTCTAACCAAGAATGCACCCTAAAACCACTTAAGGAAGAGGGGCGGGCATATGGTCGGAGGATCCCTAGGATCTAATAACTCAATAATTGACTCGATTACAATTGAAAAAGAGAGCTAAACTCAACACCAAGAATGTGCACACAAGATCCTTTAGAAGGTGAGGTGCTAACATATGATGGAGTGCTAATTATCAAACTGAAAGAACACTTCTTCTGCTTTGCAAGCATCCACAAGCAGTGAGAATACTCCACTTATTTAGTGGGTGTGATTATTACAATTATTTTAAGGCGACAAGCCAGCCATGTAACCACACTTCCACTTGTACAGTGGGGGGTATACAAATCCTCACAACCACTTATTTTGTGGGGGCAATACAACATTAATTAAAGAAGCTTTATTAAACTCAACCACTCAATCGTGGGAGTATAAAATAAACTAGAATTTTGCAGCAATGAAACAATGGCTGTTAGTAGTAGTACTACTAATCAGCTCACAAACAAATAACATACAGCTGCAAATGAGAATGATATGCTTCCAAAAACACTCAATGGTTAGAGTAACACTTCTTCTAACATTTACAATGCCAAAATGATATAGAAAGAAACTCAGAACAGCATTATAACAATTTCTAACTAATCTGATCAGATACATGAAATACAAAAAATCAGATCAGCAAGGTGAGAATTCATCGTAATGGACGTATCTTCGCCAATTCAACTCGGAAATCTCTCAAACCACAGCCAATCAACAGCTAAGAGCTAGGCGTCCAACCTCCATTGAGAAAACGAGCCCAAAACAGAGAGAAACAGCTGGCACGATTCCCAAGACAGTCAAGAAGAAAGGTACAGCCTCCAGGAAGGGTTGACCTTCTCCCAAAAATCAAAAGCTTCACTAAAAATATGAAAACTTCCAGAAAGGGTCGCCCTTCACAGTGAAACAGCATGGACGAATACCCAGAACGAAACAAAAATCAGTGACGAAGCTATGAATAGAAAATAGCTTCAGCCATGGCAAATCAGCAACTCAGAAAACAGGCTTTACATCAGCAACCTATTTGATATCATCAATTTTAAGCTCCATCTGCACTCCAAGGTGAAGAACAGTCACAATGATCCACTTAGGAAGCCATAGTTTCAGACCCGAAAGATGGATTGCAAAATTCTAAGCTTCCCCTTAGCCAGGTTTTGGATTTCAAACCAGTAGCATAACTTTACTTTCAAATTTCCAAGATAATATACAAAGAGCAAGGCACCAATATATAAGCTTCAATTGGCAAATGAAGCAATCTGTAACTCCCAACAAGAAACTGTTCAATTCCTCCAAGGGACGCCACCTTTTAGTATTTACTTTATTTAAAATATCAAAACATTCTCCTTTAGGCGTCCATTTCAATTTGCAACAATAAACATTTAAAATAAACATTAATTGCATATGAAGTTCGACCCCCTTTATGTCCCCTTCATTAAAACAACTTGAAGTCATCAAGCCTAGGCGTGGGGTACAACTTTCAAGACATAAAATTGACTAAGTCTGGAACTTAGTCCAAAGAAGGATAAAAGCCAAAACCAGAGCCAACGCCCAAACTGATTCTACCAGAAATAGAATGATGACCTAAGCAGGACTATTGATGGTGCCACTGCCACAATTAGACTTACTAAAAATAGCCAATGCCAAAAATAGTAAGTTAACTTCAAAAACCTTCAAAAAACCAACTGAACAGCCACACTGTCCAAAATGTGAACTGCGGATGATTGAACTACTGCTATAAATAGACTTACTAAAAATAGCAACTGCTATAAATAGTAAGTTTGCAAAACTTCATCTGAGCAATAAACAAGACTTAGTATATGTTTCCAAATGCCTTCTGAGTACAATCCGGGAAGCCAACATGACTTACTATAAATAGTAAGTGCCTAGAAAAGTTATCAGATGGAGATGCATGATACACCATTCTGAAGCTCTCTGAAAACTCAAAAAACTCCACCAGACATGCATCAAAAACCCATGCATACAAGAGCTCAAAACTACATCTGAAACCTCCTAAAAAATAGGAAACCTTAATTTTCAATTTTACTTAGCCTATGAGTTTCCAGAAATAGGCTGAAACCTCAAGAAGAGCGTAGGGCTAAAATGGGGACATTACAAGCCCATTTTGTCATTTGTGTGTTACTTGCAAAACAATTGGTGCCTGATTTTCTTGATCTAAAGCTCCTTCATCTTCTAGTTGTTGCTTCAAAAACAAGTTTTCATCTTAGAATGAAGTTCTAATTTCTTTCTTACAAGGAGTTTATTTTTCAATTACTAAAGGAAAAACAAATTCAATAGATTCCAACATATATGTCCCCCCATTTAATGTTTGGAATCTTCGTATTATTCTCCTTGAAAACATCGAATTTTGCAATTTTTTCAAGTTGACTCAACTATCAATAAATCGAATTTTGCAATTTTTTCAAGTTGACTCAACTATCAATAAATGTCAATTGCGTCCTTTGTGGATTCATAGAAAACATCTCTTCCAATGAGAAATTTTGTGTTTTCCTCGTCAAATAGTTTGTAGACCTTTGCAGATTTTAATTATTCCAAAAGGATGTATTTTTTACTCTTATGACTGAACTTGCTCCTTTTCTCCTTGGAAATCAATGCATAGCAAGTGGATCCTAGAACACAAAGATGCTACACTAACAAAAGATGACCACAACAAATTTCATCTAGAGTCTTCATTTGAAGAGCTATTGAAGGTGACCGCGTGGAGATAAACTGTTGTTTGAGCTACTTTCTACTTTAAAATGCAAGTTTACTCCTTTGAAATACAACACTGCCTAAACCATATTCATCGCAATTTTTTTCATCATTTCAACTACTCCATTTTGTTGAGGACTATGAAGAACTATGAGATGATGCTTGATCCCATTTTTCTTGAGATAGTCTTCAAACACCTTTGACATGCATTCACCGCCATTAGCAGTCCTCAAAGTGCCAATATAGGATTATGCATCATTTTTAACCATTGTGGGAAAATTTTGAAATGTTTCCAAAGCTTCTACTTTTTGCTTCAAAAATTCCACTATAGTCATCAATAAACAACATAAAGTACTTATTACCACCACCAAAAGGAACTAGAAGTGGACCACACAAATCAGAGTGGATCAACTGTGATTTTCTTTTAGCTCTCCAATTTGATTTTTGATATGGCTCTCTTTGTTGTTTATCCAAGATGCATGCTTCACATTTTTCAATTGTTTTGGGCAAAGTCAGCAAACCTACAACACCATTCTTTTGCATTGTTCAAATATAGGCCTGATTTCACTAATATTACTGCTGAGGTCTCTCATCCTGCTATAGCATTAGGCTCAGTGAGCGCCCAGCTTCACTCAGCACTCAGAAATGGTGTCAAATTGATTATTGCAGATCTGTAAACTGAACAATGGCTGATGTGTAGGTCTGCTGGTCACTGCACTCAAAGGAAACCCAGAGACAACTAAATTCACCTCTTAAATTGTATTAAACCCCCTCCAGCTGTAGCGAAGGGTTTCATATCCTTCCAGCCTCTCCATACCACTGTCAATGACAAAGCTGAAAGCACAGCAGCTCTAGGTCCATTAATCATTTTCAGTCATTCCAGTTCAGTTTAAGTGCTGGAAGAGAAGTGGTTTTGGGCCAGTATATGTTAAGGTTCTATAATGTATATATGCATGCTTCATCCATGTTTTCATATGAATATTTAAAATTTCCCTATATATTTTAAATTTTCCCTATATTTTATATAACCATCCCCTTTGCCATCCCCAAAATTGGCTTAAAAATTTGGGGACTTAGAGATGCGTCCTGCCATCCCCTGCCATCCCCATCCCGGAAACTCAGGGTAACACTGGTTAATATGCTAGAGCATGCAAAATATAATAGACTGAACTTGGATAGAGAGCGGAATAGGCTAAACAGTGCTGAATGGTTCGAACCCTCAACCTTCAAACTTCCTCAGAGCTGTGGATAACTCATGGAGCATGAACTTGAAGGAATGGCAAACTGCCAAACAGTGAACGGTGAACATAAAAATGGGGATGGAGGAATATTTTATTTTATAACCTAGACAAATGGTCTGCAGTTGCAAGGAAGAAAAAGAACAAAGGAACCTGCCACAACCATACGTGTTGGACAGTAACGTATTAGGTATTTATAGAATGTAAATAGCATTAGAAAGAAACTTCTATACAAAAGGACTCTCTAACAAAAGAAAAAGAAATGGAAGCTTCCATGAAAAGATGCATGTACAATCAGCTTTTAGAACAAGGAAGCTTATACAGCAAGATAGACACACAGAGTATGTTCAAATAACAAAAACATACAATAAAAATATGATATAGACTAAGAGATATATTCAAATAACAACATACAATTAAAACAAGATGTAGATTATGTGACTACTATAGCCCACATGACTATGTCTAATCAGGTGTTCTACTGCTTCAATTGCATGTTATGTTTTCTTTTCCGATGCCTTTATGGCATGAATATTTGGATATAGTATATCTTACTTTTCCTATACAGACAAATTTGAAAAACATAAAACAAAGGCACTTTATTTCTTTCAGAATGTTGCATAAGTTTTTTATTAACTAAAATTCAATGTTCACTGGGGTGAAAGTTATTTTGCTTACCTTCAATATCTTTAGCTGAATTGTGTGGCCAACAATGTTCATAAGACGATCAATCAATTTATTTGATATTTTCCCTTGGTTCATCTGCTTTAAGAATCAAAATGCAATCCATCAATCTTCCCAGCTATTTATGCAGATATTAATCGAAATTTCAAAACAATTTTTAATTAGACTTGCCTTTATTAGAATGCAGCATTGGTCAGTACACAAAGATAAAATGTAGATGATAAAAACAAAACCAATGTTCAATTCTCATTTGGTGATTTAAAGGTGTAGTGTCGTCCATACTGCTAATATTGCTACTTTAGCAAGCTTCTGTTTGACAAGTGCAGGCAACCGTCTTTTTGCTCCTTGTGATGACTGATCTTGCTCTTGAATGTTCATCATAGTTGGGCACACTGTTGCAATTGACAATAAGAAAGCTTCATATTGCCAATCAAATTACAGGTTCATAGGTTGAGGATGCTGGATTGCACCTAACAAGCTAAAAAAAATTATAGACTTACATTCTGCAACACTCTTTTCCAACTCTTGGAAAGATCTTTCCAGCATCAAACCTTTAGGCCTCCCCATACTGTCTTCCTTAGGAGCTGATGATAAGAGTTTCTATTAAAATGCAAAAGATAAGTACATAGATCAACAAAACAAGAATAAATTCTGCTGCTGTATTTTCGAAAGAAGGGAAACTGTATTAGCACTTAAGCAAAAACCATGAAATGCTTTTTTAAAAGTAAACTGAAATAGCAGCCTTAAATAGAGGTTCACAAGATTTCAGATTATTGGATTATACATTAAAGAAGAGAACTTAAAGTGCAGAAATTCATCTAGCAGTAAAAACTAACCTAGTGGCCAATGAAGAAAGCAAAAGTGCCTCATATATAAAGAAAGAAGTGAAGACATGAATTACTTCCTCAATGATACTTATATGAACAGAAAAAAGTTCAGTGTGACAGTTCCATGATAGGAATGTACAGATATCGGATACATGGTTATCCAATTCATTATTTGCTATACATGATTAAGAGTTTATGATAGAACTTTTTATATAAAGGTAGTCATCCACCACACTTTCAACATCATGTATAAGAGATTGTACAGAATACAAATCTAACTAAGAAGAATAGATCCTTGCCTGTTTAGTTGGAGAATCCTATAAAAGAAATCTTAGAAGATAGAGAATGACTAAAATTAGCAGGAATTCAAAAACTAAGTAAAATAACTGAAAAATAAAATTTGTTATTTCAATCTGCCTAATAGTAATTAAAACCATTACAATTCTAAAAATGAACAGTTTCAACTTCAATCAAATAATATTAGATTCCTTAATGATGGTTGACAAGTAACAATACAGCCTACAAATCAAGAATGGAAACAAAAGAATTAATGCAAATGTAATGTATGAAACAAGTGGTTTGAACATATTTGACGAACACCAACTTTTGTCAATCGTGATTATGTTTACCTTTCTTTGTTTAGTAGTCCCTGTGCCGTGAGCCTGGTAACAATATAAAATGGTCATAATGTAGAAGTTAACAGGAAAAATCACATTAAAAACAACACTTTCAGAGAGTAAAAGGCACTACGAGAAACTTCAAAAGTGCTGCAAGATTCTAGATCTAACTTTAACTTCCCAACACAACCCTACAACTTAATCCAATTATAAAAGTTGGATAAAAATAATATAATCATCAGTCAAAACAAGTTGTCCGAAAATAAAATTTCTTACAACCCTATTATGTATGATATAACAAGAGAAAATCTAAGTAACGTACAGGCCCACTTTCTAAAAAGATGCCATTGCATATAATATTAAAAAACCTTAGATTTATAGAGCAATTAGCATTTCTAAAGGATGCTTTCAACTATTTTATTTTCAATATTGTATTATGTTGAAATATTTGTACCAAACATGAAGCATCCACACAAAAAACAAGATAAGAACCATATTGCTATTTTCACATCACATGCAATCCATTCACATACATGAAAAGGTGATTTCAAAGATCCCATTCATATATTTCCATCTGAAAGATAACTTGAGATGTGCCTAATGACTTTTTCCAGTCACTTTCAGTAATAAAATAAGTAGTTTCATGCAGGAACATTAACATCTAATCAAAAGAAATGAAGATGAGATAGTAAAACTGACAGCCATAATAAACTATACATCTTTGTACCCCATTAATGCATCTATTTAAATATACAGCAAATGCTGACATTTACAGAACATAGTAAGAAGAAGTTCAATCTTGCAAACTCATTATAACCTTTAGATGAGAAACCGATCAGAGCAAAGAACTCCAGAAGTAAAATAGAACAAAAAATACTCACAAGAAAAAGAACAAAAATCGTAAACAAACAATTTAACAGAATTTTTAAGAGAATTTATGAAAAAGCATACCCAAATTACAAGAATATGCCCCAACCATAGGACGCAACAATAATGATCATCTCAAAAACCACAAGTAGCAAGTAAAATTAAGTTAATCAGAACCACAGATAACAAAAGATGGAACTTACAATTTTAGAAGGAAGGAGCTTGTTTCCTAAACTATTTACATCTCTTAAATCAACATCTTCTTTCTCTGTTATTTTATATTGGCTAGAAGTTGTCGTTTCACTTGCATCATTGTTAGACTTTCGTATCTGAGAGTCTGCTTTACGACAAATGTTTTTCTCTGACCTGGTTGAATTCATGCTATCATTAATTTCAAGCAACTTTGCCCCCTTTACAAGACTATCCTTAGATCTAACAAGCACACTCTTTGGATTTCTTTCATCCTTAACAGCAGAATTCTTGGCAGAATTCTTCCGTGATATCTCTACTGTAAGAGATGCCTCTTCTTTGTTAGTAATTCCCTCATATTTGTCAATTTTAAATGGCCCAAATCCAAAGTTAGAGCCTTGACTTTGGATCACTTCAACATCTCGATCATAACTGTTCTTATGAACTAAACTGTCACCACCTGCAAATAATGCTCTATCCCATAAAGAGTTTGGACCTTTCAATCTTGCTAAAGGCACACTTCTTGCTGCTGACTTCATGCAAACACTACCTACCTTTAGCAGCTTCTCTGGCATCTTCTCAATGCATCTGTCAACAGGTATCTTCTTGATATATTTCTTTGTCAATTTCTTGGAAGCACGCATAGGTGAGGGAGCAGGTTCATTCCTGAGGAACAAATGTAAGTAGTGAAACACAATTGCCAAATATATTTTGACTTGATCTTTCCCTTCATTTCTCCAAATACCAATACAAGAATAAACAAAGCATAACTGAACACTGCTAATTGCATGAATTCAAAGAGACAAAGGAAGTAAACCTAAGGAATTTAGTTAATACTAAATATAGAAAACCTGCAAAAAATAACATACCACTTAATTTACAAATAATAATATGATAAAATAGAAAACAAAGCATTTCAAAATGTGGCAAATGCTAATCAAGGAAGAAGCAAATCTTCCAAAAATGTTTGGAATATCAAGTAAGAGTCACTAACTTGACCATACATAGAAACACATGGACTGCAGTAATATAAAGATCTTTGGAGTGCAGCAGAACCACTCCAAAGCAAGTTTTCTGCAATTCTCTGAACAAACTCTAGCATAGAGAAGATAACAGAGCCAAACGACAGCTCCAGGAACCATAACAAAGCCACTATTGAATACTGGAAAAAAAAATTCTTCTCCTTGTTTTTCAGAAATAAAATCTTAAAGACACAAAGGTAACCATGATATGAGCAGATTTAGATTAAAAAGCTTAAGCCATTAACAAAGTCAAATCATTAAGAAGGAGGACCACTTTGGAGGCTGAAGAACAATACCACATCATCTGATGGTACAAAACAAGTTTTCAGTAAATCCCAGAACAACATTCAACATAGAGAAGATAGCAGAGCCAAACAACAATTCCAGGAACCTTAACAAAGCCACTCTAGTGAAAATAGGAAAAAGAAAGTCTTGTATTTGCTTTTCAGAATTAAAATCTGAAGACACAAAGGTAATCATAATGCAAGCACATTTAGCTTTAAGACTTTAAGGCATTAGGAAAATCAAATCATTAAAAAGAGGAATCACCTCTAAGGCTGAATAGTACCAATACATTTGATGGACAGCATCTGGGATCTACCCACCATGAAATGATAATGGAGTAGTATGGTTCTCACCTCCTCCTCTAATTGCATTGAAAGAAATTAAGATCTTGTGTGACTCATTTTCATATAGTATCAAAGCCTTGAGGGTGATTCTCCAAGGTAGAGTATTGAAAGTAAAGATAAGGATCAGGTAACCAGAAAGTGCAACAAGGTTTCTTGAAAATTTCCAGATCTGTTTCAGTCAGTGGTAATATGTAGCAAAGGGTTTTCTAGTTCAAACACCAGCTCCTAACACTTCATGGTTTGCAACCAATCAAGAATTTTCAATTTATAGTTTCTCAAAAAATCCAGTGTTACCCCAATTTCTAGAACGGGGACGGCGGGGGACAGTGGGATGAGTCCCCAAGTTTCCAGATTTTGAGGCCAAATTTGGGGATGGCAGGGGGAAGGCTATACAAAATATAGGGAAAATTTTAAATATATAGGAAATTTAAAATATTTATAGGAAAACGTGGATAAGGCATGCATAATATACATTATAGAACCTTAACATATAACATTTGTGTTCAACATTATTTGTCAATACTCAAAATTAATATTGACAAATCATGAATCATTATTTGTCAATATTCAAAATTCAAAATTAACATACATGAATCATGAAACAACCTCCAAGTTATAGTTTATAAACTTATATCAAAATGCCCAAAGGCTACATTGCTGCCATATAGTTTTAAAGTATGATATGAAAATCAAAGTACAATAAACAAAGAGTTGTAGCACTGCTGCCCCTAATCCGCATCTCCCATAACCACATCAAGATTAGAGTCATCCTCTGAGTCACTGCCACTGCCACTACGATGGTCCACCTCAGCCTCAACCAACAGAATCCCAACCAAACCCTCTAGTATCTCCTCCTCATCAACTTGGGCCACGTACTCGAGATCAATATCCCACCGTAGAGCTGGAGTCTGTCGATACTCTGGAATCTGTCGATCCTAAAGCTAAAGAGCACTATGCACAACCACTAGCTTCTCTACTCGTCTAGAGGTAAGTCTATTCCTCTTGAGGGAGTGGATAAAACTATATGTGGACCAATTCCTCTCTGCAACAGAGGAACTGACAACCTGTGCAAGAAGGCGAGTAGCAAGTGTCTTCAATTGCGGTGTATCCCTCCCATACCATGTCCACCATCCAATAGGGTTTGTTTGAGCTAATATAGCTCTATCCAGCCTCACTATGGTTTACTCAAAGTTGGGCCACAAAGATTAGCAAAGTCAAGGAATTGTGTCTAAAGTACTGAAGCTTGCTCTTCTGAAAACATCTTATCAATGGCCTATGTGAACCCATCTAAAACCTCAAGATCATCAAATGGAAGCACCCTACCATCCCTTGGTGCATACCATTTGGGATTTAGAGCAAAGGCGGCCATATGAAGCGGGGTGTTCAGTGTGTTCCACCTCCGTGTCACAATGGGCCTAATGTGTTGCTCATATAAACCCAAAGTGGAATCCTTTGCCAAAATTGTTTGCTTGATCTTCCCAAGCATACTGTCAAATGTCTCATATATCTTTCCAAGACTAGGAGAATTTGTATCAGCATATCGGATGGCATCTACAATAGGCGAGATGAAGGAGCAAATATATCTACAAAATGCAAACAAAAAGTTCAAAAGAATTAATTGACATGTTAGAAACTTCCAAAGTTGGAACATTGGACAATAAAATTAAAATATTAAAATCAGAAATTGAATATGAAAATCAGCAATCTAATATGTCTTACCTCACATTGGACCACCAATTGTCATCGAGGATCTTTTGTTTGATGGTTTTTCCTTGACCAATTAGGCCATCTAGTCCACTCTGCATTGACTATCATCAATTGTCGAGGTTCATGCACCTCAAGCATCCTCTCCAACAAGATGAAGTATGTGGCATATCTACATTCGTTGATTCAATGATTCATTAAAATTTAAAACAAAATCAAATTTAGAATACAACTTGAAATGTTTGAAGTTTCAAAATTTGAAAAATTGAAGGGGAAACAAAATGAAGTGGCATACCTTGTCTCAACAGGTTTGAGAAACTCTTTCTTTGAAAATGATCTGAAGAGAGCAAGTGAGGTGTGGTGATTGCAAATGAACATTTAAATATCTCTAGTTTTTGCCACCGCTTGCTTCACCCAATCCAACTTCCCTATGGCTTTCAATGCATTGTTCAATGCATGAACACAACATGGGGTTGAAAAGATGTGCCTATAAGTACTGTCCACCATCAAACCAGCCGATTTGCACACACGTGTTGAATCGGTGATCACCTGCACCACATTAGCAACCCCAACCTCCTCTATGGCATCTCTCAAAATGGAAAACTAGAAGTCTGCATCTTTACGTTTCCCCAAACAATCTATGGCTCTAAGAAAATAAGAACCAGCACGGCATGTGACTATGATATTGATGAGTGGCTGATGTCTAACATCAGTCCACCCATCCATCACTATAGAGCAACCCGTCCTCATCCACGTTCGCCTCATATCCTCCATTAACACATAACTTTGGAGTATTCTTTGTCTAGGAAGGTGGTGCATAGCTTATGATCTCTAGGGACTATGAATGAAGGACCAATAGTGGCTATATCTTTAACCATTTGTTTGAAATAAGATGAACAGGCCACATGAAATGGGATGGCATGGGCAAAAAAGAATTTGGCAATGGAAGATTTGGTGGCTTCTCGTGCTTGATTATTAAACATAGACTCAACTGAAGCTCCCTTCCCACTACCACTCACCTTCCTCTTTCCTCTTGTGGAAACTTCACTACTACCAACCATGGAAGGCATAGGCATAATTGATTGTGCACTTGGAAAAGAAGATGACGCACTTTGAACCCCATCCACCTCCATTTGCAATCTTTGGCACTCTATTGCTTCATGCTCTTTTAAGTTAGGACACATTCTAACCCCATGGCCCACCTCACCCAAAAAATGAGACCTTACCCTTGTGTCACTGCCCCTAAAATCCTTGTGGCAAACATGGCAATTCCACACCCTACTCCCCCCTGAATTGTTTTGTCTTTGGCCAACGGGTGTAACATATTGAAGGAAAGGTATTTTTTTGTTTAAAGGGTGCTTGCATAGCATTCCATGATTGTTGAAGGGCAATGGTATGGGTTTGTTTTCTCTTCACTAACACCCTCACCACTTTCTCTTCTATTTTTCACTTCATTTTCACTTTCAGTCCCACTCCCACTGCTACTCATGTTCTTTTTTTATTTTGAATGCAAGTTTCAATTGAAAATGCAAAAAAAAAAAAAAAATCAGACATTGTATGCTTAAAATTTAGCAAAAAGAAGGAAAGAAAATGCATACCTCTTTGGTGGATTTGCACTCCCAACAGCACTAACTTCAACCTCTTCTCCTCCTTCAACCTGCTGTTCTTCCTCCTTCAATGGCTGCAACTTCAAACCCTTGGCTGCTCTTTCTCTCCTTCATAAACAAATGCACAAATGAATGAAATGAGGAGTGTTTTTTCCTCATAAGATCGCAAATAATGCTAGGGCCCACAATAGCATCGAATTCAAGGCTTTTCCTTTTTTTTAAATGTGTTTTTGTTAATTTTTAAAACATGCTACGACGTGGGGGATGGTCGAGGGATGGCTCAAGTGTCTACTGGCATTTCCCGGGACAATCGGCCGTCCCCCTTTCCCTGTTGACCGTTCCCCCAATTTGGTGACGTTTTTGTAATGTCCCCAATTTTGAGTCAACATATAATTAAATAATTAACTCTTAAGTTGTCAGGAAAGAGGTTAAAATATAAAGGCAACTTAAATTAATTATTTAATGGTGCAAAGTAACTTAAGTTATAAAGTTAAGGATATTAATTAAGTTACTTTTTCATGAATTATCAAAAGACAAAATTAAAAGTAAAAAGGGAAAAAAGAGCAGAATTCAAGGAGACACGAGGAGTTACAAGGAGAGAAGAATAAAAGCTTTCAGGAAGCTCATTGCAGGTAGGCTAGTTTTGACTTTGGAAACAAGTTTTTGGTGGGTTGAACAAGGTTCACCACATAACTTTGTGGAGACGGAAACCTCCATAAAGAAATAACACCTTCGATGCTGAAAGACGTTTCCTTGGTGTTGATAGCTAACAGCCATATCCAATGGCTGTGCTGATGATTGAAGTTGATATATTGCAAATACATTAAGGGAAATCCTTTGTGGTTTAAGATCTGCAGCATTCTCTTACAATTCTAAAGAAAGCGTAATATAATTAGGCAGTCTTCTATTATTTGTGGAATTTGAAGAGTCGACTTTCCTTTATATTGGTGTATTTGAGGGAAGCTGGTCGTGACTCTTAATAGACTGGACGCCCCTTCCTGTAGCGAACATTTGGGAACTGAGACAGGAGCTAGTTTCATGAAACTATTTATTAATTGGAGTTGGAGAAGGTGTCATTATTTTGAAGGCAGTCGTGAGTTTCTTTGAGCGTAGTTATTCATACATACATCATGGCATATTAATAGTACCTGTCGTTCCTTAAAGTTTCGAGAAGATAGTGAGGTTGAGGAGTTTCTTTAAACCACCAGTCAACAATCTTGGATCGGTCTGTATATCCATTTCATTGTTTGCAATTAAAAGACTCGATTTACTGGAGGAGACTGAAACTTATATTCCTGCATATTGCATATGATACATGGGCTTTGTTTGGTGATGAGACAAGTAATTAAAAATCGTTTGCAATACTTCATGTCATACTGGGAGTTTAAGGGAAGATGGCGCGACTATGAAGAGGATTGAATCAACTTCAGAAATCAAACAGATTATCTCCGTGTGAATTTACGAGAGTCATTTTGAATTCAAAGAAGCTACATCATACCATATTGAAGGATCACAAATGTTGAATGAAGTCAGGCAATTGGAATCGAGCCATTAAAGATAGACCTAGAACGTAGAATTCAATCAATGGACTTGGTTGGAAGCGGTCAAGTAAAGTAAAAATTTGTGCCAGCCATTAAGACAAGAATGATGGAGAGAATGAATGAGGAAGAGTTCATCTGTTTATTATGAAGGAGCCATTGATAATAAGTAGGAAACGATTCATTATTTTCCGAGGTGCTATAAGCCAATGATAATACCAGCTTAAGAAGGGACGAAAATTATTGAAGGCTGAAGACGGAAGGTAAATAATTAGAACGCCCTTCTTGGATATTGCCCATCAACTTTTGATCATTGCAAACCAAATATTATTAATATTCTTTATGGTGCACACTATTTATGCAAAACAGTTTGAAGCTAGGTATACTACAAGGGATATTCACGAGTTAAGAAGAGTTGTAAAGCTTTGAGTACTAAATGGTGATGGTAATCAATTAGAAAATCTACACCAGATTTGGAGGAGTTGATATCTCTCAACGAGCTGTTAATTTTTATAAGGTGTTGAAGGATATTGAAGATTATTATTTCTCTAATTCTCAGGTCGGCAATAAAGGCATGTATGGTTTATAAATTTTGATACAATATCACCAATTATCATTATGAAGATTGCTCTTGCTGTTTTTTTGAACTGTATTTATCTCTTCCAAGCAACGTTTATCCATTGTTTGTAATTTGTAAATTGGAGAAAGATTTGAATGTGTTGCATAACATTAATTTCCCTGAGAACAAAATTAGAAACATTTTTGAAACAACCTAGTTTTAACTGTTTGACGAAATGTACATCCTCAACTGTTGGTTTTCAGCCTTTAAGGCTGCTTTGTCTTGACCATCCTTAGCCATTCTCTCTTGGGTGCTCACTGAGGCAATTCTGAGAAGGTCTGCCTCCACCTGACGAGTGGTCTTTCCGAGGTTGATCTTTGACAATGTGAAGTCTTCAACCCCTACATCATGTATGTTTTTGTCCTCAGGTGGGGCAGCAATCTCTATGATGAACTCATTATCCACATTCCTTCCTACATGTACTTGCTTCTTCAATTGCTTTGCTGGCATGTCTGTAGGGGCATGATCGAACTCAGTGAAGTCAAGCTGGTAGGATGGCCTATCCCTCTTCCTTCCTAGGATACCCTCAAGCCAGATGGAATTCCGACTAGCCTCGCTGGAAGGAGGAATGTTGGGCCCCTGAATGCTCGATGAATGAGACTGTTTTGTAGTGATGTCTCACGATGGAGAGTCCAAGTCGATGGGGACTTGTGACTGTTGTGATGATGGTGAAGTAGGCAGCTCTGTCTCAACCACAAGCACTGTATCTGCTGCAACTGCTTCTAGTATGGGCTTCGTTTCGGTTGTGATTGCCTCAATCACTGGCTTGGCTGCAGCAGTCTCTACTATCTCAAGTAAGTTGGTGGCTGTCTCCACTTGTACTTCTTGCTGATTTACATCAGCAATCTTTGTTCTTCCCCATGTATGCCCTGACATCCACATCCCTTTGGGAGGATTGCTCCGCTACTTTCGTCTGGGCTTCTTCCTGGACTTGGAAGGTTGTCAAGATTGAACCGGTGACGACTCTATTCGGGGAAGTACTAGCTTCCTTGTCCTTTTGCTGTCTAGGTAGAGTTGACTGTTTCTGACAACTCTACTCATTCTCTCCTCAATAGATGCATTTTCTTTTACATACCAATCCACTCTTCCGAGTGGCTGTGAGTCCACTTCATCTACAAAGAACAAGGGGAGAATCGCTTCCCCTTCATCATCAGATAGGCCCTCAATGTCCTCTAACATAAAGTCAACAATTTGTGAAAGCTTAAGCCGGCTATAGTTCCTTCTTCGTACCTCAAACTCATCGTCACAATTGACCCAGTAATCTTCCATAGAAGATTCGTGTGATGAGCGTTGCTCAAGATGCGTTGCATAAAGGCCTCTTGGATCATATGACCTTCTCTCAATGAGGTTGACTCTCATTGTTTCTTGGCTCATCAATTTTCCATCAGCCGATGTTTTACATCTATAGAGTCCCATCTGAATGGGGAAGTTTGCAGCTATCTTCTTCTTCAGGCGTAGGTGAGTGTGAACTTCGGCCAACTGCCTTAGGAACTCTATGAACACTACCTTATCTGAAGGGTAGTGTGGCATCATGGCGGGGTTTCCATTGTATTCATACATGCGTATGTAGGTGAAGGTGGGGAATTCGATAAACCAATCCACCCAATCCACCATTGCCTCCTTGGCTGCTGGTGATATACGCACGTGCATCTCATGGTTGAGATCTCGTATGATGTGCATGATGAAGAGGTCAGTTATCCATTTTAAGTGTCGTTCCGCTAGAGTAAACTCAAGATGCGGAAAGTATTCATGGACCTTCCGCACACCTAAGGTCCCCATAGTGCTTAGTGTCCTGAACTTGCCTTAGAAGGCAATTAGGTATACAAGGTCAGTTCACATGTGGAACCTATGAGCCTCTAGAAACACGGTAATCTATTGGTGGAGTGTGTCACTGATTAAGGTGGCCCAATCGTAATGTTCTCTTTTGTTCATAATCTTGGCAATGATGTAGTACATCCACGACTAGAACTGATTGCCCTCTTCTTGTCCAGTGATCCCGCTGAGTAGAGTGATCAACACTGCATACGCGTCTCGTAATTTCTCCTCATCCAACCAATTTGGGCAAGCTAGCCTTTTTCACCTTTAACCATTGTTCTGCCATTTTTTGCGAATACCTGTCCTTTGAAGCTTCAAATGCCTTTTCGCATTCTCTCACAGATATGACTTTATTGGTCGAGTATGGTGGAATAGCAAAACATTTTTCCATGTCCTTTGGTTTCAAACTGCAAATCACTCTCCCATCCACTGATCGGATTTCTCGTGTGGTAGGATTGTAATGCTTAATGCAAGCAATTACAAGCTCCACACTCTGTAATGTGATAGGGATTGGCGCAACTTGAAGCAATCCGGATTCTTCTATGTTTTGCAGTGTGATATGATTCATGCCCTCCAAATCCTCTGAATTGACCTCTGGGTTCTTCTGATGTAGGTCTGTGTCAGTCGTTTTCAAGAAATCATGGTACAAGGCCATCTTGGTCTTGTATTGTACCTTAGAGTACTACATCTTGAAAAACTTAAAGATCAACTATGCACACGACCCTGTTCTGACAATTTTTGAAAACCCCTAAAAATAGCACCTGCCGAGAAGTATTTTTCCGGAAAAAATTTGGCACATGGGTTTTATTCGTGCTTCAATGTTGAACAAACCCAGTTCCTTAGATTTTTTATTTTGAGAATTTGCCGGAAAAATCCCTAAAAATAGGGGAAGCAAGTTTGTTATTTCTGGAAAATTATGCTGATCATACCCAATTTGCCAAATCTATGGTAGCCTGCTATTTTCTGTGACATGCAAGACTTTTAAGACAAAAGAGAGGAAGTAGACAAGAGGTAGATTGGAAGTTATTAGCTACCTCTTTGTAAAAATCTAACTGGATTCAACCTCTGAGAAGAAATCTCTTTATGCCACTAATCCTCAAAAATTATTGAAGAACAGTCCAAAACCCTTGCCAGATCTTGAAAAGACGTCCTTGAGAGCAAATTGTTGTTTTGATCTTAAACCTGCAAAAGAAATAATGAAAAAGGGACGCCTAGAGTTGATATATAGTGATTCAAGCTTGAATCCTTCAAGTTTGGGTGCCAACTCTTGTCTTAGGCCTGATCTAGAGTTCTAAAAGCTGATTTCCACTGATTGTGGGGTGTTTGGCCTCTTTTTGCCTCCAAAATCTCTTAGCTCAAGTCAACAAATTATCTTTGACCTCTTAGGCGGCCTTTTTGAGCATTGAACATTTTTCATCATTTTTTTTAGGTTGGAGTGCCTCTGTTTGATCCTTGCTCTATATTGTTCAATTGATCTTTAGCAACTGTTGACGGATTTGTTATTGAGATGGAACAATCCTAAAGAGGTATGCCTGGGAGTCATCAAGTTAGAAACCTGAGTTTGAGGCTCCAGATTCAAGGGCGTCTTTCTTCAGTAGGGGAGCTTTTAGCTCTAACTTGGTCAATTTTTCATGACTGTTCTTCGTTTTTACCATTTAGACTCTTCGTGCTTTGATCTGACATCACCGTTGACTGATGAGTTAGATGGCTTTGCTTGACTGTGCGTTGGGTAATCAGCTCAGTCCTAGAAAGGATGGCTGGTATCTCTGCTCCTAAATGTCTGTTTAGGTCCTTCAAATTCAAGGGCTCCCTTCGCCAGCAGGGGCACCTTTGGCCTTTTTGACTTATGATTTTTATCTTATCAACCTTCGAGAGTGGCACCAGTTTGATCTCTGTTGTTAGGTGTCAGATTACTCTGTTGTCTTTGTTGATGGTGTCGTTGTTGAGATCAATCATAACGGAGAAGATCAGCCTGGAGGTAACTAATCTCATAAGCTGCATTTGAGTACTCAAAAAGGTGGGCGCCTTTCTTCAGCAAGGACTCTTTTGACCAATACTTAGCCAATTTCTTGGCATTCTTCCTTCAACTTCCACCGTTAGGTGTTTTCTACTTGATCTCTGCCTCTGATTGCTTGACAAGTCCTGTGGACGCACAGTTGGATTGATTGTGAAGCTGAGAGAGAGATGAGCAGATGCCATGTATACAACAATGGCTGGAAACTTCATCAGGTGCCTCAAATTCAAGGGCGCCCCTGCTGGTTTTGTTATGCATTGGTTTTCTACTAACTATGCATGCTCTGACAATCAACTGTTGTTGTCATTTGGTATGTCTTGCAGGCTGGCTAATAGTTTCGTTGTGAGGCTGAGTTATTGTTGAAGAGATCATCCTAAGACAAGTCCTCTTGAAAGTGACATCAGGGTCTTCTTGTTCAAGGGCACCCTTCTTGAGAGAGAGATGAGCAGATGCCATGTATACAACAATGGCTGGAAACTTCATCAGGTGCCTCAAATTCAAGGGCGCCCCTGCTGGTTTTGTTATGCATTGGTTTTCTACTAACTATGCATGCTCTGACAATCAACTGTTGTTGTCATTTGGTATGTCTTGCAGGCTGGCTAATAGTTTCGTTGTGAGGCTGAGTTATTGTTGAAGAGATCATCCTAAGACAAGTCCTCTTGAAAGTGACATCAGGGTCTTCTTGTTCAAGGGCACCCTTCTTCGGCAGGGGCGCCTTTGCTTTGTTAAACTGCTTGTCCTCCTTGGTAGCAAGGCGTTGGTTTTTCCAAAGTTAGTCATTTTTACGTTTTCTGATTTTGAGAATCCCCTCCGTGAGATAGCATCTTTTCGGAGTATTTTCACCATGGTTTCTTCATTGAAGCTTTTGAAGCTTAGCTTTCAGCACCTGGTATTGGCCAATCCGCCGTTAATGGTTGCGGAGCTCCTAACTTTGTTCCTAAAAAATAAGAATAGACCCACCAGAGTAAAAACATGTTTTTTGATGATTCTGACTTGACCAATGTGATCGTGAAGTCGATTAATCCTATCAAAGTCATTTTCAATCATTTCCGAGAAGGTCCTATTTTCAGGGGTTTCCCTAAAAATAGGGGCACGAAACCCTAATTTTCAATTTTTTAGAATTTTACACATATGTTCCCTGACAGAAACCCACAAAAACCTTATGTTTGGTTGACCTAAAACAGACTTTTGATGGCATTTTTACATGATTTAGCTCAATTTAAGCAGAAAGCCAAAAAATTATTTTGGGTACAACAACAAGCAATCTCTAGGAAGGGAGGACTGTAATGTCCTCGTTTTCCATCTCGCCATCAGAAGAGCTAAATTAATTATTGGATATTGCCTGGCAAAAGTTTATTAAAAGGGGTAATATTAAATAATTAAATTAAAGTATATTTATAAAGTGGCGAGGAGATATTATAAAGTATTATAATCACTTTATAAGATGGTGTTTAGGCGGGAAAACCCTAAAATAGATTATAAAAGGGATTTGTGAGCTCATTTGTTATTATGTGAAGATTATTATTTGTTTTGGTTTGAGAGCTTGACTTTTTGGTGCTTGAGGATGGAAACCCTCGAGTCTACGAATTTGGACGGAAACCCAAATCTTCCTGTGGGCGGATTCAAACAAGAGTTCGCATTTGTGCTTCAAGGATCGACTAATCGAAATCTCGTGGGTCTTCTCCTAAGATGAAATTTCAAGTTATCAAGGTTTGAAGAATTACCTCCAGAATATTCATAAATTGAGGATGATATCAAATATGCCAGGGGCATTCATTATTTTATGAATTTATGGAGGTGGTGGACTATCTGCAAGTCAAAAGGAGAATTGAACCATTATAGTGCACCACCTTTATTCTCTCAGCTGCTAAGTATATTATTACTAGCCACCAGATTTATATAAAGACAAAATATTTATAAGGCAGATACAAAAAAATATGGGCAGGATCGGGTTTCACATGGAGACAAATCGAGTCACATAATATTGTGTGGCTTCTAGTGTGCCAGCTTCCTCATTAAGCCGCCAATCTTCATTTTATGACACAGCTTTGGGGAGTCCATCGAATCATGCAAAGAGTCCTACGTGGCAGATAAGACAAACGTTGGTTATTATTTATTTGTGCCTGCTGTGAGTGAATGAGGCACCACTTCATATTACCATCGGGCCTGTGCTAAATCACCATATTTTATTCATTACACACTGCCACCTCATTGCTATTCTCTCTACGTAGCTTAGAAGGGGTTTGAATATTCCAATAGAATATTTATCGGGCTTCTTTGGAGTTTATTGCCACCTTGGATATCTCCTTTCTGCGGGCTCTTCTTGGCAGGGCAAGTGCTGACGTGGAATGTTATTGTCTTTTCTGAAGGTCAACGATTCCTTACTTCCTTGCTATCGAGCCTCTTCTTGCCATCGGTTGCAGCCTGTGTGGTAGCTATAAGCTGGGCCGTCTCTTTAAGGCAGTGATACATGATTTTCCTAAGCTTATTCAGTTCTACTAGATATTCAGCGATTGAACCAGTGGATTGCATTACCGGGTACTCTTGTTGCCTGCACTAAACCCATATATATCTTTATTTGCAAATTTGCAATCTAACATTCTGTATACTTGCTGCCTTACTTACATCTGCTATTCATTCCGAAACTGCTGTCATAAATCGTTGTATTTGCTGCTTCAGTAAGTCTGTGTGAAGTTAGTAAGGATTGTAACCTTGTCTCAGAATGAGTTCATTGGTATAAATGTTGTATAGGCTACCACAGTTAGTCTATGTAAAGATTGTCTGGAAATGACAAATATGGTATTTGATGTAATGTGATTAGATTTATAATTCTTATTGGCATTATTAATTTCATATGCTTAAACTGTATGAGAATTGCATATAAATATTCTATCTCCGGAAAACAAACTGACAGTCAAGTCTGGAGCAGTAAGTAAACATCAAACAGTTGAAAAACATTAGTTCATACATTCAGAGCAGCAGGCTGGAAACTGTTTGACAAAAGGCCTGTCTGTTTAATTGGGTGAAATTGGAAAAATTTTGCATCCAAATATCCTTGGGATATTACAGCTTGACTTTAACTTTTTAAAATAGTAACCAAGATCTTCTAAAAGAATTCACAAGTTGACTCAATCATCAAGAGAACATGTGAAATCAACAATTGACCCATTGAAAATGAAATTGATGAAAGAATCAAAATTGGTATTAGCAGCCACACCAAGACAAAAGATAGGATGGCAAGGTTTGAACATGGGTGCAGGACAAGAAACACGAAGGTAGGACAACACAACTTTGGCAATCTTTTTGGTAAGAGATCAAAGTAGATTCATAGACTAGGAATTTTGTTAAACACTTTGCAGAGACAAATTAAAATTAGAACTTTACCTTTCTTTTTATCACTCCAAGTGAATCTTTTTGTAACCAATTTCCAAAACACTTATTTTTGTTTAGGCTATGGGAGATTTACAAGATAAATGGGAGGGTCTTGATTTGAAGGGATCACCAAAAGATTTGCTTGTAACCAATTTGCAAAATACTTATTTTGTTTAGGGCCTCTTGATTTGAAGGGATCACCAAAAGCCTGACAACTTCAAGATGTGGATTTCTATGAATATTTCTACATGCTTACCTCCTAAGATCTTGCCCAAGATCTTCATTCAAAATAGCATCAAAATTATGATATTATCTATTGCACCTACAATTTCTCCAATTGAGGTTGTGTAAATCTATGACATGTCCTCTTGTTCAATTTCTAGCCAATTAATGTTTCGCTTCGATACTGGAGGAACATTTCATTGGATTGTCATTCATATACTAAGTTACCGGGTTCTTCTATTTTACCCCCAGTTCTGGTCCTGGTTCGTGAACTGGTTCGTGAACTGGTTCGGTTCGCCTGTGGGTTCGACCAGGGTCCTTCATTTTTGGGTCTGGTTCGCCCAGGCAGAACCCAAGAGAACTCGGGCAGAACCCAAACAGAACCCAGGCGAACCAAGACAGAACCCACATGCCTAGGCATCCAAAAAGTGGTTTTTTGAGCATTTTTTTCCAGTTTGATAGATATTCTATTTAATCAAGCTTAACACAAGACGGAGGTAGATTGATTGACACAGCTAAGAACATGCATATATATCATTGGCAAGCAAAACTAGATTATTTCTGGCCTCATATAAGACTGGTTTTTGCAATATACTATGCTCAGAAATTAATATCAGATTACAACCAACTCAGGAATTGTTTCAGAACTTAATGACAATATGTTTTCAATAGAATGGACTATAGCAACAGGGCCTATGCTTATACACTGCCTATTCAATCTGTTACAAAGTATTTCCTGATGCTCCTTTACAAGCTTACATTAAACTCAGACTCAGAAAATAGAAGCAACTCAGATTATTTCTCCAGCCATCAGAAATCAGACATCTGAGAGAACGACCAGACCTGTTATCATCATGCCATGCTGGAAAAGGTGAACAGCAGCAACATAATTCAAGTTTATATGAATGTTTTAAATGACATTCAAGTTTATGGTGGTTTTGTTGTTTATATGATGTTATGTGATATTCTAATCCTAATTCATGCTTCTAGGCTGCATATATATATATATATATTTTACATGCTTTTTGTACTAACAAACCCAAAACGAACCGAACCCACCCCCCAAAATATTTAGCCGAACCGGCGAACCGAACCCCCGAACCCGAACCAGAACCGGAACCGGTAACTTAGTTCATATACACGTATATATTTATTTTGCATATTCTTGAGATAGACAACTATCAATACAATTTGATTGGAATCCCTAGCAGTCATAGAGAACTTGTTGATAAATTGATTTGCACTTGTCAAACCATCGACAATTATTGGGGTAAAAACGGAAATCTACTATAATGTTGTACACTCTACAAGATATAGTTTTGCAAAAGTATGCAATTGGAAAAGTTTAAACTGGATACAAAAATAAATGTGTAGGTTCAAAACTGAAACCTACTCTGTTGTACACTCTAAACGATTGCATTTGGGGTTTTTATGGTTTTGCAAAAGTATGTTATTGGAAAAGTTTAAAGTGATCAGAAAAGAAAATGTGTAGTTTCAACCAAGTGTCACAACCTTTGACCAATCCCACACAAAGAGTAAATTTGAATAATAAAGATAAACTAATGATTCAATGATGAGGCTTCCTTATTCAAAACCAAAACTGAAATCTACTCTAAAGATGTATTAAAATAATATTTATTTACTTATTAATGCTCAAATCATGTAATATATTTGTAATTTTATCTCTTCGTCATTCTTCAATGTAGATTTAGAAACTTTCTAAATCTCACTTCTGTAAATCTCTATAAAAAGTCTTCGACTCTTTTGTAAATAATACATCAAATAATTTTTTACCATCTTGTCTTTGTAATATGGTATCAAAGCATGTTCGATCGGAGGGAAAATAAAATACTTTGTCTTTGAAAAATCACATTTTAATTTTTAGATAAAATCAAGGGTTAGTTTTTTCGAAAATCGCATTATTTTTTCAGAAAAATTTTGTCCACCCCCTGTTAGATATTTGTCTGCACGCGATTTTGTTTTTTGTTACCATTTTTCCGCAGATTTCTGCGTGTTTTTGTTCCTTCTATCCGCACAGGTTACTTTTGGTCGTGTTTCTCTGCCTTTTCTTCACATGCGATCTCCCGCGACCTAGCCGACATGTCCTCCTTTCTACAACCAACGCGGGTTTCTTTCTTTTTGCACGCATTCACATTTGTTCAGGGTCTCTAAAACACACATTTTTCATTTTTCCTGAGTGCGATTTTCAATGTTTTGTGGGCGCGATTTCTTGCCACAACTAGAGTTTTCTGGGCATTTGGTTTTTGCACGCGGTTGTTCCTAATCTAGGCGCCTCTATAAATCGCGTTTTTTTGTGAAAATTGTATCTTGAATGCATTTTTGAACGCATTTTGTTCCTGGGCGTGATTTGTTATGCTGCAACCTACATTTAGTGGCTAGGGTTTCAAATAAATCCTCAAATTCAAGCCGAATTTTTTTTCTGATTACAGATTCATTCTGGGTTTTTCGAGAAAATTTTTGGGTTGTCTTATGTTTTTCTGGGTACCTCATAATCCATGGCATTGGGATTTGTGCCAATGGGTTTACCTCGATTCTTGTTCTTGAAATTGCCTTAGTTCTTTGGGATCCGTGCAATCATTTTTTTAGCCTCTTTTGTGTATCTCGTTTTTTGTGCTTCGGAAAGCGTAAAAGATGGCATCTTTGACCAACATTATGTTGGAAGGCAGTCAGCGTTTGGCTTTTGAACAGAAGAAGCAGGGAGAGTCTCAACAAAAAGCAAGTGTTGCCGAGCACACTAAGCAGAAGGAATCTGCATTTTATGCTTTTATGGCTAAAAGACCTGCAAATCATGTGAAGTCCTCTGCCTAGTACATTGATTCAAGTGCTTCGCGACACTTCACCCATCGGCATGATTGGTTCACAGACTTCTCTCCCTTTAGTGACTCAATTATTTTTGGAGGAGGTGAAGAGTATACCGTTGTCGGTAAGGGCACTGTTCAGATTCAATCTGGTGGGAGGAATCTCATATTCCTCAATGTATACTACGTTCCTGGCATGGAACTGAACCTTCTCTCTATCAGTCAAATTATGCGGCACTCTCCTCAATTGGATGTGGTATTTAATGCACATAAATGCTCCATTGTTGATCAAGAGACTCGCACCACTATGGCTATCGGTATTGAGGATCATGGTCTATACAGACTTGTGGATACAAGTGATTCTCCAAAGTTAGCCATGGTAGCCAGAAGTTTTTCCATCACCAGTCTTTGGCATCAGCGGTATGGGAACTTAAATGTTTACTATCTCTCTCAGCTAGCTCGAGAGGGACTTATAGTTGGTTTACCTAAGATCCAGACTCAACATCATGGAGTTTGTGGAGCTTGTCAGGCTAGGAAGCAACACGGGACACTGTTCATGGATGGTGACTCATGGTGAGCCCCCAAGGTACTACAGTTGGTTCACGCTGATGTATGTGGGCCAATGAATACACCTTTTGTTACTGGTTGCAAGTATTTCTTGCTTTTTGTTGATGATTTCAGTCGTAAAATGTGGGAGTACTTTCTTAGACAGAAATCATATGTGTTTACTGTATTTCAGAAGTTTAAGGCCTTAGTAGAGAAAGATTCTAGTTGTTCCATAGTCACTCTTAGGTCAGATAATGGAGGGGAATTTTTTTCTACTGCTTTCTCCAACTTCTGTGATACACACGGCATCAAACGCCAGTTAACCACACCCTACACTCCTCAGCAAAACGGTGTTGTCGAGCGGCGCAATTGAACAATCACTGAGATGTCCTGTTCTATGTTACAACATGGAAGTGTTCCTAATAAATTTTGGGTAGAAGCAATCTATACTGCTGTCTATCTCCTTAATCGGTCTACTACATAGGCTGTTAAGGGGAAGACTCCTGAGGAAGCTTGGATTGGTCGAAAATCTAGGATCAGTCATCTGAAAATCTGTCTCTTTAGCATATGTATGGATTCCAGATACGAAGCGCTCCAAGTTGGATTCCAAGAGTCAAAAGCTTATGTTCACAGGGTACAGTGACAACCATAAGGCTTACCGGTTGATTGATGTAGACATCGATCGTCTCATCTTCAGTCGAGATGTTGTCTTTGATGAAAAACAAGGAACTTTTCACCTTTCCTCGGTTGTGCAGCATTCTGAGGATCAGCCATTGAAGGCTTTTGATTTGGGTGTTTGTCTTCCATTAGGTCCACCTAATGGGAGGGATGATGCAGATTCTGTTTTTGATGATGCTCAACCTAATTTTCCTCCGGATGATGATGATCTTCCACCTGCTAAACCTATTCCAGATCCACTACTAGTTCCAAATCCTCCTGTTACATCTGATGTTGGCACTTCTCCTCTCCGGCCTAAATAGTGGGCTAAGACTATTGGTGATATTGATGATGATGAGCTCATTGAGGGGAGATTGTCCAGAAACAAGAGCAAACAGCAGCATATAGTTAATTTTTCTCTCATGGCCAACATTCATAGTGTTTATGAGCCTCAAACATATTCAAAGGCTAAAGGAATTCCTGAGTAGGAATAGGCTATGGAGGCTGAATACCATAGTCTTTAGAAGAATCACACTTGGCTCCTTTCTGATCTTCCTCCAGGGAAGAATCCCATCAATTGCAAATGGGTGTATAAGGTTAAGTACAAAGCTAACGAAACCCTTGACAAGTACAAAGCTCGTCTCGTGGCTAGGGGGTTCTCACAAAAGGAAGGCATTGACTATGAGGAGACTTTTTCTCCTACAACCAAGATGAGTACCATTCGACTCGTCCTTGCCTTAGCAGCCCAATTTGGTTGGAAAGTCCATCAGATGGATGTTAAGAGTGTTTTCCTCAACGGTGAGTTGAAGGAAGAAGTCTACATGACACAGCCTTCAGGGTTCAAGGTTGTCGGTAAAGAACACAAGGTGTGCAAACTGGTGAAAGCACTCTATGGCCTGAAACAGGCTCCTCGAGCTTGGTACATCAAGATCGACAAGTACCTCACAAATCATGGCTTTCAGAGGAGTCCATCTGATTCTAATCTGTATCTCAAACACACTGGTAGTGATATTCTTAATCTTGTTGTCTATGTGGATGACCTGATCATTACTGGCAGCTCGGCATGTTTGATCGATGGGATCAAACAGGATTTGTGCAGCACATTTGACATGATAGATTTGGAACTTTTGCATTATTGTTTAGGTGTTGAGGTTTGGTAGACACAGAGCGGTATCTTCATCTCTCAATCCGAATATGCTCGAAGTCTATTGGATAAGTTCCAAATGCAGGATTGCAAACCTATCTCCACACCCATGGAAAAAGGGCTCAAGTTGTCAGCTAAATCAGACTCACCTATAGTAGATGAATCCTTGTTCAGGCAACTAGTGGGCAGCCTCATCTATCTCACTGCCACTAGACCTAACCTCAATTTTGCAGTGAGCTACATTTCACGCTTCATGACAGCCCCGGTTGATCATTAGGTAGCAGCCAAAGCGTGTGCTGCGTTATGTGAAGGGCACCTCTGATTATGGACTTCTTTACACTAGGAGTCATGATCCCAGCCTCATTGGTTACATAGACTCAGATTGGGCAGGTTCAGTTGATGACAAAAAATCAACATCTGGGTGTGTTTTTAGTTTGGGATCTGGTGCAGTCACTTGGACTAGTAAAGCAGCATGTAGTGGTTGTTTCCTCAACAAAAGCAGAGTATCGAGGAGCAGTTAAGGCAACTTATGAGGCAGTTTGGGTTCACCGAATGCTTGCGGATATGCAAATATCTCAAGCAGGTCAGACTCCCTTGTTCTATGACAATTAGGGAGTTCTCAAACTTGCCAAAAATCCAGTCTTCCATGAACGAACCAAGCATATGGAAACTCATTGTCACTTCATTCGGAAGCTTGTTGAAGACGGATCAGTTCAGTTGTTGTATGTTCCAATAGAGGATCAGACAACAAATATTCTCACCAAGTCCCTCAATCCAGATAAGTTTGTAAAATTCAGGGGGCATCTTGGTGTAGTTGATAGATTGAGCATTAAGGGAGGGTATTAAAATAATATTTATTTACTTATTAATGCTCAAATCATGTAATATATTTGTAATTTTATCTCTTCGTCATTCTTCAGTGCAGATTTAAAAAATTTCTAAATCTCACTTCTGTAAATCTCTATAAAGAGTCTTCAACTCTTTTGTAAATAATACATCAAATATTTACCATCTTGTCTTCATAATAAGATGTACACTCTAAAAGATTGCATTTGGAGTTTTCATGGTTTTGCAAATATATGAAATTGGAAAAATTTAAACTAGACAGAAAAATAAATGTGTAGTTTCAACCAATTATCACAACCTTTGATCAATCCCGCACAAAGAGTAAATTGAATAATAAAGATAAAACTAATGATTCAATTTGCAGACAGTGAGGAATCAATTTAGATGATAAATGATTGCATTGAAAAGGAAAGAACATGAACATAGGTACAAATGAGACACAAAGTTCCAGTTTATAGGCCCAATGTCATAACCACTAGATAGTTATGAAATAAAAATAATAGTATTTCAATAAAGAATGCATATATGAAAGTCACTCTTGAAATATTAATGTTTGAACATTACAACATATTCATATATTCAAACATTACTTCTCATCTTAAAATTGACACTCAAAAGACGATCATCAAATGCCTATGTAGCCAATCCTTTGCTTAAATTCTCATCTTCAATGATGATCATGTCATTGTTTGCCTACTAATGAATCCATTGTTGGTAATGCTTAAATGTGTTCAATGCTTGCTTGATTACATCCAAAGGTTACTGAGCAGATAGCATCCAAAGGTTGGAGAAGGTGTTGCTTTTGTGGTTCTACATGAAGGATCCTTTCAAGCTTAGGAGGAAACAAAAAGTAGGCAAGGTAAGCAACATTCTACATTAACATTGTTGCCTAATGAAGAAATAATTAGTGCTCTTGAAAAAGAAGAAAGTAGATTAAGTCCATTGCTTTTGTCTTTGTATGCCTTACTGCTTAAATGCTTCCTGCAAGGATATTGTTTTACAACTAGTTGGCTTCAATTTGGGGAAAATTGGGGATTTATGTTACCTTTTATCATATGTTGCAAAAAAAAGGCTTTTTTGTGTGTGTTAGGAAAGGGTGCTTATGAAGGGTTCTTTGAATGCTGGAAGGTCTCTTTCTAGGGTATTAACTTGGTCCACTTGGGACCAATTACTGAGTCCTAATGATGTTTACTTTAAATTCCTCACCGAAACGGCTTGAGATTTGTAATGTTCCACCACATCTATGGTAGTGTTAATACCTCTTGGGGATGTGATTAAATTGGAAAATTCTAGATATTCATTGCTGCATATGAATGTGAGGGTTCTCATTTCTTTTAAACACAATGTTAGTCTGCCTAATGCATTTTTGTCATTTCATGGAATGTTTTTACCTATAAAATTGATAGAGTTTGGTGGTCTCAATGCTTGTTTCTACTATAAGAAAGATAGGCATGTGAAAGTTAATTGTCCCTTGTAATAAAAAGTGTTAATACTAAACAGGTTCTTGGTAATAATGGTGCTTTGATTATGGAGAATTGTGCTAATAAAGGGTGTTTTATGGACAAAAGTTTGATATGGAAGAAATGCCTCCTAATATTGTTGTTGAAAGTCAAGAAGAGTATGTTGTCATTCCAACTTATCAAGTAAGTTTTTAGAATCTTGAAGAGCATCCTAGTGTGTTAATTCCCTAGGTTAAACCTATTGATTTGAATGATAATAACAAAAGGTTGCTAGATTCTCAGGTACAATGAAATTATCCTCTAGTACAACCTAATGTCATGGTGGAAAGGTGGCTAATTCTAATGAAGGAAATAAAAATGTCTCTAAAAGGAAAAAAGTTGGTTTGCAAGAAGATGGTAATGATTTGGGATTGGTTGGGATAACTGAGGAAAGTGAAAATGTTTTGATTATTGATGGGGTTAAAGTTCATAATGTTGTTGAAGTGAGGAGTAAAAGCTAGTAATGTTGTTGGAGTGAGGAGTAATGCCCTAGGGTTGATAATGTAAAACATCCAATTCTTGAAATTCCTTACTCCTATTTGACCTATCACCCTATTGAAATTCATTAGTCTATTTTGGAATGTTTTGTTTATCAAACTTGCTTCCATGGGGATTACAAGAGCAGCCAATTCTAGCTCTATGGACTGACCTCACTTCAAAATAGCCCAAATTCTCTACTTTGGAAGTATGTTGAAATGATATAGTAGGTTCCACATGGTAGGAAGATATGTTTGAATCTGTAGTGGATATGGTGTCAAATATGCAGGTTCCTATAGTTAGTGAAAGCCCATTAGTGTGCCATTCCTACAATGGGTATCAAAGCTTGCCCTTCAAAGAATGGTGTGCCTATACCACAAGCTCAAGTGATAGAATACATTAGAGAGCATAAACAAACTGATGAAACAATAGGTTGCAGATTCAAATCATCCTCTGGAAAAGAAAGGATCTCATGCAATGTAGCCCTCTCTTCCCCAAACTAATCTTCAAGTTGTGGTAGAGAGCCACACATTTTGGGCCATGCCTCAAGAAGAGCCCACTTCACATAAGAGGCTAAAGGGGAGCATTGGAAATGGCATTTCAAAATGAGTCTCAAGAAATTGTCGGTCAACACATTGCAAGATGTATCTACTCAAATAAATCAGGTTTCAATGTTGTTCGCTCACCATATTGACAAGAAATAGTGAGAAAAATTATTAAGACTCCAAAAGGGTACAAAACCTTGGGTTATGAGAAGGGGTGTAGCATCTTATTGGAAAAGGAGTAGAATATTGTAGATGATTCATGGAAGCCCATAAGGGATTCATGTGCCAAGATGGGAACATTCATAATTTCCAATCAATGAAAGGATGCCAAAAACCAGCCCTTGATCAATGCAATTGTAATCTCCCCTATCTTTCAACTGTGGATTGTGAGTAGGTAAAGGATAGTCAATTAATTGCTAGCATCCTCACAACAGTGATTTAGGAAGTGGGGCCACATAACATTGTCCAAGTCATAATGGACAATGAAAAAAACAGAGCGTTTGATTTGTTGGTTGAGAAATGTTATTCACACATTTTTTGGACACCCTTGAACTATCCACTCGCTCAACCTTATGCTACAAAAGATTGCACCAAAATTGATTGGATCAAACAAGTGTATGTCAAATAAAATAAATTTGAATGTTCATCACCAGCTACATGTTGCAAGGAATATTCAAAGTATTCTCAAAATTGGAGCTATTGAAGGTAAGTGAAACCATAGTTGGAAAACTAGGACTTGGCAGCCCAAAATTTTGACTTAGACTTACAACTCTCAGCAAAACTCAGCAAAAAAGAAATTAATGCACTTAGTGAGCACATAATTATATTCTTGTTATGCACTCTTACTAATTTTCAAAATAAAATATAAGTTCTTCCTAAAATTGAGTCAACATGCTATTAGGGCAGAATCTAAGCTGACCTATTTTGACTAATATTAACGATTTATTCATGTATCTAAGCCTTTAAACTAGTTATTTTTCCCCTATTCAACTTGTAGCAAAATAGATCAACAAAACAACATATGCAATCTTCAATGGAAAGCACATAAATGTTTTAAACTTTTCATGTGTAGGTTCATTTTTTTCTGCACAACAAAGGCCAACTATAGTGCTCACAAGTCCGATAGAGATACTCGACTATGTTCTTGATGAAACTCGGGCACATTTGGGCAACTACATAGACCAAACTCAACATGCAAATTTTGGAGCATCGATGCAATTGATAAACAAACTCACAACTTACATCGAGTTCATGCCAAGTTTTCTAACTATGAGTGAAAAGTACAAAATTTTATGTTTCACTTAGGAAAAAAAAAACATAATTATGTTTCTTTGTTTTTAATTTTTTTTTTCAAATAGGTTGCTTAGGCCCATTTCACCTCCAACACTATCATCTTGAGATGGCTTGTAAAGGTTTAAAAGGCACTTTCTAATATAGTCATCAACCAAATTTGGTCCATGTGGAAGCAATCCAACACTGAAAGAGCAGCAAATATTAAGTGGATTATCCTAGATGAGATGTGATGGGATTTTTTGGAATATCTTATTAGATTTGTTGAGCCCATTTTGAGAATGACCTATTATACTAACATAGATATGCCTTATTTGGAAGAGATATATAACGGCATTGATGAAATATACCCCCTTAGTTTTTTTCCCAATTTTTTCACACAAACTTCACCCATTAGCGTTAGCCCAATGAAAGATAAGCAAATTGGAAGTAACCCTTCACTTTCTAATCACCAAGATCCCAGAGTAGGCAAGGTGAGAGCATACAGTGTAAGGGGATCTGATTACAATATGAACTATGCTATAAGTACAAGAGCTATTGGCAGCAAGCCATCTAATAGAGGAAACATAAATACTTGGCGGCAAGCCAGCCACTGCCACTTTTCAGCAGAATACAGGAAAGTAAAGTAAAGCAAATTATTTGGCGGCATAGCCAACCACTTCCACTTTTCAACGGGCAACTGAAAGTAAAGAAAAAATTCTACCACTTATCTAGGGGGAGTGTAATACTAAATACTGAAATGAGAAAGCTGGTTAGTACTACTACATCAGCGTTACAATATAACGTTAGATTTAGTATATCATAAGAGAATCAAACAATATGAAGCCTAAGTGTTAGATATCCATCTCTATGTCATTACAAATGACTAGGCATCATGAAAGTATGATTATACAATGAAATACCAGGTCTGATATGAAGGAGCAGCAATCTGATATGTCTGAATAGTGTGCACGAACACCAACCAACAACCTTCAAATACACATATCTCTTCAGCCTCACCTCCAAATCACCTCAAACTTGTTGCAAATGATGCCAATGAGCTAGGCATCCACTATCAAATAGAAAACCGCCACCCAAAGGTCTACAAATGTTTGGCACGCAAACGAATGCACCAACAGCCAAGGAAGTACAGCCCCCAAGAAGGGCGACCAGCAGAAAAATCCAATCCTCCTCCAAAAATTATGAAATCTCAAGGAAAGGGGCGCCCAAGAGAGAGGAAAGCAATGAGCCAATGCCCACAAAATTATATCAACTTCTCAGATCAGCGTGAACATAAACGTGCTTCAGCCTTGACAAACCAGCAACTAGAAAACTGATAAAAACACTCCAAAATGATATCAAACTGATAATCTAACTCACACCCACACCAAAATATCAGAAAACATCAAAACCCACACAAACTAAAAGCATGAAAGAAGCCATCACCAATGAAGCTCAATCGACAACCTTTGAATGAAGAAGCATCCACTATTCAACTAGGAGTTATCTTGCAAACTCAAAACTAAAGAACTAGGAGGTGTATCAACCTCAAAGAAAGAGTCTAAACTAATTTCGGCAACACTTCGTGTTATGATAAAATTGGATAACCAAATGAGAGGGAGAGGGGTTCTATTTATAACCTTCAATCCCAGAAATTCAAATCCTCAATTCCCTCCAAAATGGGATGCCCACAAGAGGAGAAATAAAATAAATTTTAAATTCACCTTTGACTATGACTTTGGGCGCCCAACTTAACTTGGCAATATTAACTTTATAAAAAGCATTAATCTTTCCAACTTGGACATCCACATAAGAGGACACAAATTAAAAACAACTTAAGTCATAAGCCTTGGCATGGGGGCCCAAAAAGAAACATCAGAAATAATATAACTTATGTCATCAACTTTCCTTTTCTGAACTCCAAGAAAGCTGGAGAAGCCTCTGCCCATACTGCACTACCATATTGCCAGAAATAGTAACTGAGTGCTAAACTGCTATCAAACCACACTACCAAAAATAGCACTTACTAAAAATAGCATAGTGCTAAAAATAGTAAGTGACTCCAAACACCGTTTCAGCACATTACGACTAGCCGTCGTAACTTACTAAAAATAGTAAGTCCAAAAATACTCACTAATGAAAATGCATGTGACACCCCTCTGAAGCTCTCTGAAAAACCCAAAAAGACCCAGAGAACATACTGGCAAACTCCTGCAACCAACCCATGAAAACTCAAAAAGATACCTCCTAGAAAATAGGAAACCCTAATTCAGCGTTCGACTAGCCTACGGACCTCTGAAATAGGCTAACAGACTCCAAAAGGACTAGTGCTGAGAAGGGGACATTACAATTGACTAAATGATTGAGAAGATGAAGAACAACATAAATGAGAAAGAGAAAAATCCTAAAGAAACTTTTTTCAAACAAGTACACAAAATTATTTTTGAGAAATGGAACACCATGACCACCCTATTACACCTTCTTGCCTTTGCATTGAGTCCAAAATATTTTAGTGTTGAGATCCTCTTTGTGTGGACAAGAATTGCACCATATAGAGATTTTGAAGTCAATAAAGAGTATAAGGCAGCATTCCATAGGCTCTTTCCTAATCTTGATTTGCAAGATGAAGTCAAAAGTGAATTTGTTGATTTTGTACACTCCAATGGTCAAACTATTAAAACTCATCATGAAAAATTTAAAAGGATGCTCACAATTAATGATACTTCCATTGTAATGTTCCCCTTTTGGCAGTGATCCTGTTATTAGCTCATCAATCTATTCCGGAATCCTGTAGGCTCGTTGAGGTGTTTCAAAGGATTCCAGTCTTGGAGGTTTTGTGGTTCTTTCTCATTATTTACTATTTATAGTAAATACTACTTTTGGCAATAAGCAGTTGTCAACATTAAGCCTTGGCCATTAAAATATTAATATTAATGAAATGCTTCATTAATTCAGCAATTAATTCTAATTTGCAGTTGACCCCCTTGGCCTAAGGAATGAACTTAAGTTGTTTTGAAAAAGGGGTCTTTGAGGGTGGCACCACATGAAGAAGTCAAAAGGTTTTAATTTTAATTAATTCCTCATTTCTCAAGTGGGGCGTATTTTTGAAGAGTGGCTTCTCCTTTGGAAATATGAAGAGTCTTGACTATTGGCGCACCTTCTTGGGGGACTTGAACAGTTTCCTTTTGTCCTTTAAAAGTAAGGCTTGGCTTCAGTATTGGCTATCCATTATATTGCTAAAGTTATGCTGTCAAAATGATTTATCATTTTCTACTTCGAGGAATGCTGACCTCCTAGTTCTTCATTCAATTTCGTGTTTGTAAGACAACTCCTAGTTGAATCATTGTTGCTTCTCATACAGACTAGCAGATTGAGTTTCAAGGTGTTTGGAGCTGTTTTTGGTGTCTCTACAGGGGCGCCTATCTCCCAAATAAACTATGCTTCAATTTCACGCCTATCGGAGGTACTTTGATTGAGTTATGAGCAATTTTCATATTTTCTGTAGTTGTTGATGTTAGTGTTTCTTAGATCAGATTGAACAATACAAGTAATTAAATAATTGCAACACATAAGACAATGAACACACAAAGATACCCTGGGAAAACCCTCCTCTTGAGGGAGAAAAACCCAGCAAAATAGTCTCTTATATAATGTATAACAAAAGACAGAAATCTGCTTACAACACAGCCCAACAATGGCTAATATATTCGCCCTTCTACACAAGATACAAGTGACTGTATTTTCCTTGAAATCTGACTGCTGCTCTAAGGTGCGAATCCTGCTCTTGATGAGAATATGCGAATTTCTGCTCTGCCAATAATAGGTGCGAATTTGCTTGTATTCGAATTACTTACAATACCAAAAAAAAAGACCTTGTATATATACAACATAGGCGCCTCTTCATTTAGGTCGGCCTTTACATAATAAATAATAAACAATTAACATGTCTTAAAGTCGGCTCAAGGTTAAGACAAGAATAGGCGAACTTATAAGGGTCGGCCCTTTAGCAAATAAAATGTTTGATATAAATTAAATAGCCAAGAGGCTATACATTTAATTTATCTTTTCTTCTTGGGAAGTGCAAACCGAAGCTGTCATAACATCAACACTCCCTCTCAGCTAGGGATGAACTTCCATCTGCACAAGACACATCATATTAGAATGAAAACAAAATAGAATATCACCTCAACGTGATATTAACCATTATGGCTACTCCCATAGATGGTAAAAAATCATCATGGATTCCCTCACGTGATATTCTCATGGAGTCACACACATGACATCCACCATAGCTTCTCCTAGAGGGTGGAAACAAGGGCTTTCACCTCAACTCTCTCTCAGCAGAGAATTGCATTATCAATCAAGGATCACTGATTACTAAGACTCTTTCTCAGTCAAGGCTACATTCTCCACCATACCAAGTTTCTCTCAGAAGTACACAAACTTAATCCTGGCGAGAGGCTTGGTGAGAATGTCTGCCGTTTGCTCTTCAGTGCTGATATACCTCAACTGTATAGCTTTCCTTTGCACCATATCTCTAATATAGTGGTACTTGATCTCAACATGTTTTGTTCTGTCATGAAACACAGGATTGACAGAAAGCTTCACACAGCTTTGATTATCACAGTGTATAATAGTAGGCTCCATTGATTGTCCAAACAATCCTGCAAGGAGCTTACGAAGCCACACTACCTCACGAGCTGCCACACAAGCTACTATATACTCTGCTTCAGTTGTACTCAAGGCCACTGAAGACTATTTCCTGCTACACCAGGAGATCACAACAGTCCCCAAACTGAAGCAACAACCAGAGGTACTCTTCCGATCTGAAACACATCCTGCCCAATCAGAATCAGTAAAACCATGCAGCTCCAAATCCACGTTTGAAGAATATCTCAACCCATATCCAATTGTGCCACATAAATATCTCAGGATATGTTTAGCTGCTACAAGATGTATTTGCTTTGGTTCACACATAAACTGGCTAAGTGCACTCACTGCATAGCAGAATATCAGGTCTAGTGTTAACTAGATACATCAATGAACCAATCAACTGTCTATACATCGTAGAATCCACTGGTTCTGAACTAGCTGCAGCTTCTTTCAACTTATCTAAATTAGTCTCCATGGGTGTAGACATAGGTTTGCAGTCAATCATACCAAACCTTTTGAGAATGTCAACAGTGTACTTGCCTTGACTTAGAATCATCTCATCTGGCTTTTGCCAAACTTCTAAGCCAAGAAAGTAATGCATAAGACCTAGATTCTTCATCTCAAACTCTGAAGCTAATTCCTTCTTGCATTTTAGAATTAGATGTTCTTCACCAGTAATGATCAAGTCATCAACATATAAAACCAAAATTAATGCTTCACCATTTACTACTTTGAAGTAGAGGTTAGAATCTGCATCATTCTTTGAGAAACCCAGACTTGAAAGATACTGATCAATTCTTTCATACCAAGCACGAGGAGCTTGTTTAAGACCATACAAGGCCTTCTTCAGCTTGCAGACATGAGACTCTTTCCCATGCACCTCAAATCCTTCTGGTTGCTCAATGTAAACCTCTTCTTCTATTATGCCATTCAGAAAAGTTGTCTTTACATCCATTTGGTGAATCTTCCATCCTCTAGATGCAACAATAGCAATGATGGTTCTAACAGACGTGTAACGAGCCACAGGAGCAAAAGTTTCTTCATAGTCAACTCCCTCTTTTTGTGAGAACCCTCTAGCCACAAATCTAGCCTTGTGTTTCTCAATGCTCCCATCAGCTGCATGCTTGATCTTGAAGAGCCACTTAGAAGACACCACAGATTTGTCTTTGGGTCTAGGAACTATATCCCAAACATCGTTCTTAAGTATAGACTAATACTCCTCAATCATGGCATCCTTCCATACTTGTTGACTAGAAGCTTCTTCAACATTTGAAGGCTCTGACTCAATAATCTGACTCATCAAGGCAACATAACTAGAGAACTTGTGAGGTCTCTTGCTTTCTCTGAAAGCTCCTCTTGGAGCTGCAAACCTTTCTGCTTCCTGCATTGTCCTGCGAGCCCAAAGAGGTCTTTTCTTTCCAATCACAATGTCTAGAGGCCCATCAGTAGGATCCAAAGGCTCAGCTGGATCAATATCTTCTTTAGGTTCTGTATCCTCCTTCAGATTCTTTGGAATATGGTCAACTTCCATATCTTGAGGAGGTTCTTCTTCATCAATCTCCATAGGAATGCCTTTGGACCTTCTGTAAGCAACATCTTCCTCAAATGTGACATCTCTACTAATCTCAATAGACTTCTATCCTGGAATGTATATCCTGTAAGCTTTTGATGTCTCACTGTAGCCTACAAGAATTCCTTTCTTCCCAGAAGGTTCTAGCTTTGTTCTCTTTTCCTTTGGAATATGAACATAGACTAGACAACCAAAGATCCTCAAATGACTAACTTCAGGCTTCACGCCTGAGAATGCTTCTTCAGGAGTTTTATTCTCTAAGATCCTGTGGGGACTCCTGTTTTGAACATAGACAGTTGTTCTTGATGCTTCAGCCCAAAGAGAGATTTGTAAGTCTTGATCATGGATCATAGCTTTCACTGCTTCCACAATAGACCTATTCTTCCTTTCAGCAATACCATTTTGTTGTGGATTATAGGGAACACTGAACTCCCTCTTAATCCCTGCTTCAATACAAAAGTCTCGAAATGTGCCAGAAGTGTATTCTCCACCATTATCAGATCTCAATACCTTGATCCTCTTCCCAGACAGATTTTCAATCTGTGCTTTGAATTCTCTGAATCTTTCTAATACTTCTTCTGATTCTTTAGATCTCAAGAAATAAATCCAAGTCTTTCTAGAGTAATCATCAATGAAAATAATATAATACAAGAAACCACTAGATGATGCAATAGACATTGGACCACACAAATCAGAATGAATAAGATCAAGAATACATTTAGATCTACTTTCACTAGAATGAAACGTACCTTTTGTGTTCTTGCCTAGGGCACATCCCTTGCATGTACCTTCATGTTCTTGATCGAATTTCGGAAGACCGGTGACCATCTTCTCCATGAAAGGTAGAGCACGAAAGTGAATGTGAGCCAATCTTCGATGCCAAAGATCACACATGCTGGTACTGTTATGCACAAGTGCTTGAAGAGGACGAGTGCACAGCGTGTAGAGACATTCATGTCTAACTCCAATCACTTGAGCAGTTTTGAAGCTGGAGTTCTTTGCCCATATAAGAACTTTCCCTTTAGAGAAGGCAACTTGATAACCCTTGTCTTCTAATGCTGAAATTGAAACAAGGTTCCTCTTTATCCCTGGTACGAACAGTACATCATTCAACTCCAAAGAAATTCCAGAATCCAAGTGAAGAGTGGAATTTCCAATCCCTTTTACAGAATATTTAGCATCATCTCCAATAACAACTTGATCACTAGAGTTGCTTTCCATTAAGTTTGAAAGGTGACCTCTGAACCCGGTGATGTGCCTAGAAGCACCACTATCAATCAACCAAGTGTTAGAGTCAATAGAAACATTGCTAGACATGGCTGAATAAAATAGATAATCACTGGAGTCCTTTTGTGGAGCGACTTCTTCAACATCTGCAGTGGCAACTTGAAGTTTAGGTCGTTGAGGGCAAACCCTCGCAAAGTGACCATACTTATCACAACGAAAACATTGAATCTTGGACATGTCTCGTTTCCTTTTGAAGGTAGGAGCATCATCATTTCCATCTTCTCGATTCCTCTTGAGGAATCCTTTCTTAAGGCCTTTTCCTTTGTTTGATGAATGAGAGGCAAGAACTTGTAATTCTTCATTCTTTGAGCTTTGACCAATTCCTCTTGCTGTTAGTCTTGACTCCTCTTGAATGCAGTCAATCCTCAATCGATCAAACTTGGGAAGTTCAGATCTTGCACTGATTCCTTGAATGAACGCCTCCCATGAAAGCGGAAGACCATTGAGAGCAAGCATAGTCAGGTCTTTATCATCAGTCATGTGACAAATAGTGGAGAGCTGATCTTTAATCTCTGAAATCCTCATGAAGTATGTAATAACAAATTCTCCTTTCGCCATTTTCACATGATGAAGTTGTTGCTTCAGTGCAAGGGCTCGACTGGTGTTGTTGATTTCGTACATCTCTTCCAAGGTTGTAAACATGTCTCTTGTTGTATCCAACTTGAAGACAATTGGTACAATATGATCCTTGACGGAATCAACCAATACTTTCTTTGCCCTAGTGTCTTTCTTTCTCCATTGCAGCTTCTCTTCTTCCCCCTTAGGTTCGGGAACTTTTGTTTTCACAAACTTAGCCAAATCATTCTCTTCCAAAGTTAGCATGAACCTGAACCTCCATGATGTGTAGTTCGAGATCCCTTCGAGTCTATCCTCGATTTTCAGACCGTTCACCATCTTGAGAAATTTAGAAGATAGACTGAAAAGAAAAGATAATGAGAGTTGCAAACTAACAGATCTGAATCTGATCACGATCTTTTTCACACCCGCTCTGATACCATGTTAGTGTTTCTTAGATCAGATTGAACAATACAAGTAATTAAATAATTGCAACACATAAGACAATGAACACACAAAGATACCCTGGGAAAACCCTCCTCTTGAGGGAGAAAAACCCAGCAAAATAGTCTCTTATATAATGTATAACAAAAGACAGAAATCTGCTTACAACACAGCCCAACAATGGCTAATATATTCGCCCTTCTACACAAGATACAAGTGACTGTATTTTCCTTGAAATCTGACTGCTGCTCTAAGGTGCGAATCCTGCTCTTGATGAGAATATGCGAATTTCTGCTCTGCCAATAATAGGTGCGAACTTGCTTGTATTCGAATTACTTACAATACCAAAAAAAAAGACCTTGTATATATACAACATAGGCGCCTCTTCATTTAGGTCGGCCTTTACATAATAAATAATAAACAATTAACATGTCTTAAAGTCGGCTCAAGGTTAAGACAAGAATAGGCGAACTTATAAGGGTCGGCCCTTTAGCAAATAAAATGTTTGATATAAATTAAATAGCCAAGAGGCTATACATTTAATTTATCTTTTCTTCTTGGGAAGTGCAGACCGAAGCCGTCATAACATCAACAGTTGATATACATTTCCAGAATTATAGTTTGCTGATCAGAATTGAAAACAATTGTTGTTTTCTATCTTTCTTTTCCCTTTCTCGTTATATTATGATAGAGAGATAATGTATGACATGGTGCTTGAATACTGGTGAAATTGGCATTGTAAGATTGCAGCCTTCTCTTTGTACAAGCTGCTAACAGTAGTACTGTTTTCAGTTTATCATTGCTGCTTCATTTAATTAATTTCACACTAGCACCCCTGGATGGTTTACCGCCAGTGAGGAAAATCTGTTGTAATACTTTTCATACCCACTTCAAGTGGAGAATCCCCACGCTTCAATGGATGCCTGCCGCAACAGAAGAAGTTTAATTATTGTTATTTCTTTTCAGCAGTAGTACTCTACCATATGATAGCACCTCGCCCAAAATGGGATCTTGAGTGCACATTCTTGGTGTCGAGTTTAAGATACTTCTCTTTCAATAGAATCTTGTACTTGTTGATTCAGTAGATCCTAGGGATCCTCTGACCATATGCTCGCCCCTCCTCCTTAAGTGGATTTAGGGCGCATTCTTGGTTAGAGTTCTTTAATGTACGTTTTGGTTATGCTAACCTTAACGGGTGAATGATTCTATTATAATTGTTGGGTTTAAAAATCAAAAAAAATGAGAGAGAATGTTTCATCCATCGCCAAGCATTCCCATACCTACACCCTCTTATGATCAAAGTTTTTTAACGAGTTTTTTTATTTTTTATCAAAAAAAAAAAACACTTTTGCATTTGAAGTTTCATTTATAATTTTAAATTTTTTAACTCTAGCTCTCTAACTTTGCCTCAACAGATTGCTAGTTTGTATGCATCTAAATGGAATTGGAGCACATACTCCATCAACTCAATAAAGTGCAACCTATTACACTCAAGAAAGTCAAAGGACTTACTGTACATGCATTCTAACTTTCACCTTCTTTCACAAAAACAAATTGACTACAGGCAAGGGGACATGAAGATGCAAGATATAGAGCTAAATCATACTCACTTGGATGCTTTGGCTTCCACTTTGCGACATGTTACATAGAGGAGCTAGATAGCGAGCATACTTTTAGTGTAAGCGGCAATGGCACTACTTGTGGGTCTTCTAATCTACGTACATCACCTAATGTCAATGATGATGATGATTCTTATGAAGACCCATATGATGATCAATGATTGTTGACATTATTATCTTAATACCAAACAATGACTATTTATCATGACATTTGAGTTTGACTAACATTGAAGTAGTATTTTTAATTTTTATGGTGGTTTTGTTTATTACATGATGCTATGTGGTATTTTGGACTTAATTTCTGCTTTTAGGCTGCAAATATGTATATATTTATGATTTATTTATTTTTGTATGGATAAACCGAAAACAAACCAAACCCCCCCAAAATAAATTGTCATACCTAAACCAGTAACTTAGCATTTATAATATCGATAATATCCGATATTATTGATGATACCTCTCATGATAATACCTTGGATTTCTCTACTAGTATTGGTGAATTTGAGAAACATTTGAAACTACAAGTCATTACTCACAAGTTGCTTTAGCAAGTAGGTTATACAAGTGGTGGACTTGGTAAAAGCAGACAAGGTATTGTTACTTACTCTCATTCAAGCAATATTTAGGCCAACAGAAGGACTCCGTTACTACGAGGCTACTTGGGAAATGATTTATCTTCAGCATCACTTGATTTCAAAGCCCAAAGAGAGGGGGAAATGGTTGATTAATTTCATTTAAAGTGTGTTTAAAATTGCTTGGTTTTTTCTTGTCATAATATAGACAATATTGTAATAGCTTCCAGTATGGATCTCTTTACTTTCATTGCCTTGAAAGTAGATGCAAATTCTAGTTTAAATTTTCAACCAGGCAAAATCAATATGGACAATTAACATTTTGAAATCAAGAATAAGGTATTTAGTGATGTTTATCAATCATTTACTTTTGAGTTGTAGTTTAAGTACATTTTTTTCACCACTCTTTTCTCGTCCTATTCCAACAGTTATAGGGTAAATTTCAACTAATTAAAACAATAATTCACAATTAATTGTAACTATGGAAAGAGGGTAGGCAACGAATTTTGGAAGAGTGAAATTCAATAGGTATCTTCATTCATTGATATCCTTGTAAAATGATGGAACACTCATAATTTGCATAGTTTTTTAGTGACTATATGCAATTGTCATGTCCCCTTTTCAAAACTAAAAGAATTAATTGAGGACCCATAGCCTATGTTGGGTCCCAACATCGCTATTCAGACTTCTAGGGAGATCAATCCACTTCAAAGCCAAGGAAAGGTCATTCTTGAAGGGTGGATAGGTCAACTCATCAGCAAAGAGTGAGTGATGACAAGCCAATTGCTAAGAGTGGGTATTCTCTCCTTCACTTCAAGCTTAGTTAAACCCAAGAGGGTATTCCTAGAAGTATTTTTAACAAGATTGAGCACAATTAAAAATAGATAAATTGCAAGTATATTAGAAGTATCCAATGTACCTGGTCCCAAAAGTTGTCACTAGAGCAAGGACTAACCTACTACACACATAACCTCTATTAAGTTGACAAAAATATCATTGCATAATTGCAAGATGTAGGTATACAAAACATGATTCTTTTAAGATAAAAGCTTTTAGGCTTGCTACAAATGTTCCCTAGTTAAATTGCTGAATTATGAGATGCATACAAACTAACATTCCTACTCCTAAACTACTGGTGAAAGATATTTTCCTTTTGGTTGTATGGAGAGTTATAATTTGCAAGAACAATGCCTTATTAATGGATTACAAAGTCACAATCAACCAAGAAGAACAACACATTGAAATAGCAAAAGAGATATGATATCAAGTTCAACAACTAAACATATTTCACAATTCCTCTCAAAACTCCAAAAATCCATATACAGTAAGGAAAAGACCATTACAAACAAATGTGTGCAATGCATTAAAACATTGTGTCACTTATCAAATTCTCATTACAATCATACCAGCAAATGTGGCAAGAGAAAGCCCTAAGCTAGAATGCTATCACTCTTTATCACTTACAATTTTCCCTAAAAATCTACAAATGGCCAAGGAGACATTCAGTTACATATATCTACTACACATTAGCTACCTCTTTGTGATTTGCAAAATAAATTGCTCAACAGGCAACTAAACTTGTAGGAGATGAAACCCTAGACTTTACTCAGTGCTTGTAGTCACGTGGAAATGGAGAAAATAGCCGACCTCTTCAATGTTGAAAATCTAAAAATATATATTGCTTAGCACCACTTAGCATCCTTGGGAAAGGAACAAGATCGTTTGTAGCTACAAAATTCACCCACTTGTACAGATCATCAATCCCATGCCTTTGTACGTAAAATCCCACCTCAAAGACATCCATCAGTACCCTAAGTCTTGTGGAGGTCATCTTTTCTCTGATTGCATCCATTTTGATCATTAATGGTCTCCTTCGATTTAGGTGTGCAGGGAAAGTTCGAGCCTACAAAAGCCACAAGATGGACACCATATAATGTGAGCAAGAACCATCGAGAGTTGTAGGAATAGATGTGAGGAATCAATGTGAAAGTGGATGAGGGGATGGGAGGAAAGACAAATATTTGGATGCCCATTGGGATTCTACAAAGGGAGGAAAACAAAGAAAATAGAGAAGGGAAGGGGCTTGATAGAACTTTGCAAAACATTTATGCATAACCAGACATGGAAACTAGATATTGCAAGGGTAGGAAATGTTCAATAGTCCACCAAAAGTCCGCAACTTCATAGAAACATTGGAACCCGACCAAAACACTCCAAACTTAGAACATTTTTTTATTTTTGCAACTTCTAACATATGATAGGCACATGGGGGATGAAAGAGAACAACACACATGCAAATTTGACCAAGGGAGATCCATTTGGAGTTTTTTCAAATCAATTATCTATGATGGGTTAAATGTAGTCTAAATGCACAAAGGATTTGGGACTCAAACAAATTTTGGCAATGTCAAATCGAGTGCCAATAGCATATTTTTATTTCTCATATGCAAAAGGATGAAATAAAGAAAATAATTTAATAATAAAATTTTAAGTTGGACCCAATAACTTTATTTTCGAAAGGGCAACTTAAATATTATTATAGGGCCATGTAATATTTTATTTAAAAAGTGTGATTAACACTTAATTTGATATGTAATTCAAAAAGTATTTTTAAATGCTTGATGTAATTTCAAAAGTATTTTTGATACTTGGAAGAACATAAATCCAAATAGAGGGTCCAAAACAAACTATAAAGAGAGGCATTGCTCAAAACAAATAATTTGATTTTTTCATTACATAATTCCTTCCAATTTGTAGATTGAAGCATTCAAAGATGAAAACCCTTGGTGTAGAAAATCCAGATGATGAAAACCCTCTTGGTTTCCATATTTGGATTTGAAAGTGAAAAACCTCTTATCCATGAGGTGATTCCATCTAGTGCTCATAATTGTCTTGATTTGTTGAAGATTGATTGAAGATTTGATTAAATTGATTGAGTATTTGCAAGCAAATCTAATTGAAATCATCATTTGTTGTTCATGAAAGGATTGTCAACACTTGGATTGTTTATCTTACATCATTATTGTTGTTGTACATCATTTCATGGCTACACCCCATTGGATCTTCTGTAATAGATATTTCCAGTCATTGCTCCACTCTACCACCATCATATAGCCATAAGATTGCTGATTTTGCAGAGATTTTCAGTATCGTTGTCGTTTGTGAGGAATTCAACCATTGGATCTGATATAAATAATATTTCTAGTTGTTGTACCATCTTGTGAGAGTTGACATACCATTTGAAGTACAAATCTGTTGTTTGAATGGGTTTTAAGGTATTTTTTGTTTACTTTTGTACTACTACTAAAGTGCTTCGATACTGTTACAATTCTTCCATACTACAAGTTGGATTGTTGGTTTTTGTTTGAAACAAATTTGTATGAAGGTCTAATTGCTTGATTGCTACAACATCAATTATTCTACATGGAAATGTAAGGATTCCGTTATTTACTATTGTTATTACAAGTTTATCAGCTGTCCTATCTGATGTCATAATTGCATCAGCATTCATTATTCAGGTTAATTATCATAATTAGTTATGCTTAGCATTTGAGGGTTTCCAAAATCATATCAACATTGTTAGTTGTTGGACTCGCTATTCAGAGTTGAATAATTTGACTAATGAGGATTTCCTAAATATATTCTAATAATTGTACTATTGATCAGCATTTATTTCATTAGTGTTTAGCATCTGCTTTGATATTTTTTTTATCATTTTAGCTTGCACAGATTAGGAAAATTGTCTATTTCCTAAGGACACCCTATTGGGGTCATTACAACAATTCCTACAAGAATATGTTCTCCATCCATTCCTAGAAAGAATTTTGAAAGATGAACAAGAAATAAAATTGTATCTTTTATATTGTTTCTCAAGAAACAAACCTACAATTTTCTCAAGGCAAATTAATGGATAAAGTAGAACAAAGGAAAGAATGACAAGAGCAAGTCAATGGGACTGTAATGTCCCCATTTTCAAACTAAATCAAGTCAAAGGACCCAAAGCCTATTTTATTCCCATAGGCTAAAGGAGGGATCTAACAGGGGAATAATATAATAATAATCTATTAAGTTGTCCAAAAAGGTACTTTAAGTTATAACTTTGGAAAAAGTGTCATGTCCCCGAAATAGCAATACCATAAAGACCAAGTGTTAAAATACAAATAAATTAATAAATAAAATAAATAGCAATATTAATATTAAATATAAAATAAATGTGTACCATATCTATATAAAAATATATAAATATGAAATAACAAATATAATAATAATATATAGGAAAATTATTGTTATTGCATTCTAGTATTAAATGACTTAATATAAAAAATAATAATAATAAATAAATATTATAATCATTACACATCAAAGATTGTAATACATTAGAATAAAATAATAATAAAATATTAGCAAATTGGTTTTATTATTATACTTTAATGTTAAAATATGTTCAATAAAACATCAAAATAAAATAATAAAATAAATATATAATCTGAAATATCATAATTATTAGTAATAATATATTATTTTCAAAAATAGATATTATTGTGATAATAAGCCTTTAAAGGCAGCAATTAAATCTAACAAAGGGATATATTTTATGAAAAGACACCTCTTTCACCAAACAATACATTCCCCCCATGAGTCACCTACCTTGAATGGTATAAATACAAGGAAGGAAAATCAGGAAGAGGGAGAAACATTGAGAAATATGATCTGCAATTCAGAACAGCAGCAACAATGATTGTTATTCATTGGAATATAGAGTCATTTAATATATATATATATATATATATATATAGGCATACGAGTATAGATGCATAGATATAGATAAATTTTATAATGAATAATATGCAATGAATAAAGAATATATATGAATAAGGAAAGAAAAATTATATAAACATATATATATGAATACTAATGGATATAAGTAAAAGAATATATATATATATGTATATGAAGTATATATATACGTACAAGATTATGCAATAATGATACTTATGAGTAATGATGACTCTTTAATATAAACATAAGTAGATTATGTATATTTATGAATTGTCCTCAACTTATGATCAATCCAGTATAAGGTTGAGGGAAGACGATTAAGGAATAAAGAGTCATGGGAAGACAGAGTTGATCAGGTGAGATCACTCACTGGCTTTAATATTTGATTTTCCAAATCTGACATAATGATGTTGCATAGACCCTTGACCCAGGCCCTAGACGATCTATGTTCTATTGAATATAATATCCAGTATTTATTCATTGAAATAATATATGTGCTTCTGACGTGTTTTGAAGACCATTCCTTCTTGATAGATCAGAATCTGGAAATAGAATTCTTGGCATTAATTTTGGGCATTAGATCTAGCAAACTGTGTAGTCGTTGAACGGATATAGACCATTATTGTTTACCTTGTTTAGAGTTGGTTCTAATGATGCTTGATCTACATTTATGTTTAATTGAAGTTTGAACATATAAATATGGGTATTGCTTAATTGAGTTATGCATTATGTTATACCTTCATGCTAATATACATATATTGAACTGTACTAATTTGAATCTGTTGGACTGCATTGATCTATAGAATATGATGAATGATCTATAGACTTGGATCTTGTTATATTTACTCTTGCACTCTGATATATCATCATGCTGAATTATATACTTATGTTGGACTCTTTTTATAGCTTCATAAATGAAGATGCAAGTGAATTGCTAATGACTGAATACCGGGAAATTGTATAGAACTGTCTGCAATCTGATTGTAATCCTGCCAGGAGAGGCGAGTCATGACCTATAAGGTTTGTCTAAAAACGCCATCCAGGTTCCGCCCCGTTGGCCTAAAGCAAGGGTTGGGCAATTTGCCCCATTGGCCCGGTGCAAAGGTTGGGTCATGGAGGGATGGGGGTTCCACCTAGACATTTTGCCCCGTTGGCCCTAGACAAAGGGTTGGGCAATAGGAGGTGGTAGACCGTTGGCCCTTAGGGATTATCCTCTCTTGATGGGCTGAGTGACTCTTCTTATGTTTTCAATCTGCAAGTATGATTATGTCTACATAATTGCATTATGATTATGTCTTAATTTTGATATCTAGATATTAATTCTAATAGATATGTTGTCAATATGGATGAATACAAGATCCCAATCTAGAGTTATGGAATTAGGAGAATACTCATTTGGAAGGAAGAAACCCTAATCCTAATCAACAAACAAATTCTAGGGCAAACAAGCGAGTCCTAAGACAAGGTTGGGTAAGGGACATTACAAAAAGGACACTTAATTTATCATTATTAAATGGAGCCAAAAGTAAATATTAGATACAAGGTAAAAAAGGCAGATAAAAATTATAAGTTGGGAAAAAGGGTGAATATTCAATTAAAAAAATATTAATTAAATAAAAGGTAACTAATAATTATAAGTTGGAAAAAGATGAATATTCAATTAAAAGTAAACGTAATTTCAATTACTTTTAGGGTTGGATGGAAAAAGGATTAAAAAAGTTACTGGAAAAAGAGATTCATTTTATTGATTATCAATTTCCAAAAACCTCATTTGGAGAGCATTGAGCTTTGGTGCAGTTTTTACCCTGAGGATGAAAACCCTCATGGTTTATTAAAAAATCAGAAGAGAAAAACCTAGTCCTCATTGTTGGATTCATATAGGGGTCAAATTTGTGTTGATTCAGGGATTTGTGTAGAAAATATTTATTTATTTATAATTTTTGTAGGAATTACTATTTCAAGAATAATCCAAAAATTATTTCTTTTATTTTTTGGTCAAAATACAATCCCAACTGGTTTTTTTATTTTAATTTTTAATTTTTTTTATGATGGCGTTTTCGGCTGAGGGCTTTGTTCCTCGAGCTAGGGCCGTTAGGCCCTAGCTTTGTTCGCTTTCATTGTGCATGCGTTGGTTCAGGGAGCGGGGGGGGGCATCACTGGTTTGGGGGTGAACGGGTGGTGGACTCGTCCCTTTCCTTGGGTGTTTTACTTGTTGGAAACGAAGCTTGGTGTGCGATTGCAGGTGATCTGTATTTTGTTTACTCAATTTCGCTCTCGCCTTGTTGTGTGGTGGGGGTGCTAAGTGTTGATTGGAGGTGGTGGGGGTTGTGTGGAACCCTTGTTGGAGGGTTTTCACCTTTTTTGTGTTCTTTTGGGGTGCATGCCCGTCTTGGTCTGCGCCTGTTTGAATGGCTCGAGGTGAGATGTCGGGGGTTTCTCCGACAATGGATTTCAGATCTGCAGTTGGAGCCAAATCACCAACCCATGCAACGAAGATTTTTGATAATACCCTATTTTCATCGGAACCGAGGATTGATGGTGCGGGCTCTTCTGGCGGCTCTCAGATTTCGAAAATCAATGCATGTCTAGAACAATGTAAGGAGAGGCCAAAGTTGGTGATTCCAATGGAAATGATCGCTGAAGACATCGAATATTATTCGAAGCATTCATTATATTGCAAGTTTATGGGGATGCAGGTTTTGCTACTATTTTTGGAATTTTGGGTCTGTTGGCATAATAACTAACACCTCTGGAGTATAAGTTAGTACGGACAGCTATGCACACTACATAATGAGTGCTCTTCAAATTAAGAGGGGAAGCTCCTTCATCTACTAGTATGCATTCTAAAAGTAAAGTAATCTAAACCTATCTTTTTCGACTCAATTGGAAGAGGCACAAGGTTAAGGAAACCAAGGACATTGCAGCTAAGGGTTTTCTCTGGTTTCGCAGGTCTTAACTACAACTAAAAACTAAATACTTTAATCTATCCAATTTCCTCAAGAAAACAGAGCATGAGGAAAAGGAGCAGGAATGGTTTTACACGATAAACCGGGTACAGATTCACAACGTGAAGGCAAGGTGGCACAACAATTTTCTCAATTTGAATAGGCTTACTAATAACAAAACATAAAGGATAGCCAACTAGGACAATAAATTGCATAGGCGAGACACGCATACAATTTATGATCAAACTAGCCACTATATTTAACTAAGGTAAGCATTCACCAAAATAATTGCATGAAACCCAAGTGGCATAACAATTCATTATCATAATAAATACTCGTGAACAGATACAAAATAGGCAATATTACAGGCAAGGTGGGCACAGCATATATTACTCTCTCATGCAAAAAGTTAATTACAAATGAGCTGAAAGCTCTTATTTATGGACATCAAAGGTGAAGGCAACCCTAAAATCACCTTGAGTCAACTACAGTCTTGCAATGCATGCAAGATTTTATTACTAAACCCTAATAAAGCAAACTATACAGTTAACTAGAAAACAACCATTAGTTAACCGGTACATCTAATCTAAATGGACAATGTGCAAGCATGCACGTCCTTATTGAAAGCAAGTTGACTAGAATACTACCATCAGTTAACAAAAATCCTAAATGAAACTCCAAGTGAAAAATAGATACTTCCAAGATAGTTATGCGTGAGATGCAAGACAGCGAGTTAACTCGGAAAGAAGCGTCGAGTTAACTGCTATAAATGAGGTCTATCCTGAAAGGTGGGAACTGAAGTCTACTAGCCCAGATAGAAATCAACCCATCCACAAGGTTGTTGACTATGTCACCCTCTGGGGAACCGAAGCTCCGGCGAAGTATACCGTGCCTATGCAGCATGTCTTCTCCACCTGTGATCTGACACTGAAACTTGCCTTTACTCCTAGTTGCCTCATCAAACAATGCTGACATGACTGTAAGTTGATTCATCTTACAGCCAATGGTCTCCCCACTGAAAATACCATGAATGAGTGCCTGAAACTCTGACTAAACGTCAGCATGCTCAACATAATCACCACCTACACGGTGGTATGGTAGTTGAGACACAAACGCTCTCACGTAACAGAGTGCACTAGTGATGTGCTCTCTACTCTTAGCCAACTCCGATGCTATTATTTCTTCTATCTTCGCCTTGAAGATCAACTGTGTCCTCCAAGTGTAGACAGCCTCTTTATCTTCTGCATCTGTGACTGATTCATATGACATCCCCAAGTTAGCAATCAGGATCTCATCTCTAGGTCTACTAATAGCCAAGTCATGCTCTTCATCTTGAAGTTATAGACAGAGCTCGCGTGCATTGTACCGCAACTGGTATAACTCTGAAAGCACAAAGTGGCCTCTAGTAACAAACTCCTCCCAATCATCCAAACATTTTCCATATGCAACCAAATGATCAAGTTGACTCTGTTCTGTTGGTGGTTCTAATATCGGTGGAAGTGAGGTGACAGCATTTCCTATTCTGTGTACAAGGCTAGAAATGTATTGACGAAGCTGTTGGATTTCAGCCTTGAGCGCTGTCTTATCTTCTCCATCTTTCACCATTCTATCCCTTGCGCTATCTGTTGCAACCTACAGGAGCTCAATCTTTGTCTAGCGAGTACTTCTACCGAAGTTGACCATGATCACTTCGAAGTCCTGAGCTTCAATCTCGTTCAGACTCTTATCCTCTAGAGGTACGGCAGTCTCAATGATGATCTCCTTACCTGCATTCCTCTCCACGTGGACCTGTTTCTTGATCCTCTTGTCAGGCGCATCTTGATAAGCATGATCAAAATCTGAATGATCAAGCACATAAGATGGTTATCTCTCTTTCTTCCCAACTAACTCTCAAGCCAAGAGGAATCCCAACTAATCCCATTGGAATGATCTGTACTAGTAATGGGAAGCTCTGACGAGAGTGAATGTGTGGAGGTATCACTGCGAGGTGGCGAATCCAAGTTCAAATCAATGTGAATTGGAACAGGAGGCTGCTCCAGTGTTGGTGACGGCATGCATGGCTGAACCTCAGGCTGTGGCAAATTCTGAACTATTTCTCTGACAGGCTCCATGTGTGTCTCAGTAACAAGTGCCTTTCCCTTTGAATTATCAAGCACTGAATTCTTCTTAGGAAGGTTACTTCTTTTCTTCTGTTTGGGTTTAGACGAGCAAGGTAGTGAAACTCCCACTGGTGGCGGCTCTGTTCTAGGCATAGTTACCCTCCTGGTCCTCTTGCTTTCGAGATAAAGCATGCTATTCTGAATGACTCTGCTCGACCTCTCCTTCACTGATGAGTATTCTTTGGCGTACCAATCAATAGTCGACAGTGGTTGTCCATTAACCTGTTCTTTGTAAAACTGAGGAAGTGCATCTCCCTCATCTTCTAACAACCCTTCCACCTCTTCTACCAAGAAGACAAATATCTGTGGGAGAGAAAACCTGCTATAGCTGCGTTTGCGTACCTCAAAATCATCCTCGCAGTTTACCCAATAGTCCTCCATTGTAGGTTTATGATAGGAGCGACTACCAAGGCGTGCTGTGTAATGACCCCAAGGATCATAGGTACGTGTGTCAACAAGGTACTTGCATTTGCAATTTTCTAGCTCTTGTCCTGCAGCTTTAGCATCAACTGTTGTCTTACACCAATAGATTTTGAACTGCATTGGAAAGTTGGCAGCCTGTTTACGCTTGTGGCGCAAACATTTGTGAACATCATATAGTTGCCTCAGGGACTCCATGAACATCGTCTTATCCGAAGGATAGCGTGGAAGCATAGCTGGATTTCCTGTGTATCCATAGACACGGATGTAGGTGTATGTAGAAAACTAAATGAACCAGTCCGCCCAATCTTCCATTGTTGTTCTAGCAACCGTTGAGATACGAAAGTGCAACTCCCGGTCCAATTCTCTCACTGTATATGTCAAGAAAGCCTCCTACACACGTTTGAAATGTCTTTCAACCTTCGTGAACTCGAGTTGATCATAGTGACAATAGACTTTCTATGCATTGAGTATGCCCACCGTATTCAACCCTCTAAACTGACCCTTATAGGCAATCAAGTACACGAGGTAGGAACACATGTGAAATTGGTGCGCAACTAGAAAACCAATTATTTGCTCATGAATAGCATCGCTGATGAAAGATGCCTAGTCATAATGTTCTTGTCCAGAGATGATTCGACCAATGATATAGTACATCCATGGGTGGAATTTATTTGCATCTGCATGACCTACGACACAATTGAGAAGTGTAATCAGAATTGCATACTCATCCTTGTATTCACCATGACCCATATTGTTTGGCAACTTGGTCTTTTTCTATTTCAACCACCTCTCTGTCATCTTACTCTGACACTTATCCATCTCAGCATTGAATGCTCGCTCACTCTGATTCATGGAAATGACCAGACTATTTGGATTTTGAGGAATACCAAGACTTCTCTCGATATCTAGGGGTTTGAGACTGCAAATAACACGCCCATCTACTGACTATATCTCCCGTGTAGTAGAATTGTAATGCTTAATACAAGACATTACGAATTCTACGCAATGAACCGAGATAGGTATGGAAGCAGCCTCAAGTAACCCGGACTGCTGAATGTTCTGAATTATCGAATCTCTTATCTTGAGTGGATCTAAAACTGCTTCTGGAAGCACCTTATGTAGATTTGTATCAACAGTTCCAATGAAGTCATGAGTCAAGACTGACTTGGTCTTAAATTCGAGTTGAGTGTACTACATTCTGAAAAACTCGCCTGTTGACTGTGAACACAGCTATATTCTGACAACTTTCCTGGAAAGCTAAAAATAGCTCATCGGAGGGCAATTTTCATGGAAAATTCTGAGATATGGGTTTTGCTCGGAAAATGATTCTAAGACGACCCAGAATGCCAAAAATGCGAAAATTTGACTTCTACTCAGCCATGCAAAGGAATTTTAGTTAAGAAAATCAGAGCCTCGAGAACTGATGCTCTGGAACAAATTTTCCTGAAAATTCTAGCACATGGGTTTTGTCTGAGGAAGTTGTTCTGAATCAACCCAGATGTTTTGTTTTGCCAAAATTTGCCAATTCTTCGAACATGTGAGAATTTTAGATGAGAAAATGGAAGAATTTTAGACAAGAAGAAAGACATTTTTTAGTTTTTTAATTATTTTAATCTTCTTCTATCAAAAATGCCACTTTGTCTGGAATTTTGCTAATGAATCTGGACTTGTCCCTACAAAAGAATGACTTAGCTACTTTCGAACTTGATTGTCTAATGAAAATTCGCCCAACTCTGAAGAAATTTGAATTTGCTAAGCTGGATGAATGAGAATGGACGCCATGCTTGCATAAATAGAGCAAAATCGTACCATAAAAGCATGACTGCAAGATCTAAAACCCTGATTTTGAAAGAAAGAATTCGATTGGCCTTCCTCCAGCTGAACTGCCACTGACTCTGAGTCTCGAGAATTAAAATAATATTAAAATATTAACTTGTTTTAGCATGCGAATTTGAGATTAATATTAAAAAGGCGCCAATAATAAATTATTGAAGAAAATCGCCATTTAATACTAAAGCATGCAAAACATATATTAAATATTATTTTAATCAATTAGCTAAAATAAGCACAGACTCTGGATGCACCCGGCAAACTTCACTAATCTCAAAAAGTCCTTATTTGACCTTCTAGGCGTCCATTTGAAAGAGTTATTGAATTTTTGACTATCTCCTATTTTATAGCTGACTGCAAAGTTACAGTTGACCATATTCAGCTCTGCTTTCCGGGTGACTGAGTGAACCTGTGATTGAACTGAGATATCCACTGCGAAGCGTGCATAGCAAGGATGAAATGTCTGCTAGGAACTGTGACTACTAAAATCAACGTTTGACACCTCAAAAAATTAAGGTGCCTTTGATTAAATTGATGCAATGATTCCAGACTTAGCCATTTCTCCGTTTTGCCATCTGACGCTTCAAACTGCTGCTGACAGTGAACGATGAACCCCATTGACCAGACGATAGATTCATTACATGACTGGAAGTATTCTACATCCAATGGTTGTATGTAAGGCACCTGAAAGCTGCATCAGGAACCCCAAAAAGAAGGACGCCCCTGGCTTAGGAAGGTGCAAACACCCTTTTGACAAAAGTGTAACTTTCATCTGGATGTGACATTTTGACCCCCGACACCGGGAGCTGGAATGCTCCGATTCGCGCACCGTCTATCTCTCTGCGTAGTTGAATCAACTCACAAGAGATGTCTCTGGAGGTGACAAAGCAAGAAAATTGCTTCTAAGACCTCAACAAGAGGGGCGCCTTTTTCAAGGAGATGTGTATTTCCCATACTTAGCCATTTTTTGGTTGCTTTTACTTTTCAACATTTCACACTGACCTCGCACGTACGAGTGTTTGCCAAATCCCGGAGGCTGACGGCTGGACTCGTTGGATAGCTAGAGTAATTGCGCACAAGTCTCGTGAAGACTGCAAATGTTAAAAACCCCATGTGATAGGCCTAAAGGCTAGGCGCCCCTGGCCTATAGAAGTGCAGGCGTGTATTGCTACATTTCTCCACCCTCTGATTCATGTGCTTGGTAGAACCTCTGTCACGGCCATTCAGAATGTCGGATCACCTCACGGACTAATGCGTTGTGAAGCTAGACAAGACTAGAAAAGATCTCAGGAAGACCACATCTGCAAATTCATTCATCTGAAGGGCCAAATTCAAGGGCGCCCCTAAGCTACAAGGGCGCAGAAACCATAAACTTGACAACCTCTGTGACATGCATCCTCTTTCTTCCCTCAGCTTCTGACCTCGATTACCAGAGTTCTGCACTATGTACGCCTTCACTTGATAGCGCGTCGGAAAGTTGGGCTAATTCTGAAGAGATTGAATCCATTAGCAAGCACATGCAACAAGATCTGAACCTCCAAAAAGAAGGGCGCCCTTGGGCTACAGGGGCGCAAATTTGCTTTCTGCTTGAAATTTTCATCTGTCATTGCTCTAAAAAACACTCCTCCAACCACTGAATTGACCTTGTAGGAGTATAATATGCTCGAGAAATGCTTCTCCATCATAACATGTCCTGCTTTGGGTCCCAAGTTCAAGTTTTGTCCTCCAAGTACTGACCAATTGCTGTTGTGGACTGACATGACACTGACCACAGTCCATACTTGACTTGCCCAAAATTGTGTTTTTACATCATTTTAACAAGGTTTAAACTCTTTTAAGCAAAATGCCTTAATGAAGCAAAAAATTTGGTTTGGGTACAATAGGGCCCAACGAACTTGGATGCCGGAGGGCAAGATGGAGATTATGCTTCTGGCGAATAACTATTTCATGGTAACTTTTAATTGCTTGGCAGATCGTAATAAGGTCTTTGAGGGGGGCCCCTATTTTCATAACCAAGTTGGTATGTTTATTAAGCCTTGGCATGCAGGTTTCAACCCTGCTGATGAGCTTTTGAATTTGGTCCCTGTGTGGGTTCGACTTCCTCGGTTTCCTGTGGAGTGTTGGCGAGAAGATGTTTTGCACTTGCTAGCTTCGTCGCTTGGAAAACCGGTTGGCTCCTCGCAGCAGACTCAGGTTAAAAAGGTGATGACCTTTGCTCGTATTTGTGTAGAAATTGATCTAAGTAAACCATTGCCAGATTCTTTGGAGATGTGTGCAAGTCCTCATTCCTGGGTGCAACAATTGGATTATGAAACCCTCCCATTTAGATGTCTTTGTCACGAATATGTTCACTTGCTGAGAAGATGCCCAAGGGCTAAGCCGGTGGTTTCTCAACCTTCTCAACCTCCTCGCAACCCACCTAAGGTGGATAAGGGGAAGGATCCTATTCTTGGTGACGAGGTTGGTGCGCATGGCTTCGTCCCTGTCACGGCCCGAAACAGGAACCGGGGGCAGAAGAGGACCTTGATGGAGAGACAGAACGAGGATACTTTTAACAGGTTTGATATTTTGGATGATCTTGGCCAGCAGAGAGTGAACCCGGGTCTAGTGAATTTGGATCAAGGTACTTTGGGTACAGGGCAAGAGGGTCTTCTTTCTAAGGCTACTCAGGATATGCAGGTTACTGGTGCTTTGCAAATGGACAAGGATCTTCAGATGGAGATCCAAGTGGAGCCGGCTCCAGTTGTTGGTAAGAGAAAGGATGGTGGAGCAAAATCTCCTCTGGTTTTGACTACAGGTTCCGATGTGGTCAAGAATAACAAGTCTTCTTCTACTCAATTGGGTCTTCACCAAAAGGAGCCTAAAAAAGGTGTGGGTGAGAAGTCCTCCAAGCTCGGTAGGAAAAAGGATATGGAAAAAATTAAATTAACAAGGGAAACTTTGGTGGAGTCAGGGTCTGTAAAGACTCTAGATTCTCATTTTTCAAGCCCCTTGAAATGATTGTTCTCTCCTAGAATGTAAGGGGCTTGAACAGTGGCCCTAGACAAAAAGCTATTCGTGAGTTGATTATAAGAAATTCTCCTGATGTTCTCTTCCTGCAGGACACTAAGTTATCAGTTGAGTGTTTGTTTGGTTTAATGCCTAAGTTGTGGAGGTGTGGTGAGTGTCAATGCATTGGTACTTAGGGGTCTGTTGGGGGTGTGGCTTGTTTATGGAACCCTCAAAAGATTCGGCCTCTATGGTGGAAGTCCTTTAAGAGTTCTATTTCCTTGGTTGCTTCTAGTTTTGAGACTGGGGAAACTATTCTCTTCTCTAATATCTATGCACCTATTGAGATTCAAGGGAAACAACTTTTGTGGCCCCATATTCGGTTTGTTTGTAGCATGGTTCCTTACCAACCGTGGATCATGGCTAGAGATTTCAATGCTATTTCTGAGTTGGTTGAGAAACGGGATGGTATTGCGAGGCTCGAGCTCTCTACGCTGCTACTTCGTGACATCTCTGCTTTGAATCTTGTTGATATGAAGCCCACCAACGGTCAATTTACTTGGAATAATCGAAGGGTGGGGGATAATTGCATGGCGGAACATCTTGATCGTTTTCTAGTTTTGTGTTACTAGGTTGGCAGGTTGTGGTCTTCTAGCTCGGAAATTTTGGATTGGCGGAGTTCTGATCATTGACCTATCAAGCTGGCTATTTCTTATGCTCGTGTGCCTCAGTCTCCCTCTTTCAAGTTCCAGCTTATGTGGTTGCAGGATCCCTCTCTCCATGATTACGTTGCTGAATGGTGGAGAGGTGGTAGACCTACTTACAGCACAGCAATGTATACTTTTTCTAAGCTTCTTCAATTCGTCAAATATCAGCTTAAACGCTGGAATCGGCAGTGTTTTGGAAACATTTTCCATGCTAAGGCTGTTGCTCAGGCTGAGTTGGATGGTATTATGAGGGTGATCAAGGAGGATGGGGCGACTGAAGATTTGCTTCGGGAAGAAGCTAGAGCTTTGAAAGCTTTGAAGGAGTGTGAGCTGCAGGAGGAAGTCTATTGGAAACAAAAGGCTCGGGTTGAATGGCTTCAGGAAGGCGATAAAAATATCGCTTTCATCTTCAACTCGGTGAAAGCCAAAAGACAAGGCAATTCTATTTCGGTTTTGGTGAATGATAGGGGAGAGCACCTGTCCTCTTTTCATGATATCAAGGGAGAAGTTGTACAATATTTTGTTTCTTTATTCAGGGAAGAGTTGCAGGGGGGTTTTGATGAGGAGGCTCAGGTCCTTTCTTATATTCCCTCTTTGGTTTCAAGGGAGATGAATGAGCACCTCATGAGTGGTATTTCGCTTGAAGAGTTGGAGGGGGCTGTGTTTCAGATGAAGAAAGGGGAAAGCCCCTGGACCTAATGGTTTCCCGATAGAGTTCTTTCAAGAATTCTAGGATATTATCAAGCTGGACTTATTGGCGGTTGTTCAAGAATCTCAAAGGAATAAGCAGATGTTAAAGACTTTGAATTCTACTTTCCTTGCTCTCATCCCCAAGTGTGATGGGGCGGATAGGTTAAGTCAATTTCGTCCTATCTCTCTTTGCAATGTGATTTACAAAATTATCTCTAAATTGATTGCTGATAGATTGAAAAAGTGGCTGGCAGTGCTGATTTCTGAGGAGCAGAGTGGATTTGTGGCTGGTCATCAAATTCTGTATGGGGTTGTTATAGCTACGGAAACCATTCATTCCATGGCTAGTTCCAAGGATAAGGCAATGTTCATTAAGCTGGATATGGCTAAGGCATATGACAGAGTTCAGTGGTCCTTCCTGCGGAAGGTTCTTGGGGTTTTTGGCTTCGGGGAAGAGTGGATTTAATGGGTTATGAGTTGTGTCACTTCGGTTTCCTTTTTTGTGCTCATTAATGGTGAGCATTTGGAGCTTTTTGGTGCCTCTCAGGGCTTGCGTCAGGGCGACCCTCTCTCTCCTTACTTGTTTCTTCTTCTTGTCGAAGGTCTGGGGCGGTTAATGAGAAGGAATGTGGAGTTGGGTCTCATTTAGGGGTGGAATTGGGGAGGTGGCTTACCCCCGCAATCACATTTGCAGTTTGTTGATGACACTGCTTTGATGGGAATGGCTACTACTAGGGAAGCTGTTAATCTGCGTAGAGTGTTGGATGTGTACCTTGTTGCTTCAGAATAGCTGATTAATGAAGATAAGTATTCCATTTTTTTCTTCAATACCCCTAATCCCATTCAGAGGAGGATTGCTCATATTTTGAGATTTCAAATTGGGGCTCTCCCTTTGACCTATCTGGGAGTTCCTATTTCGGCTGGGAGGTTACCCTAGGACTATTGGCAGCTCATCCTAGACAAGTTTCGTGTGAAAGTTAACCACTGGAACCATAGGTGGTTGTCTTTTGCGGGTCGTGTTGAGTTGCTCAAGTCGGTGGTGCAAGCCCTCCTCATTTACAGGTGCATGGTTCAGGTGGCTCTGCTGGGTTTTGTTAAAGAACTTGATTCTTTAGCAAGACAATTTTTATGGGCTGGTAGTTTACTTTCCTCTAAATGGAGCCTTATCAGATGGGATATTGTCTACAGCCCGAAGCAGTTTGGTGGTCTTGGGTTGAGACAGTCGTCTTTATCTCAGGAGGCGCTGGCGGCAAAATTGTATTGGCGGTGGTGTGTGGAGCATGATCAAATTTGGGCCAGAATTTTATCTCAAAAGTATCTCCTGGGGATCCCGCAATTGGATGTTCCTAGATATCCCCTTGAGGGGAGGGGTTCGGTGATCTGGAGTACACTCAAGAGAGGAGTTGCACTTGTTAAGGAGGATTTATTTTGGATTTGCAAAAAGGGGACGGAGGCTCATTTCTGGTCAGACTCTTGAGATGGTTTTCCTCCTATTGTTACTCAGTTTCCTAATCTGTTGAATTTGTGCCAGAGGTTCCTCAAGGAGTGTTGGTCAAGGGTGAGTGACTTTAAGGTTATCTCTTCTCATGAGCAGTTGAAGGTGGCAAGATGGAAGAATCCTGGTGAGTGGCCTGTTGTGGGTATGGATGAGGAGTGTGCTAAGCTTCATAGTATCCTTTCTAGTAGACGTTGTAGTTCCCTCCAAGATGGAGATATTCTTTCTTGGTCTCCTAATCCTAAGGGTGTCTACACGGTTGCTTTTGGGTATCAGGTGCTTTTATCTCATAGGATTGAAAGGGGGGAGGTTCAATGGTGGAAGAAAGTGTGGAACAAGCTCTCTTGGCCGAAGTGCAACTACTTTGTTTGGACTTTGGCTTGGAATAGGTGCTTGACTTGGGATAATATTCAGAAGCGGGGATTCCAGGGCCCTTCCTTATGTGTTTTGTGTGGTGTTGCTAAGGAAGATTTGGCTCATTTGTCTTTCAGGTGCCCCTTTGCTTTGCGGCTTTGGCATTCTTGGTGGGAAGTTTGGAAAAGTCCTTGTGTTCATGCTTCCTCCCTGGTGGATTTTTGGAGTAGTTTGGGTAGGCCCCCTTCTATGGTCCCATTCTTGCAGGATGTGTGGTATGTTGAACCTACTTTCATTATCTGGCAGATTTGGTTGGAGTGGAACCGCAGAATATTTTGTGGTGAAAAGATGTCGTTCCAGCAAGTTTGGCACAAAATTGTGGGCATGATTCAGGAGACGGTGGAGGCTAAGTGTGAGGTGAAGTTTCCTTTGGGGAAAGGGGATTCAAAGGTGGCTGATAGTCTGGGAAGTAAGGGGTTGTCTTTGGCTTCTACGTGTGTCAGGAGAGAAAGGCGGGTGATTCAGAAGGTTCAACGGGTGGGTAGATGGATGCCCCCTCAGGCTGACTTTTTGAAGATTAATACTGATGGGTCGTCAAGAGGCAATCCTGGGCTTGCTGGGATTGGTGGGATTGGAAGGGATTTTTCGGGTTCGGTGGTTTTCTTCTTTTCTGTTCATAAAGGGTTGCAGACAATCAACCTTATGGAGGGTTTGGCAATCCTTTACGCTTTCAAGTGGGCTTATGCTTTGGGGTGGTGCAAGGTTATATGTGAATCTGATTCACAGGTTTTGATTAATCTGCTTAATAAATAGAAGGTGTCTGATGTTAGTTGGCAGCTGGCTATGATGGTGCAGCAGATTTTGCAGGTTAGCTCTTTGATGGAGGCAGTTTCTTTTGTCCATATTCCACGAGAGTGGAATAGGGCTGCGGATTGTTTGGCTAGATGGGATTATGAGCATATTGATAGTTGGAGTACTGATGTGTGGGAACAATTGTCCCATGAGTCTCATCAGGACTTGATGAGGATTCTTGCTGAGGACGGGGATGGTACTGGTGAAGGTTGATGTGGCTTCATGATTTGGTTGGATGCTTATTGTGGATTCCTCGAGCTTTGGCCCTTTAATTTTATGTAATGCTTTAGTTTGAGTTTCAGTAAAGTTTTTACCCCTTTTATTTTAAAAAAATACAATCCCAACTGTCCCACTCTATGGATGGTATCAATAAAAGAAGGCAGCGAATTAAGTTTATGGAGTAGCTGCCATATTTGAAAGAGACATGGGAGGTATAAAGAGTGACGTTGTAAAAAGGTTGTTGTTGCTGAGTGTTGAGAAGGGAATGTGGGACCTTATTTTACCCGCCACCCTTCATTTGGGTGAAAAGACTACATAAATCACCTGGCTGCAGCATTTCATTGGGACTTGGAATCTGCTTAGCACCTAGTCATCCCTCATTGAAAGAGAGAACTCATAAAATAAAAGGGAATCGCTACTATTTAGAGTGGATGTGGGAATAAGGGAGTTTCCGTTGTTTTGGTAGTGGGACATGGGAATAAGGAAGACAGCAATTCATCAAGGGAAAGATTTAAGATTTCAAAAAAACACCTGGCCCCCACATCTGCTACCAATCGCACCTCTGTTTAGCTGTCCAGTCTGTATGCTGGCTGCAGCATTTGTCAAGACTAAATCAGACGTCAACTTGCCTCATTTGCAAGAGTTCTGTGGTTTCACAGGAGCTATTTAAAATATTTTCATTCCAGTCAATAATAAAGGTCGGAAATTATTCCAGTTTGCAGTATTTGTGGATTTGTTCAATGCTATGTAGTATCTTATATTACTCAAACTTGAATTTATTTATAAGAGTGTTGTTTATATACAATTTTCAAATTGTCAAACGATTGAATATATATATATTATTGTCATTTTGTCAATCAATTGTCGAAAACAAAAAAAATTAGCCGGTAGATCTCAGGGACTGAAAAGTACAGAAAATTATAGTAGCAAGTCAGGGGTGCTAAAAACAATGCCTAAAGCTAAAAATAAAGCATCTAAAATTAAAACTAGCAGCACAAAATACATAACAAGAGGATAATAAGCCATAGAAAAGTCAATATAGACAAATTCATCTAATAATAAATTGTAAAAATAATGCTCCTTGATAAAAAGAACCAGCAATTGAGCTAAGAGAAAAAGCCCAATGAAGACCCCATAAGAAAGAAAGAAATTATGTTAATATCCAACAATGACCAAAGTAGATTTTTGTATGATAAAGGTCATGTTCTGCAATAGGCCCACCATCATTCCAAGTTCTTGTATATTTATCTTGTCCAAAATTATATGGGAGAATTGTATTAGTACCAGGAAATGTAACCAATAAACCCAGCATCTGCAATTAAAAGTGTAACAAAAGCATTGCAAGTGAGTCTGGCTTTAAGCTTTCCATAATCTTGTCCTTAAACCCTCTAGTCTGACAATAACAAAAACATAAGCTTAAATTTATATGCAACTGGTTTGTAACTCAAAATATCTGCTGATTGTGCTATCCTGTTTCCCTCAGGCTAACTATGAATACTGCTTCTACTTGAAAATTACAATATTTCATCAATTCCTTCTGTGCCAACATACACCAATTTCAAAGCAATTGCAAATAAACCTGATTCACATCCTTTCTGACATTTTTAAATAATTTAAATCAACGCAATCAGAGATCTCCTTATTGCCAATTGGAACACCGAGAAAATTCTTCTTTGATCGTGAACCTGACAAAAAATAGTTAAGGCTTAGATGTATCATGCTTATATTTGATATCCTAAAAGTTACACAGTAACCTATTAGAATTTCTTCAAAGTCTTCCCAAAAGGAGAAACCATGGACCAATTTATGATAGGCACCCAGAAAATATATACGTGTAATGTCTTATAAAGCAAAGCCCTTCAGATGCAAAAGAAAGGCCAAATACATAATTAAAAATATACATTTAATTACTGAAAAAGAAAAAACTTACACTCTCTCTAATTTCCCTCTATTGATGAAGAAACCACTGTGCTTTGTCTTTGACTTTTCTACTGAGAAATATTCATCCTAAAAGAAAACAAAATGGTTAAAATCTTTGATCTTCCAAACAGAAATTGATCCCTTATCAGGCAGAATTTGGAAATTGTGGCATAGTCAGTGACACTGGAACCATGAACTCTTCAATAATAATACTAAAACATACCAGTTCCTCATCATCTATGAAAGAGTCCTCTGTGTCATATTGGTCATCATCTGGTACATCATCAAGCTTTTCTTCATCACTGCTTGAATCCCCCTGCAAAACCAACACCAAAATCAATCCACTAGTTTCTTTAAGAACTTTAACAACAAAAACTAACCAAATTCCACAAAGATGTTTGATTTGCAAGCACCTAGCATTTAGAAATATTTGCATTTAAACTGTTACCCCATGCCTACCCCCCCACTCCAATTAGGCACTCAGCAGAGTAATCTCTTATTCATATAAATGCATCCATAAAAGTAGAGGATTCAAATATATCACCTTGTATAAATGTTCAATCCTCTCAATAACTGCACTAAAACGGTTACCAGGAGGAGGAAGGTCACTCTTATGTAATTTTGAATCCCCAATGCAATCCTGCAGCATTCAAACTGATCTTAATTGAATATAGATTTTCTTCTTAAACTGAACTTAGCAAATTGTATATTATATAAGACTTATATATGAATTTCTATATAAAATAAAAGCATTCAGCAAATTTTATTACAGCTTGTCATTTGATAGTAACTTTCTGGAAGAGAAAATGGAAGGGCATGAAAGAGGAAATGTTATTAATGTCCATGAATGACCAAATTACATCAATGAGACTCAAAGCACAAGTTAGAACAGAAAATCAGGATTTCAAAAAGACTTCAACGAACAAAATAGACCTGAAGCTCAGCCTAGATCTAGATCCAAGAAGCAAAAGAATCTTGTTTCAAGAGGGTAATCAAATCAGATAAACCTTGAGTAATTCAGTAGATACAGAGCCATATATTATGAAACAATCATGCAGCCCATGGCAAAAAGAATCACCAGTAGAACCAATAGGACAGAGGCAATGGAGAATGTGCACTAGTTTGTATTAAATTCAGGAACGAGAAAAGTGCCAGCAATCTGATTGATCACCACAAAAGGGCCAATACAGATACTAATGATATCCATGGGGGAATGAACTGGCCAAAAAGAGTTTCGATGAACAACCTTGACATGAAGCAAGGTCCTCCTAATATGATATCATGTGTCAAAAACACACTTTCAGTCTTTCTAGTGATATGTTCTTCAAAAATTTGCAAAAATGACATCCAAGTGTTGAAAGTACACTTTTGGTTTGGATATGGGGAGCTAAACAAAAAAAAATGCAAAATTGACAAATATCCATCAGAAATGCACTTTTGATCTGAAAAGTAGAAAATCGTAGAATCAACAATCTTGTGTCAAACATGCACATTTGGTCTATAAAGGCATAAGTAATTTTACTTATTTTCTAACAGTGAAAAAATTGAAACATCACCCTATAATACACACTTTTGTTCTATGAGGCCATTTTAATTAAAATTGCAAAAGTAACAACATATTAGCAAGTGTAAAAATTTTTAAAAGGAGAAAATATTAATGATAGAGGAGACTCTCCATTGTTACAAAGAAGACAAAGGAAAGCCCAGAATCATTCCACACAACTCTTGCTTGCTCAGATACAAGAAGATGCTTGCCCTTTCTATTGGAGGATTTTTCAAGAAGAATTTTTTCAAAGGCTTGTAGTTAAGGCTGCCACTATTGCACGACATTTCAAAGTAGAGTATTCCTAATTGGCAAAAGAAGCATTTTCTGGCATAAGAGGAGGGACTTCTAGAGTAAAGGAGTTGTTTCAGGCTTTCAGCATCATTACAAGAGGCACATAGGATTTGACAATACATATGGGAAAAGCAATGGGATGGTCCTTATTAACCCTTTGTTAAGCTAATACTGCTCCTATTGTGGTGCCAAATTTTTCTACATGAACGTGGAATGGAAGATTCTAGTTAGGGAATATTAATATAGGAGCCTCTGCAATCTAACTTTTCAAGGAATCAAAAGCTCCTCGGCATTTGCTTGCAAACTCAAACTTTATAATATTTTTCTTTAAGAGCTCGTCAATAGGACCTACAATTGTCACAAAGCCTTTGATGAATTTGTGGTGATACCCTATGTATCCTAGGAATGTCTTTGTTTTAGATAAAATTTTGGGAGGTGGGAGATTCAATATTATCACCACCTTCAAGGGGTCAACCTTCATACCCTCCTTACAAATAATGTGCCCTAATAAGGTACCACAAATGTACATTTCAAGTTAAGGGCTATTCTCAAGCTACTACACCTTTCCAAAATTAATCTCAATACCAAGACATTGTCTTTCATCAACCCATACATAATCTAATCATCCAAACACACCTCCAAAATGTCATGTTTAAATTCTCTAAACATGTTTTAACATAATATTATCGCAGACAGTTGAGGCATTCTTCAATCGAAAAGGCATGACAATGTACATAAACCATCCCTGCTCTATAGCAAAAGCAATTTTGGGTTGCTTTTGTTCTTGGATTTTGACTTAATGATAATCAGAGAACCCATCAATAAAGGAAAAAACTTCCTTTCCAACTACTGATTACAATATCTCCTCTATGAAAGGAGTCAGAAATGGATCATGCACACATACTTTATTAAGCCCTTGGAAGTCTACACAAATTCTGATTTCCCTTGTCTTCTTATGTTGTAACACCATTGGACTAATCCATTATGAATCCTCTACTAGCTTAATAATCCCTACTGCAAGAATTTTATCCAATTCTTGTTTATCTCTAATTTTCACATTGAGATTTACATGGCATGGTCTCTTCTTTTGTGGTTTTATTCTCTCCTTCAATTATATTTTTATAATTCCAACATCCTCCTTAATACCCTTTAAATCTATAAATGTTCTAGGAAAATCATCTTCATAATCTTTTAGTACCTCTACTACCTACATCACATTGTTTCCTCCCAATAATCCCCAATTCTTGCTACTTTGGGGGTACCCTCTAGTGCTATGTTTTCTTCTTTAATCCTAAGGGGTTGATAAAAGTATTGGTATTTCTCCATATTTTGCACCACTAGCTCTCTTTCCCCCTCCTTTACTTGTACATCTAATTTTTTGGGATCTTCCTCTTCATACTCTATTTCCTCTCCTCTCTTAGCCTTGTAGCATATTCTTTGGGGAACTACATCTATTTTGTCCATCCACTCAACCAATTTCCAAATGCCTTTCTCCTTCTGTGGGACTACCATGCTTCATTTTTCTCCAAATTTTGCTCTTACCTCCTCCACAAGTAACATTATTACAAGTTTCTTTCTTTGCAGCACATTGTTAAGTTGTTTACTTGGATCAAAGAATTGGAAGGTTTTGCAAAAATTGTTTTACCATAGTCCAACTCCACATTTCCACTCTTTTCTCCTAGTCTATGTACCATGTTTTTGTGATTGGAGCCAAAGCTCAACAGACAATTGCATGCAAAGTCTTTCATTATATTCTCTCATAGCATCCAAACTCTAGATACAATTTTCTAAGTGTTTGCATGGTTCTACAATATTCTTCTATGGTCTATCAATCCCCTTCTTCAAGTACATAGTTTTGATTAACACTGTCAATGCTTTCCATGTGGGGATATTTGGCTTGTGAGTGTAGCACCACCTTATCACACTACACACCAAGGTATCATCTAGTGCCTCCCTCCTAAGATCCTCTCTTTCAAATATTCTTTCCATACTTTCTAGGTTCCCTAAGAGGTCTCCTACTCCTGAGTAGCAAGGCATTTTGATAAGCAAGATCCCCCCTTGTGATGCAAACAATTCTATGAAGTTACGATGTATTTTCTAGTTATAGAATACTTCTCCCCACTGATTTCTCAACCCTATGTAAGCTATACACTTTTCTAGGACCTAAAACTCTTCTTGATCTTCTCTTTGGTTCATTTATAGCCAACCATCTACCACATCTTCATTGTTAGTACTGTAGTTACTACTTTCCACAACTCTCTCCCTCTAAATTTGGCTCTTCATTGGTTTCTATTTTTGGAATCTTCCCTAATGAATATAATCCCTTGTATCCATCTTCTTCGTCAATATCTTCTTCTTGTGCCACTTCCTCAACATATGCTTCCCTTATACTTGTATAGAGTGGTATATGTACTATTCTATCTTCTCCATGGAATATCAATTCCTCCTTTTGTAAATCAAATAATCCATCACAATTCACAAACCACTCCAAATTTAATAGAATGCTGAAGAAGTCGAAGGGTTCATATCAATTACTTCAAAATCTATTTATTTTTATGCCTAAGAGTTTTACTTCAACATTCCTCTAAGCACCTATAGTACTTATGGATGTTCAATCTGCCAATGCAATTTCATATGACGTGTCATATAGTGTCGGTTTACCAAACTATTCCTAAGTATTTTTTGGAATTATACTTACATCCGTTCCCAAATCTATTAAATCATTTTTCAGCCATTTATTATGAGCTCTTGACTCAATTAAGATAAAAGGTGCTTTTTCCATTTACTTGTAGCTTTAGCCACATTTCTAACATGCCCTATTTTATTGTCTTATGTGTGCTTGTTCCAATATCTGGAAAATTGCTTCAGTTTTTCCATTTTATTTTCTTCTTCTACAAAATTTGCCAATTTTTTAATAGTTGTGCTTCCATTTTTGAAAAGCAAGCTCTACAATATTCTTCTTTTTGCTTTTCCTCCTTCACAATCTTCTTGCATGTATCAACAATGATGTCATGGATTCTTTTGGTTGAAAACTCCTCATCTTCTTTTGAGTCCTCTTCAAATATTTTTTTCTTTTTGGTGCCAATCCCTCCTTGAGTGATCACCATTGTTCTATTCTTCTTTTTATATTTTGCTATTGCTTTCTTCCTCAACATCTCTTCCCTCTAATGATACTCCCTTTCCAACTATTCCTCCTCAATGAGGGAGGTCTCTCCTTTTTCCTCCCTATCCTCCACTTCTATACTCTAACATCTTATAGCATTTAGGGGAGTATCTTTTGGAATATTTATTATTGCCTTTGCCCCTCTAGTTGCATTTGGCCCTAAAAGTTCTTCACTCTTTGTAAGTGTTTGGCCATCCTTATAATATTGGGCTGCTCTAGGGCAGCTAAAGGAATCATGCTCAAATTCTCCACAAAACCCACTAGTTTCCTTCGTTTCATCCCTACACTCATTTGCATAATGACCCATTTCTCTGCACTTAAAACATTTGACATCCCTTCTTCTTTGGCCTCGGCCTTTTCCTCTACCATGTCCTCTATTATCATTGCAATAACATCTATTGCCACCTTGTGAATAATCATCTTGGTAACTAGTGGAGAATTTCTTATCTTGGATATGTGGTACCACATGTAATTTATTGATTGTTCTTTGGTTAGTTCTCAATTGTGTTTGTTGGTAACCATAATCCCAAATATAGAATTTTCTACTAATCCTTTTGCTCTTGTTATTCCTTTGTGGATGGGTTCATTATCCTCACATCTACAGCCATACCAAGGCTCACTTGCTTCTCTTACTCTAAACAGTAATGATGGGCAATCATCAATTTCATGCATGTCCCATTAACCGCAAATACCACAATATACACTCTTCAACCTCCTAGGTGGCTATGCAATCTCCACTCTTGATACAGCAGCTCTTTTCTTTCCTTCCCATATAGGGCATTCATTCTACAAGTAACCTTCATTTGAAGAGTAAGTACACCATATTTTCTTTCTGCAAAGTGGTGATACCTCCCTATGACTCTCTTTTTGCTAATACTTCATGTTTAATCTTTAATTAATCCAATTCTAGTTTCAATTTTTCTATTACCTCTCTCTCAACTTGTTCTCTCCTCCATGGTTGTGCTTCAATCCTAGAAGCTAATTCCACTACCTCTATTTATGAGTTAAAAAATTCTTCCATCTAATGATGTTCTAATCTCAAGTAACAATCCAGAAACAAAACATTCAATTCTTTGTTTTTTTGTAAGTGGTTCCTCTAGTATCCTAACCACTCCCTTGAACCTTTGATAAAATCTCCTTTCCTCTATATCATCTCCCTCATCTTATTCACACTTTTTGAGGAGACCTTTGGGGATTGGAAGTTGTTTAAGAACACATATTCAAATTAGTCTATTCTTTGTTGTGTACGAGATATTCTTCCATATACCATTTGAGCGCTTCATCCCTTAGGGTCCCAACAAAGTCATAGAGATTAGTCTGATCATTTCTTAATCTATTTCTCCTCTAGGCAAACTCTAATACAAATATATGTTTAATTGCCTATTTGGTATCTTTACCAAAGACAATTTAATCTGATTGTGTTCCATTTTTTTAGTATTAGGCTTCTTTGATTTGTCGTTGTTTCTAGATGTTTCTCCTCTACTTTATTTTTTGCATTGCTTATCTACACTTGGTCCCTTAAGTCTTTTCTCCCTCAAATCTCTAGCATTTTTACCACACTTGACAACCTCCAACTAATTTACCAATTTCCTTACTCTACCTTTGTCCCTAGGTAATTCGATCCCAAAGAAATCTCCCAAGATTTCCTCACAAAATATCACAATCTCTCCTCACTACCTCTTCCCCCATTTAAAAGGTCCACAATATAGATCTTTTTGAGAAACTCTTCTTGCTTTAAATGGCACAGTGGGTGCCTCTTGGTTTGGGGGGATCACCACTTCATAGGGCCTTTCACTTTAGGGAATGTATCTTTAATAACTCATCATTAGCTACTAGATTTCCGTTAATAAAACTTGAGCTATTGCATCCCTCCTCAAATGCTTTTATAGTTTCTATAGAAAATTCCTAATTGTTGAAAATTTCATTTAAATTTTTATTCACCTCACCTTCATTCCTTTTCTGAAATTTTAGGGTTTTCAACATTCTATCTTTTTGTAGGCGTGCATTTCTACTCACCACATCATCCAAATGCTCCACGCTAAAATTGAGAGCTTTTAATTTAGAAATTGGGGTTATTAATGCCTCAAACCTTTCATTAATTGTAACCTTAAGGCTTGACAAATCTAGTTTAGAATATGGCTCTCAAATCAAAATTCCAAATGGTTAAACACCCCTACTTCTAGGCCCTGGCTAAGCTCTACTACTTATAAGCCCTCCCCTAACTGACTCCATTGATTCATCATATTCCTTTATCTATTCTATCAACCTTGCCAGATTTTCTTTTGGTTTTTTTTATTAGGGTTATTGACTACTCAGATGTGTCAATATTAATAAGCAGTGCTCTATCTATTTGTCCCTTCATTTCAGGCTTTTCCAAATTTTCAGCAACAACCTTCCTAGCACACTCTAATGAGGCTTTCCTAGCCTTCTCAATTCTTCTACGGTATCTTTCCTCTCTCCTAAATCTATTTCAACCTCCTTTCCTCATCAATGTTCATCTCAATTGCCATGTCAATCTATTCAACAATCTCTCTTGATTTCTTGCTATTTCTTTTGGCCATGGGTGTTTTTGGTTTGGTGTTACACTAATCCTTTTATGCATTCTCAATGGCACAAGACAAGACCTGCCTCATCAATCAAATCTTTTCAAGATCCACCCCCTCCCCCCATGTATTGTCCCTACCAAGATATTTCAACAAACTTGCAAAAAAATATTTACTTTAGCTCACAAGCATTTTGTCAAATAGTTGGCAAGCAATGATACATTCAATATTTCTGCTTTAAATGCTCATTGCAACTGCAACTAATTCACAAATTTATTGCCATAATCACATACACTCTGCATTCATTGAGTTTCACTAGGACATTTTACTTTTTAGCAAAAACTGTTGTCATACAAACCACATTCTTAGAAATCTCCAATATTGTTGCTAGTATATAAATTCATGAATTATAACAAACATTTGGCCAACAGTTGACAGTTAATGTTTTGTCAAACATATGGCAAAATAATCAATTGTAAATGTAAAGTACCTGGAATTGTAAATTGGTATGTTTGAGGGATGAGTATAAGCTGAGGCTAAACCAAAAGCACTGAAGTTCTTGGTATGAACAGCAAGAATGAATATAACCAAGCCAACATACTACTATATCAAGACTTTAACTCTTAATTTATTCAATTTATTAATTAAACGAACTTTATGTAATTTGTTGTTGATATAGCTATTTAGTCTGTAGGTCTGAAAATGATAGAATATGATCATTTTATCATCTCTTCACAGCTCTAATTGTTGGTACTGCAGTGCAGGCTTGATAATCCCTTGATAAAATTTCTGATTTCTAGAATATTTCAAACACATACAAAGACTGGTTAATGACTGTTGTACCTGCTGTATGGAGTCTATTCCTTCATCAAAAGACTGTTGTGCACCTCACAAATGCTGCTATAGACACTTGTTTAAACCCTAATATTATTATTGAATTTCATAATGAACAACAAACGGTTCTAGTGGTTGTGACCCACAGTAGAATGACAGGGAAACATTAAAAGATGTGGCAGCTGGGTGTTTGGCTCTCTAAAACCCTTGTTTCAGCAACAAAATAAATTGCAGCAAAACATTAAACCTTGCATGCTGAAATTTCCACAAAACCTTCAAACCAAATCGAAATTACCCTGAAATTGTTGTAAACTTCAAAAATAAAATGTATTCTTCAAAATTTCCACAAATCTCAAAACATTCAGCACGTTGGCAATCTCCATATGAAATTGCTCCAATGGATGTTGAGGTTTTTCATCTCCAACCCAATATCTTTAGCACATGGATAACTTTTGGATGAAATCACACTCAATTGACTAGGAGGATTTCCATCCCCGAAACCATTCTTACCTTAGGGTTTTCATCCTAGTCGTTGAAGATGAATAGAGTTTAACCTTTCAAGAAAAGAAAATTTAATAATGAACAATGAATGCCCAACCTCTCCTTAAATAGCTTTTTCCTTGTTTTTTCAAAAAAAATCAAAAAAGTATTTTTTTTATTGCTTTTTTTTCTTTTTTTCTCTATTTTAATATTTCTTCTTGCGCTTTAGTTGCCTTTTTGGACTTATATTAAAATATCACCTTGAGAAGCTTTTTAATTTAATAATAAAATATCAGTTGCACTTTATTTATGAAACAAAGTTATTTCGAGCAACTTAATATTAAATTATTAAATTACTCAATTATTTTGATTACTCAAAAAGGAGACACGACACTCCATTCTATTTGTCACCCCCTAGGTGCTTAACCCACCCCCCCCCCTCCTCCAGAGGGGGCTAAGATCTAGTGTGCACTACTATGCAACATCACAATCACTTATGTAATTATTTGTAATCCTTTTTCTCTTAAATTTTTCTCACCACAACAGTCTCCTAGGGTTTGGTTCTCTCCTTACCACCAATCAAATGTTGACAAGAAATTATTGAAATTGAGAAACAAAGAGCATGAGGCTCAAACCCACAAACTAGTCAATCATTTTCAACAACAAATTATCAAATTACAATGGCTTTATATAGCTTTTCTTCCTTCTAACTATCCAAACCACTAAATACCAACTAATAAATAACCAAAACTAACATCTAATAAATTACATTAACATGTTAATTTATTATGTATTACATTATTCCAAGTCATGTACTAATAATTTCTAACAACCCCCTTTAGTGCTAACATAGGGACTTTATTTTGGTGTTGCAATATCAAAATTGGCTTGTCTCATATTTTCCCCCTTCAATGATTTTTTTCTTTGGATGTTGGTTTCTACCAATAATGTATCCAATTGCAATATGCAAATGCAAAATCTATTACACCCTTATGGCCCAAAATCCTTATTTTTCCTCTTTTGAAATATACAAAATAGAAAAAAGATAAATTAAATTGACAAACGATTTCTAGGTTTTGTTCTATTCTTCATCAGCTTTCCAAAAAAAATGAAATTTGTAATTTTTTTATAAAATGAGAAAGATATCAAAATTTTAGTGAGACTATGTTTAACTGCCATTTTAAATCAGAACAGTGTACCAAGAATAGAATGGTGCTTAATAAGAACATAATTCCTCGTTTGCACAGCTTGACCATCCATCAAAGAGCATCATAATAAATACATACCAATTTTGGAACAAATAGAACTTCATAACTAAAAGATGAAAAACTTCTCCTCAATCACCTTAACCTCTTGCACTTTTTTGTAAACATCTTAGATTCCTACAACTGCGAATGTATCATTTTTTATTATTTTTATAATAAACATGAACAAAATAGAGTGAAAAAGGATGAAAAGAGTAAACAAGATGGAAAGAGGAGAGAAACTAAATGCAAATGGATGATAAATGTCGAAAGATTTGCACATGGTCTGCACTACGCCTCTACTGACATAATGCAGAATGGTGCACAGACAACAATGGCTGTTGCACATGGTCCTCACTGCTTGACCATTGTATGCACTGCTTTGGAGAAGGAAAACAAATGAATGGAAGGCAAACAGGGAGGTCCAAAAAACCTACTCTGATACCATATTGAAAGTGAGACAAACAAAGAGAGCCAAAGGCTTCAACACCACAAATTAGTCATTCATCTTCAACAACAATGCTTCTTATTCTAACTCCTATCTAGGTGTGAGAACATATGTTCATCATTAAATATAGGGAAATGTCCCTATTCATATCCCTTCATAGTTGTGCCTCTCTGGAGTTTCCGGAAGTCATTTGTATGTGCCACATTGCTTTCCTATTGGCCTGCAGTAACTCTAACTGATTTTGTTCTGCTTGGGGATATGTTCTCTTGTTGCCAACCTTTGGTGCCCTTGCAAGTTTCACCATTGACCTCCATTAGGCCACTCTTTTGGGTTCTCAACCTAATGGGAGTGGCTTGACTCTATCTTACCAATAAGGATTAAAGGATGGTGCTGAAGAATTTTTCAAGGTATTCTGTAATATATCTTTCTAAGGTGTCCGGCAAATTCCCACTGAAATATATAAACAAAAAAATTGTTTTCCGAAAATTCAATATTTTTATTTATTTTTTATTTTTTATGAAATCAACTGAAAATTATTGATATGACTGATATAAATTATCTCTGGAACAAATTTCAGATGTAATTTTCTGATATAAATTCCTTATCAACTGACAGTGAACTTTTACATACAAATTCAAGGAATTAAAAATTAATACATACTCTGACCTTCTACAATGAAGCTGGATACCAAAGTTTGGCTGACAATAAAGATATTTCTTAGGCTATAGCAGCTAACTAGTAGTTTTCAGACCTGCTGCATGTGCACAAAGCTGTCCAAATGTGTTTCACCACCCCTTTAACCTCTGCAAACTGCTATGTTTCACCTTAAAGTTGCTAGTGTACTGATTAAATAAGTGTCATCGTGACTATGAAGACTCAAACTTCCCATTAACCTCAGTGATTATACCTTGGAAGGAATCGGTCCACTTTTGATACCATGTCCCCTTTATCTCCAACAAAATGTCACCCCCAGATTTAAATAAATATAAGCCTCCAAGAACGAAGGGTGTGGCTGAGCTGGGAGTCTCGTGCCTCTATTCAAAATTGATAGTTTCCCTTTTAATTACCAAACACTCCTCACATTTGGACAGTTGTTTTTATTCAATCATATGGTGCGGACAAGTCATGATTTATTATTTTTTAACCAACAAATAAAATTTATAAATTCCAATCAGGTCTGGAATAATTTAGTTCATAAAAATTCCAGAATTCTACAATAAACCTGTAATCACCTGTAAATTACTGAATCTTCTAGAAAACACAGTACTTGCATTCAACACAAATTTGACCTTTGTATGAAGCCAATAATGGGAACCAAAAGATTTCCATCTTCTGATTCCCAAATAAACCGTGAGGGTATTCGCCTTTAGGATAAAAGCTGAACTGAAGCTCAAAGCTCCCTAAAATGAGGGTTTCTTGGAAATCAATGAAGAATGAAATGAATCTTTTTTCCCAACAATTGTTTTTTGAATTCTTTTCCATCCAACCTTAAAAATAATTAAAATTACTTTTAATTAAATATTCATCTTTTTCCTCCAAATTCAATTAATTACCTTTTTAAATAATTAAATATAAGTTGTCTTTTAAATTTTCACTTTTCAACAACTTAAATATTTAACCATTTAATAATATAATTATTTTCCGCACGACCACCAAAGTTATGGAAAATATTCAAAATCTCAAACATGAATTTTGACCACACAACCAATACCTAAGTGCATAGGAAATCAGTCTATATGAAGATTGGTGTCCTCCCATGATGATAGACTTCTCCAAGAAGTGTAAAGTGTTCCCAAAATGTCAGATATGCACACAGAAAGTACCATTGTACTCATCTTGGCTCCAAGAACTCTTTGCCACTATCAAACCACCCTTCTGGAAAAGTAGGCACTCTCCAAAAAGTTGAAGTTTCCAAAAATGTTGGAATGGACCGAAAAAGGGACATTACATATTCTCTTTTGATTTGTTGGTTGCAAGCTTTGCCAAAGGATTTGGTTCAGAGTTATACTAGGTTCCCTCTTAAGTGGGTTGTTAATAGGTGCATTGTTATGACTTATCATTAGATCAAAGCTTCTCCACAAGACCTTCTACATAGGGCAAGGGTGTTGAACCACAAATTGTCTACAATCTTCCATTGCAAAGAAATGGTCATACTTAATTTCACAAAGCTATCCTCAAGGACTTTAGTATTGGCAATATTCATTCTCCTAGGTCTAAATCGTCAATGCATCAAGATTTTATCCAAAAGCTTGCAATGAAAATTCAAGATGAAGTGTAGGGATTATTGGTTCTTCAACTATTTCTAATAGAGATCTTCAATTAGGATTTGATTTTTCCAAAAGTGGAGAATGAGCTATCGGGTCTAAAATGTCCATCGGACACTAATTCCATGGTAAATATTTGTCTTGCTCATAAGGAGACTATTGTGGTTTACAAAGAATTGCAAGAGGTAAAAACATACTACAAGGACTTGGTAAAAGTAGTTGAGAACTTGATGGTCACTCATAACCATGGACCCTTGGAAGTTTCAAATCAAGCACCTTCATGACACCCTTGCTCAACTCAAGAAAGTTGGTCATGCAAAAAGATAGCTTAAGGTCTTCCATGGTGTCAAGTTCCCAACTTTAGTAGTTGTTTGCCCTAGTATAGCATCTAGTTGTGGTCGACAAGGAATTGAAGAGGTAGCATCAAGAGATGGAGAGCTGGGGGATGGTGTTAGGTGGTGAAGTTGGTTGTTGGGGACCAAGCAAATATTTTGGGTTTTTGGGGGTTTTGGGGTTTTTTTTGAACTAAACTAATACTATAAAAAATTATCATATGGCCAATATCTTGTTTATAAATTTAGATGTTTGAAATTTTGAATTATAGCTGCACAATGTATGAATTTATAGTTTTAAAAATGCATCATCGTATATGTAATTGATTATCATATATTCAAAGGAGAGAGCCCCAAGAGAACCCTCACTACTTAATCAAAAAATAATAATTACCACTCATTTGGATTTAAATTTTAGACACAATCTTGCCTAGTGACACAAATGCACAACCCAAAAGGCATTTGACTGTACTTAAATGTTTTGAATTACAATGTAATCATAGTTTTTAATTTGTCTTCTTCAACAATACTGATTTGATTATAACCCAAAACCCATTCTAAAATGAATACAACACATTCCCTACTACCTCTTCTAAAGTTATATCCTATAATGGAATTGGAAACAAATCTTTCTAGGTAACCATGTTCAAACTATGCGCTCAACTTATTCATGTTATTGGGCTGCATATCTATAGTTCATTCTACAACGACATCTTTTTCACATTGCTACCAAAATTAGGTCAAAATGATGCAAGCAATCCTTGTAAATCCATGCAAAAATTATTTATATTCTATAAAAATGTTTTACGAGTTTTATGGCTCTCCTTGCCAATTTAGGGCTTAAATTTGTTCCCAATTTGGTTGTGTTATTCTTCTATAATACCCAAATTAATTTCTTGTGTAGTGGGACCCATATAACAGAAACTTCTTGCTAAAACTTAGGTAGTTTGCATGTTTGTTCAACATCTCCTATTTTATTGTTGTTGATGAACAGTACCTTTTACTTGCCTCTTATTATCTATAGCATACTCTTCTACTTCCATGGCAATTGAAAATACAAGTTTACTTCTTGCCTCCTACTAATTTATGCTTGTTCCTTTTTCACAACTTCCACCAAAAAGCAAGTATTAACAATCCGTATTCATCCACTTGCAAATGCAATAGGTCTCAATCTATGTACGTGCTATCCTCAAAGGCTTTGTCAAGTTGTTATACACCCATTTCATCTAGTACCTATTCAGTCTTCGAGTCTAATCCACCCCTTGGTCTAGATTCTAGACTACACTTTACCAATAATTTTATATATCAATGCATCAATGCTTACTCATGCTCTTTGGAGTTTTATTGCAATAGTTTTGTTTTCCCAATCATTGATTGCTTTTCCCTCATTTAAGGGGTAAGATCCCCTAAAATTAAGTGTACAACGTGTTGATCACCACTCTAAAGGGTTTTTGAAAGCTTAATTTTGATGGTGCCTCCAAAAGCAACGCTGGGGAAGATGGAATGAGCATTATATGAGATGAGAAAGGTCAAAAAATCATGGCCAACACAAAGCATCTTACCCAAGGTACAAGCAATAACACAAATGCCCTCGCTTTGGTGGAGGACATCAAAATGGCGCATGTTTTAAAAATCTTCTAATCAAAGGTGACTTCCTAATCATTATCAATGCAATGCACAAAAGAAAAACCCTAATTTGGAAATGCAGTCACATCTTATGAGAATTTGGAATTCTAGCTTATTACTTTGAGAGCATATCTTTTATACATGTGCTTAGAGAAGTTAACAGAGTTGCTGATTTTCTAGCCAAGGAAAGAGTCTCTCTCTCCATTTTCTCTAAATATTCCAGCTCATTTTTGGACAATTGGCCAGGCCTGATTCCCTGACTCTAATCCTCTCTATCTCTTCCTAGGCTCTCTCTTTGGAGTCTCACCCTATTTGCTGGTTAAAAAATATTGATCTTTTGAAATATACTCTCTCAATTTTTTTGACTTTTAAATGAACATTTACAATGTAACCAAGCACCCGTTAAGGTTAGTATAACCCAAAACGTGCATGAAAGAACTCTAACCAAGAATGCGCCCTAAAACCACTTAAGGAGGAGGGGCGGGCATATGGTCCGAGGATCCCTAGGATCTACTGAAACACTAATATAAAAATTACACTGAATGAGAGAGATTAAACTCGACACCAAGAATGTGCACTAAAGATCCTTTGACAGGCGAGGTGCTAACATATGGCAGAGTACTAAAACTGAATTGAAATGTAACAAAGGCGGATAACTAGCCAAAGAGACTTTCCACGCTACCACCAAATAGTGGGGGGGAAAGATTACAATTTAAATACTTCTTCTGCTACGGCAGGCATCCACTGAAGAGTGGGGATTCACCACTTAAAAGTGGGTATGCAAGAGAGTTACAATTCAATTTATCCTCACTGGCGGTATACCATCCAGGGGTGCTTAGTGTGAAACTAATTAAATAATGCAACAATATTAAAACTGAAACAATACTACTGTTAACAGTTTGTACAAATAAGATGGCTGCAAATTACAATGCTTTTCACCAATTTTTCAAGCACCGAGTTATACATTGTTCCCATGTTAGAACATAATGAGAAAAAAAAAAAAAAAGATGGAAACAGCAAATGATTTAATTCTATTTCAGCAAACTGTAATTCTGGAAATGTCAAATCAGCAACTACAAAAATTTATCAAATACTCATAACTCAATCGAATTACCTCCGAATTGCATGATTCCAAGTGCAATGATCAACTAGAAGATAGGCGCCCTTGCTAAGATGAAGAAACAGCCTCAAAACACCTTTATTTATTTATGGCACAAATCTCAATGCAAGTTGAAATGTACGGCCCTCCTTGAGGGGCAATTTTGACATATAAAATCAAAGCCTCCAAACTAAAATTTGCAAAACTCCACGAATGGTTGCTTCTGGTCTAGGAATGGAAAGAGCAAACACCCATAACAAAATAAGAATCACTCTCAAAGCTGTAAATAGAAATGTCCTTCAACCATGAAAGGACCAGCAACACAATTTATGGAAATAACCTCAATTTCTCCAACACTGAAGCTCAATATGTACTTCTGAATGAAGCACACTCTCAATCCATCATCTAGGGAACCACAGTTTCAGGCCCGAAGAGTGGAATAGAATTGCTAAGCTTTCCCTTAGCCGGATTCTGGATTTCAAACCAGCAGCATAACTTTGCTTTCCAAACATAACATAATCAACACTCTACAATGCAGCAATATATAAGTTTCAATGGGCAAATGAAACACTTTGAATTCAAAGAAGTTGAATCACTTCAACTTCCCAAGGGACGCCCTTCAACCATTCACTTTATTGTGAAATAATAAAACATTATTTCCCTTCCCTTTAGGCGTCCATTTTTATTTGCAACAATAAAGCATTTTAATAAATCATTAAATGCTCATCATGACCCCTTAATGTCCCCTCTTTAAAACAACATGAAGTTATCACTCTTAGGCATGGGGGTACAACTTAAAAACATGAAATTGACTAAGTATAACACTTAGTCTTAAGGAGATAACCAAAACAAATGCCAATATTGAAACTGAAGGATTACCACAAATAGCATGATGACCTGAGCTGAACTGCGGAAGATTGAGTTGCTGCTAGAGTGATACTGCTATAAATATACTTACCAAAAATAGCATATTGCTATAAATAGTAAGTTTGTCAAAACCACATCTGTATGCCAACTGAGCAGTATCATGACTTACTATAAATGGTAAGTGTTTCCAAATATCTTTTAAGCACAAACCGGGCAACCATCATGACTTACTATAAATAGTAAGAGCCCGAAAAGGATGTCAGATTCAGATGCATGTCACATCACCCTGGAGATCTCTGAAAATCCAGAAAACTCCACTAGACATGCATCAGAAAAACACACATGCAAGCCCTCAAAACTGCATCTGAAACCTCCTATAAAATAGGAAATCCTAATTTCCCATTCTGCTTAGCCTACAAGTTTCTAGAAATAGGCTAAATCCAATTGTAGAGCGTAGGGCTAAATTGGGGACATTACATCTTTCAAATCATATCATTAATCATCATTGAATTTAATGTTTCCATTGCCCTTTGATATGTTATCCGAGAAAATCTTCTTCTTTTTTATCACATTCTCTTGGCTATTTTACCTTCCTAGGAGTTAATGACAAAGTGTCCTCTCACAGTCTGAGGACATTTGTCATTACCTCCTTCTTAGTTCCATTCCTTTATTTCTCCCTATCTTTCATTCTTCTTTCAAACTTTCCTCTATGCTCTGGGCTTTGTTCCTTGAATTTCTCTCCTTGCCCATTCCTCCTACTGTTCCATCACCATGCCAATACACTTGTCCATGATAGCCCTTATGCGGAGCCATTTCTCACCAAAGGCTCCAGAAATCATTCAAAATCAGTGGCAAGGGAATCGTGAAAAATATCAAAATGGTTTTGGGTCCTGGTGGAATAGCAAATACAGGTTTACGGCACATCATAACAATGATTCAAGGAGATTTTCAACTTTAACCAGCAACAAGTGTCAAGAATGAGGCAGTTTTTCTCTAGGTTCGAGTTCAAGTCTCCTCAATTGATGAGGTAGTCCCATGGGGATGGGCACATGGTGGTTTAAACTCGGAGGCCAAGATCTCCCATGAACATGAGAACTCAAATCTTTTGGAGGCTAGTTTGATGGATCACATAAATGCCATTTGCGGGAAGGTTCAAGAACCCTACTCAGCACTCAGAGCTCAAAGATTTTGTAGGCCAAGATCTCCCATGAACATGAGAACTCAAATCTTTTGGAGGCTAGTTTGATGGATCACATAAATGCCATTTGCGGGAAGGTTCAAGAACCCTACTCAGCACTCAGAGCTCAAAGATTTTGTAATGGGCCTGGTTAGTTTTCTGCAAGGAATAAGGGTGGTGAACAGAAACGGGAATCTGGGAATCATATGCTGAAAAATTCTTACAAATTTTTCTCCTGGGGGTCTGAATCCTTCTGAAAAAACTCTACCATGGAGACGGAGGTTAGGTTTGACCTTATGCATAAGAAAAAATCAGAAGATCTCAGCTTCTATCGCTGATATTGTGAGATGTTCTTCTCCAAAGGCACATGCAGAGACTTCTTGTCCCCTCTCACCCTTACCCCAACTGACTTCTTTTAGACTGACCGATTGGCTGTGTGTTTGGTCAGGGCATGTTCTGGCATGAAGTGTATCTGATGATCAACAGTATGTTTTTCTCTGCTTAGGTTTTACTTTTATTGTTTTCCTATAGGTCAAATTATATCATATCATTAAGGAACATGACTTGTATAATATCAGATTTTGAAAGTATCATTTAGGCAAATCTCCATATCAGTGGTTAAGTATAAATTCTCTATAAAAAAAATTTAACTACATCTAAACTCAGTTCAGGCGGCACTCGTAATCATTGGTTCTTTCATTAGTTGAACAGTCAGCTATGATGTAGGAAATCAATATTTTTTTTAACAGTATTTGTCGTTTCTAAATTTGTTGTGCAAGGGCCCAGTACAACCCTCATTTAACTATCAAAAAAAAATGTAGTAGAACACTTTGCTTGTTCTCGTTACAAGCGTCCAAATTTGCCAGCGCAATGCTTTAACATGCTTCTTATTCTTGTTACTACAAGATCACACTTACTTTTTTCTCTGGTAATACAATTACTTAATCTAGCAGGATGCCTAGAGGAATAATCCTTTGTTAATTTGCTAATTTCAACCTGAAATCTGCCGGGATTAGTACCATAACCAGTCTCTCCAACTTCCATAATTTCAAAACCACACTCAACTTTTCCTTTGCCACTGCTATTCCTTGATCTAGTAGGATGTCTAAAGTAGCAATCCAATGTCAAACTGAAATCTGCGTGGATTGATTCCGGTCTTGCAATTTCTTACTTCTTTTCCGATACGATATTCACAGAAAATCCACCATATTAAGTGTTAGGTGGAATCATGTCTTCAATCTCACTCGTTCTCTTTCTTCTGTTGGATTTTTATTCTCGTCTGGTGGTTGTGTTAAGTGTGGTGAATTTTCCATTAATAATTTCACCGGAACAAATTACCGCAGTTCCATTATTTTGAAGTAGCAATTATCGTATCCTAGAACAAACAACTGAAAGATGCGAAAGTCGTTTGGCTTTGCTTGTTAATTAAAATTAGAATTGCCTAAAGCTGCGCAAATTTCCTTGTCAGAAATATTGAACGGGAGGTGGCCATGCACTCCGAGCTCTTTGGATTGAATCTGCACCTTTCACGTTTGGAAATTTTCGCAAATTAAGTGAATGCCTTAAAATTAGAACTAGAATTAGCTTAAATATAATAATGTGTTAAGCAGAAGACGTCAAAATATAATTTGTATAAAATGGAGAGAGCGAAGTGTAATATGCAGAGAGCTTAATTATTGATTAAAATAGGAAAAAAAGGCCAAGCAAAGGCGGTAATGTGGATGTGCCTGTGCCTGAGCCTGAGTTTCCTCAATGGGAGGAGTAACGACACTCTTGTTCACCAACTTCTTCCAGGAAATAACATTCGTTTCACCTGCCCTTAAATCAATGAAAAACCGCTGACGACAAGTCCCGCTTGTGTCTTTCTCCATTTTTGAAGCCCTAAATCCTCTGCCCTCTGCCCTCGCCCCTTTCTCCGGTAACATATTTTCATCCGCTCTGCGGCGCACGCCCAAACTTCTTTTCTTTCTTTCCCTTCACTTCGACTAACTACATTCACAGCTCCTTAAAAGAATACATTTCAGAACGAGACTCCAGCAGGCAAAATCTCAATTTGCTGACAGCAGGGTCCAATGGCTTTATTTTTAAAGGTGCCTGTGTTTAAGAGAAAAATTTGCGTGCAACTCGTTTTGATCGAGGTGTTCTTAATGCAATGAGCAATGACTCTTCTACAAGTGAAGCGTTTACGTGTAAAAGTTGATAATTAATTTGTAAAGTATTTAAAGGTGTTTAATATTTATATTTTAAATATTATATATTTTATTATTTTTAGAGTTATTATATTATTGTTTATACGATAAAGTTGTAAATATTTGTGTTTATCAATTATTTGATAGTACTTTTATGATATTTTAGACTTTCATAATATGATGATTTAAAATATTTTGATTAGTTTATAAGAAAGAAGTAATTTTGAAGATATTAAGTAATTTACTAATATTGATAATTATTTTCAAAGATAGTTAAGAGTGTCACAATAAATATGAAATATAAGAACCTGGATAAATTTATAATTGTATTTTTATGTGAATTCATGCAAACAAAATATAGTTTTATTATTTTGTCATGCTTGGTGTTAAGCTTCTTTTAAGAGTTAAATACCTTATTAAAGTCATAAAAGGTCATCCATCTTTTGTTTGGATACAAAGGTACCAAACATTTGAAACTACTATGTCAAATTAAAACCTCTTTTTTGTTATGATTTGATGGATGTCCATAACCTATTTTAAATGGTCATTTTACACAAGCTTGGAGGATGCTAGCAAATGTTATAGAGATTGGATTTATACCTCTCAATTGTATTTGCTTAAACATTTACAAGGAATTTTCAACTAAACTATTTTTTGCATATACATATACAATAATCATCACATTATATGAGACCACATTTCTTTGAGGCATTTCATTGAAAATCTTAAAGGCTCGTCAAGAACACCATTCTATGCATATCTTGCAATCATGGCATTCCATGAGCTCACACTTTTTTCAAGCATTTATCAAATAGTTCACATGCCTTTTGTATTCTCCCACATTGCAAATGTATATCTACCAAAGAATTTCCAACTACAACATCTGACAAGAACTCACTTTTCATTATGTTTTCATGAATGTCCACACCCTATAATAAAGCTTCAATTTGGCACAAGCTAGTAGGATACTAGCAAAGATTGTGGATTTTGTCTTTTCATTTTTTTTAAATGCCTTTTCAATAAACCCATTTTGTGCATATCCTATAATCCTTGTAGTCTAAAAGCCACATCTCTTTGAGGCACAATGTGTAACAATTCAATTGTCTTATGTCTTTTTTTTTACATTTTGAATACATATCTAAAAAACAAAAGAGATAAATAAAGGAAAAATATATTTTATATTCTCTCCATAGCAACTCTCAAAAGCTATCAAGGAAAGTCTCCTAGTTTGTGAGAACCACGTTAAACCGTGTCTAGACATCTACAATCTAGGTCTTTAAGGGTTTCACACCCATGCCAACTATCTCCACCAGCTATCAATTAAGATGATCCATGAAATCTTGTAAGAGCTCCATACAATCTTCCAAAGCCATGTTTTCATAGACTCCATTTTCTAGGGGCTAATATTCAAGTCATGCTATAGGCTTCTTGGAGTCAAACCATTTTCACAATCATATTAATATGAACAAAATTATTGAGGTTTTCTCCTTTGACATTTTATATGATAACAATTTCAAAACACGGAGCATCAGGTATAACATTTTGTTGTAGACTAAACAATGCCTAAGTACTCAATTTCCATCCATTGCCATTATGGGAAGAATACCTCACTAAAAAAGTTATAATCCACAATGAAATGATCATAGATAGTAGTAGTCTAAACAATACAATTGGTGAATGTAATTTTTTTGGGCCTAAATGATTCATGGCTTGCCAAAGGACTGCAAAACTTCATTTTGAAAGACAAGCAATCAATAGAATTGTTTTTTGAGATAATATTAGATGGTTGCAAGATTAAAAAAAATCACTTTCAAGAACACAAGATGATAAGCACTTTCATCACATAAAGTTATACAAACAAGAGGGGCCCATTTGAACTGACCACATAAATATTTTTGTGGCCACCATACATGTTTCTCTTGCTTAGTTATTATTGCTATAACTAAGGTATTTGCTACATGTCAAGATAAATAAATATAAAAATATAAAAATTTACAAAAACATGTTTATATCTCTATTTTTTAATGACCAAAGAATTAATTTTTTATTTTTGTAAGACTAAGGACTTTCATTTTTTGTAGATATAAGATGTGTTAGCATAGAATGGATTGTTGGCCAACTTAAAATCTAACCTATTTATATCACACATTTCAAGGGACTAATTATGATCTTTAGTTTATACATTACTTTAACTAGGTAAATTTATAGGCATTATAATAAACCTAGTTCATTTTTGTATGTGGAAATGACCCTAAAACTTTCAAATTCAAATTTAAATATGGCCTAAGTGAAATCATTCCTACTAGTCATTACTTTCCAACTTAGGCATTAAATGTGTCTAAGTGTTGTATAAAAGGAAAATCTCTAATGTGTTATTAGATCATTTAGAAAATCATAAAGGAGCTATGTTACACATTGCATTAGTAGACTTAAAAATATACATATCCTAGCCATGTTACATGATTATGTAACGTTGTAAATTGCATACCATTGAAATTTCACAATATGTTTCATGTCCACTTTGGTGTCAATTCCCTTAGTGTTTGTGTAGGCCCATTTCAACCCTTGCATATGTTAGACACGCAAGATAATTGAGGAAGGGGGTGAATAAGTTGTACATTAAAACCTTCAAACCCTTATCAATATTTAAACCCTTATTAAGCATTAGCATGAATGTAAACAAATGAAACATCAACAACCATACACAATAGAGCACCAAATTTTACATGGAAAACCCTAATTAGGGAAAAACCATAGTGAGGATTAACTCATATGTATAGATGAATATCAACATCAATTACAAAATGCTCACTACCCAAAGGGCTCACTACCCAAAGGACTCACTGTCCAAAAGAAAGAAGAGCTCACTACCAAGGGCTCATTGCTTGGATAGAAATAGTATAAAAAGAAACCGTTACAAGGAGGTTCACTACCTCTGAGCAACGGGAGAATCCACCACAAAAACTCTTCACCATATACAACCTTTGGCTCACTGCCTCCAACAACTTCATGCACATTGAAATATAGACAGCTTCTACTCACTACTTTTGATAATCTTAGGTGTTCATGCTCACACTTAGATCTCAAATCTTGATCATATACACATCATTTCACATCACACACTTCTCTAATAAATGACCTTGTGCAACCTCAAACAACCTTCTCCAAGTCATCTTTAATGAAACATTTACACCTCAAACACGCAACCACCAAATAGATCGACACCAAACACTTTCATTGTGGAAAGAAGTGGTGGTGGACCACACCAAGGGTTAACCAAGACCCAAATCTATACTGACACACTACACCATGCTTCCACATACAACTAAGAACATTCGCAAATAGTGTTAACACACTAGGTCAGCCAAATTGACATTAACGCTACCAAGCAACCACATACACTCTTCACCAGGTCCAAAAAAATCTTGCACACCACACAACATCCTAGAATATTCCAACACCAACAAAATATTCAAACATACAAGCGCAAACACATGCAACTAATAATACTATCATCATGTGCAACCAGTCAAATTACCACTAAGACACAACTCACGAACCAAGCTTGCAAAATAGCTTAACACCAAACCTTTCAAGGGAAGATGGATACAGACATTATTATCATATTCTCAAATCCAAAAGACAAGAAACTTCAAGACAAAGAAATGTGTATAAACTCCATTACCCCTAGACAACCTTCTACATAAACCAAAGATAGACCAACAAATTGTCAAACACATCTTCTACTAACGCATGATCCAAAACCTGAAACTTTAGATATAACACCTTTGAACACTTCTGAACATCACATTCAAACTACACAAGCACATTTTCAAGCATGAAGAAATGTGGAGTACAATACATAACACATCTTTGTCACCTTGTACACATACAAAATTTCTCAAAAGCACTTGGAAACCAAGTGACCATGTTGCATCTGCAACACCTTCTCAACACCACAAACACCTTCTCATCATAACCACACTAAAGGTTGGCATAGGATGACATCAATGACAACACTAAAGACAACATAGTACAACAATCTCCCCCTTTGACATTGATGGCAATACCTATTGAAAAACCATCAAAGACAAAAGAAACTCTAATCTCCAACTCTCAAGCAACTCGCCTCCTTACTTCAACTCTCCACTTCTCTCTCCCCCTTTCTCTTGAATTTTTCAAACATCACTCTCCCCCTTTGACATCAATGGTAAAGGGAAAAACCTACACACTTCACTTCTCTCTCCCACTTTTAGACATAAGACATGTTCCCCCTAACTGCACCAACCAAAGACACCACTACCTACTCCCCCTGAGAGGTAGCCTTCATCAATCCAGCACAAAAAAATTATCTTGAATTTCACCCTTGTACATATGCACCATCTTATGCATCTAGTTGAAAGAAGGAGGGGCAATAACCCTAGCTTTTTTCTGAGATCCTCAAATGTACTTTTGGAAGAGCCTTTGTGAAAATGTCTACTATTTGATCCTTTGTAGGCACATAATCAAACTTTACTTCATTCTCAGCTACTTTATCTCTTAGAAAGTGATACCGGATAGAGATATTCTTTGTTCTTGAATGCATTACTGTATGTTTTAAAATATTGATATCACTTGTATTATCACACAAGATAGAGATAGCTTCATCATATGATACTCTAATATCTTTTAATGTCTGCTTCATCGACAACACCTGTGTGTAGTAAGATGCTACCAAAAAAGAAATTATGCCTATACAATAGATAATGATACTAAATCATGCTTCTTACTTATCTAAGAAACCAATCTGTTTCCAAGAAAGAAAGCACCTCCACTTGTTCTTCTTCTATCATTCACATAATCTACCCAATCTGCAATCTGTGTAAGCACTCAAAGAAAAATCAGTATCCTTAGAATACCATAGACCATAGTCTAGAGTGCTCTTAGCTAAAATCCCAATCTAAACAAGAGAAAATAATATGAGAATAAGCAAATGAAACACTCCCCATTGAACTTGAATAACTTCTCTTGTCTCTCCTCAAGCTATCTTTGCAAGTTCTCCCTCAGATTTGGAGTAGAGTTTGTGCAAAAACCTGCAAGCAATAAAGCATGAAAGCTGGAGATAATGGTTGATAAGGCAAAAATGGGAGAGGAAGGTTACTTTTATAGACAACCATTTGAATGGACGACAGAGATCGATAATCTAGAAAACTTCCAAGATTGACAGATGAGGATTCATGAGAGGGAGATTACGAAAAAAGATGGTCAAGATCGAGCTTCTAGAAAGATTCACAAATCAATGGTCAAGAATTGATGCACCAGAATAATGTTATTCATGGGAGGACTATGACGTCAATGACTATGACAAAGATGACTATGATAGCAATAGCTATGACAGAGATTAATGAGCAAGTGGAGGAAAATGGGATGAATTAAAAATTGGAAAATAATTAATTCATGAGAGAAGAAATATTTGGCCAAGTGGAAAATATATTGGAAAATGGGAATTTAATTAAATGAGGAGAGATGAAAATTAAACACTAAATAATTAATTTGAATTAATTGTTTAATGGGGAGAGAAATGATGCATAATTAAATAATCTTGATAATTATTTAATTATAGAAGAATGAAAAGGTCAATGCATAAACAAATTATTATTATTATTATTTGACTATAGGCAAGTGATAAAAGATAAATAATTAAATAAATAATAATTTATTCAATTATTAAAGAAAGGGAGTGTTAGCGACGCAATTAATTTATTTTAATTGATCAGGATAAAATAAAGATTAGAAAATGAATTAATTAAATAATTAAAATTATTTAATTAATAGAGGAATATGATCAAGGATAATCAAATAATTAATATTATTTAATTATTGGGAGATGACGACCAAGAAAAATGATGCTCGCAACCTTAGGACATTTTTCAGTGTCTATAGATCTATACTTGGTCTGATTTGTCTTAGGAGATTCATCATTTTTGCTCAATATACAACTAGTAACCAAGGGAGTACATACTGGTTTATAATCCTCCATTCCAAACTTTTTTAGCATTTCCTTAACATATTTTGATTGTGTAATGAATATACCTCTTTTTGATTGACTAATTTGTAGCCCAAGGAAGAAATTCATCTCCCCAAACATTGAAATTTCAAACTCGTTTTAAATCTCCTCTGCAAAAATTTTAGACATTACCTCATTTACTCCAAATATTATGTCATCAACATACACAACTACAATCAAGATTTAATCTCCCTCAACTATGAAGTAAAGGTTTCTATCTGTGATACCATTTTTGAATCCTTGCTACAATAAGTACATGTCCAATCTTGCATACCAAGCTCTAGGAGCTTGTTTAAGTCCATATAATGCTTTCTTCAACCTGTAAACCATATCAAAATCTTTTGATAATTGAAAACCTTACAATTGCTCAATGTATACCTCTTCTTCTAGCTCACCATTCAAGAATGTATACTTTACATCCATCTGATATATCGTAAAGTCTTTATGTGTTGTAAAAGCCAAAAACATCCTAATAGCCTCCATTCTTGCTACAAGAGCAAAAGTCTCTTCAAAATCTATTCCTTCCACTTATGAGTAGCCTTTACACACAAGACTAGCCTAGTTTCTAATAACTTCTCCATTCTCATTTAGTTTATTCCTGAAAACCTATTTAGTTCCTATCGCATTCTTATTTGTTAGTCTTGGGACCAGTTCCCATGTTTGATTCTTCTCAATCTATCTCAACTCTTCTTCCATAGCTTTGATCCAATTTTCATCCTTGCATGCCTTAGTTACTATTTTAGGTTCTATCTCAGAAAAAGTTTACATTTTCCTCTGCCATAACATCTTTTCTTCTTGTTAGCACACCTTTGCTTTTGTCTCTAATTATTTGATCCTCATAATGATTTTTTTGCACATACTTGGGAGACTTTGGATTCTTTTCTGGAGCTTCTTCCTCTTCCACTAGCGTCTCCTTTTCTTTCTCTTCTTCTTTTTCTTCTTCTCTGCAAGGGGGTTCATTAGATTCATATCCTTTTATCAACACTGAGCTCTAATGTGATTCTTCATCCACTTTGACACTTTCACTTTCAACTATCTTCTTTAGCCTTTTATTGTAGTACATGTATGCCTTGCTCTTTGTAGAATATCCAAGGAAGATTCCTTCATCTGATCTTGCATCAAACTTTCCTAAGTTATCATCATCCCTCTTGATATAACATTTACTTCTAAACACTCTAAAATATTTCACAGTACGATTTTTTCCATATCATAGCTCATAAGGGGTCTTTGAATTGTTCACTCTTGTTTTTCCTCTATTGAGAATGTAAATTTCAATATGAATAGCTTCTCTCTAATAGAAATTCGGTAGATTTGATTACTTTAACATGGTTCTTGCAACCTCATGAACTGTCCTATTCTTCCTTTCCACAACTCCATTCTATTGTGGAGTCCTAGGATCTGATAAATGTATTTTTATCCCATGACCTTCACAAAATTATTGAACTCATTGGAGGTGAGCTCACCACCTCTGAAAAACCTCAAACACTTGATTTTCAAATCCATTTCATTCTCAAACATAGATTTAAATGCTTTAAACTTATCTAGAGCTATTGATTTTTCTTTGAGAAAGGTCACCCAAGACATTCTAGATAATCATCTATTAACAACATAAACTACATGTCACCTTGAGAGCTTCTTGTTTTGGTAGGTCCATATAGGTCTATATGCACTAACTCCAAAGGTTCTATAATAAAGTATTCCTTATATTTGACCCTCTTCTTTATCTATTTTCTAAATTGACACTCTTTGCAAATTGCATTGATAGGCTTTGTAATTATTGGCTTGTCTCTCATAGCCTGAGGAGAGTTGATCTTCACTAGGATATCAAAATTGATATCACATTATTCTATTCCATAGCCAAATTTCATTGATTTGAGTCATAAAGAACTTACCACCAACACCTTTGAGTTGATAACATTCCTTTTTGTCCTCATTCTTATATAGCAACCAAAGTTTAAGAGCTTCCTTTTTTTATTTCACAACCATCATCCTGAAACACTAGATTGTATCCTATGCTACACAGTCCTACATTGAGAAAATTATGCCAGAGACCCTTGACATAAAAAACATCATGTCTTATACTTTCCATCAAAACTAATTGAACCTTTTCCACAAATATTAGCAGATGTGTCATCACCAAACTCAAAAAAACCACCATCATACTTCTCAAGTCTAACAAACTTACTCTTATCACTTGTCATATGATTTGAGCATCCATTGTCAATTATCCAATAGTTTCTCTCCTCTCTTGTATGAAAGGTAGTCAACATAGTTCCTTCAATACTATGACCCATTTTTGAAGCAATTTCCTTCACACATCTTTCAAGGTTAGTATAATTAGTCCCAACATTCAAGACCATGAATAGGCACTCATCACTTCCATAATCTAGATATTTTGATTCCTCGTCATCAAATATACCATTAACTTCTTTAACATAATAACTCTTCTTAAAAGATTTACCTTTATGATCTTTATGTTTGTCATTTGAAAAATTTCCTATACATTTTGAAGCATAATGATGTATCTTTCCACAATTGAAACACTTGAAGCATAACTTACCTCTATATTTCTCAGTGCCCTTTTTCAATATCCTTACAAAATTTGCTTCCACCTCATCAAGATCATCTAGATCAGATTCATCACTAATTTCTTTCTTGATAACTTTAAAAGAAGTTTATTTTCTTGAAGTATCTTGGTCAAACTCTCTTAATTCAAAGTTAGTTAAAGCACCAAACATTTGATCTCTAATATATTGAACCAAATTATAAGCTTCCTCAGTAGTGAAAACTTTAGCACTATAAGATTTAGGAAAAGTTCTTAATACCTTTTTTCATAACTTCACTTTCCTCCAACTTCCCACTAAGACCATTGATGGCATTAACAATTTCATCCACCCTCAACATGTAGCCCGCAATATCTTCATCTTCAAAAATCCTCGGGGTTTCAAATTTAGCTTTGAAATTATGCATCTTTTCTTTCTTGACCTTAGCATTTCTTTCATAATTTCTCTTCAACTTCTCCTAGACCTCTTCAGTAGTTTTATAGCTTATCACCTTCACAAATTATGAATCAAAAAGCCCACTCAAGATAGCATTCCTTGCTTTTAAATTATTCTCATAATCCTTGATATCATTTTCACTTGTCAGAGCAATAGTAGGTATAGTATGTCCATCTTCAACTGACTTCCATACACCAAACCCTAATGAGACAAGAAAGGATTCCATCCCAGCTTTCTAGACGCCATAATTTGTTCCATCAAACATATGGACTTTGACACCATTCATGTGAGCCATCCAGATCTACCTCAAGTGGTTAAGCTTCTTCTAAGGAACCTTGACTCTGATACCAATTGTTAGACACATAAGACAATTGAGAGCGGGGTGAATCAATTATACATTAAAAGCTTCAAACCCTTATCAATCTTTACATGCTTATTAAGCATTAACATGAATGTAAACAAATAAAGCATCAACACATCAACAACCATACATAATAGAACACCAAACTTTATATGGAAAACCCTGATAAGGGAAAAACCATGGTGAAGATCAACTCACATATATATGAATATCAAAACCAATTATAAAAAGATCACTGTCAGAAGGGCTCACTACCTAAAGGACTCATTGTCTAAAAGAAAGAAGGCCTCACTACCTAGATAGAAAAAGTATAGAAAAAAATTATTATAAGGAGGTTCAATACCTCAGAGCAATAGGAGAATCCACCATTAAAACCCTTCACCATCTACAACCTTCCGCTCACAGCCTCAAGCAACTTCAGGCACACTAAAATGTAGACACCTTTTGCTCACTACTTCTGGTAGTCTTAGGCATTCATGCTCACACTCAGATACCAAATCTTAATCACCTACACATCATTTAACATCACACAACACTTCTCCAATAAATGACCTTGCAGATATATCCTTTGCAACCTCAAACAACCTTCTCCAAGTTGGCTTTAATGAAACGTATGCACCTCAAATATGCAACCACCAAATAGGTCGGCACCAAACACTTCTACGATGGAAAGGAGTGAAGCAAGACCTCACCAAGGGTTAAACAAGACCCAAATCTGCACCAACATGTTATAACATGCTTCCACATACAATGAAGCATATCTATAAACAATGCTAACATGTCAGGTCAACCAAACCAATATTAACGCTACTAAGAAACCACATATACACTTCAATAGGTCTAGAAACATCCCGTAGTCCACATAGAAACATCACACAACATTCTAAAATATTCCAACACCAATAAAATATTCAAACATACTAGCGTAAACACATGCAACTAAGAATACTGTCATCTTGTATAACTAGTCAAACTGCCACAAAGACACAACTCATGAACCAAGCTTGCAGAATAGCTGAACACCAAACCTTTCAAGGGAAGATAGATACAAGCATTATTGGCATATTCCTAAATCTTCAAGACAAGAAACTTCAATGCATAGAAATGCAAAGCAATTCTATTTCTCCCAGACAACATTATGCACAAACCAAATACAATCCAACACACTGTCAAACACGTCTTCTACTATCACACGATCCAAAACTTGAAACTCTAGATATAACACCTCTGAACACTTCTGAACATCACATCCAAAATGCATAAGCACATTTTCAAGCATGAAGAAATGCAAAGCATAATACAAAACACATCTCTATCACCTTGTACACTCTTATATAAATTTTCTCAAAAGGACTTGGAAACCAAGTGACCATGTTGCATTTGTAACACCTTCTCAACACCACAAACTCCTCCTCATCATAACCGTGCACTAGAGGTTGACATAGGTTGACATCAATGACAACACTAAATATAACATAATGCAACAACATCATCCTTTTTCCTTATCAAGGTTCTAAAGCCTTCTTTTTCGAGGTCACTTCATGTCACTTTTGTGTTTACCTCATATTTTCTTGTCTCTTATTGTTTTTTAACATAAATTATTCAAACACTAGTGCCTAGTGTAGACCTATGTATTTCACACTATCATCCCACACTACTTTTTCATTTGAAAGCCATTTCCAAGGTTTTCTCTACTTGTCATCTTCCTAGGTCAGTGGAAACATCTTGAGATTATTCCAAATGGCTCATTAACCTCTTCCTCTTCCCTCCTCTTCTCATTTTGAAATTAATCTTTTATTTAACAACTCTCTCTCTTAGCTCTCATGACACTCTGAAACTTTGTTATAGTATTTTCTCGTTGTGTTCTCTCACAACTCTCTTATTCTCTTAGATTTCTCAAGCCTCTACAAGTAATATTATTTCAATTTATGATTTTCATTACAAGCATTTTATTTCCTTGTTCCCCCAAGGACCTTGGTATTATCACATCCCTTACATATCTCATTTTAGTAATTATTCTTACTTCTAAACACACTTTGAATAAGAACATGTACACTATTTCTCTTTTTATCTATCTATCTTGGCTATTGTAGAGGTGGAATCACTGAAGCAGGGATTTGACTGAGGTAAATCCCCAAACAACCCAAAAAAAATTTCCCATCTTGTTGTGTTTGTGGGTTAGGTAGATTTTGGAACTTGAGTTGTTCATTCTAGAAATTTATGGTGCAACTAGTATAGGAGGATAACATGATGCGAGGATGTCCACGTGATACACTGGTGTCCAAGGTAGAGACCTCCATATTTAAATAGAAATTTCCTTATTGTTCTTAATTTCCATTTTTGTAGTTATTAAATTTTATTTATCTTTCTATTTTTAGATATTTTTGCCAATTAATTTCCCTTCGATCATCTTATCTAGTTAATTTTATTTGTGTAACTAGTGAAATTTACTTTGAAAGGAACTTAGATTTCCTTTTGTTAGAATCAAATTTCCTACATTATAGATTGCTTGGTGTATCTTCGATCTTCTAAAAACTATTGATTTGGATATATGGGATTGACATAGGGAGACAATATTCTCTTAGAAAGATACTGGAGATATTTGTCAATATTATTCTTTAAATGTGAAAGTTCCAAATAGTGAGACAAATATCTAATCATAGCTACAAAAGTTCTATATTCACAAGGTCAAATATTTAGAGTAAGATTGATTCAACAAAATAAGTTCAAATCTACACCCATGAAGGTTATTTATGCATGCACAAAAAGGAAACGAATTGGCAACTAGTCAATACAATATTCAAATACCAATCATATAACATATTTATAAGCATTGAAACATAGACAAATCATAAAGTGACATTTATCAATGTTTATTTGACATTGAACCTATAAGTACCCATTTTCATACCATCACATTTGGGTCAACATTTTGAGTTTGATAATGATAAATGCCATCGAATGTGACATTAGGACACAACAATTAATAAACAAATACAATGTATAGAAACCTATCGTAGTTTTTTTTATCCCTCGCATTTTCCCTTACCCCTATTCAAATATTTTCCTATCTAGACCTTATTCAACCCTCAAAATTTTGTGTTTTTTCTATTTTGGTGATATTTCCAATAGTAAAAAGTAGTGGTTGTAAAATTTCCATAGTTATCACAATGATTGCATAACCATGGAAGCAAATTTAAAAACACTAATGACGATCATGCACCCATCATGACAATTGTGGGTTCACCATGACTATTTCAAAATAATTCTTATATGGTTTTGATTAACTTATTTTTACTTGCTACTTGTGGGTTTTGAGATGATAATTATCATTGCGACCTATAGCTAGGGCATATTTTTGTAATTTGGGTATGCTTTTTTGTAAATTTTCTTAAAAAAATTGTTAAATTGTTTATTCATATTTTTTGTTCTTTTTCTTGTGATTATTTTTGTTCTATTTTACTTTTGTTCATTGCTATAGTTCTCTATTACTGTTCTCTCATCTAAATGTTATAATGAGTTATTTTACTTCTCAATATAATGGTGTATCTCTTTTACTTTACATATTCAACAAATTGAATGGGAACATGATTAAAGATTTGTAAACCCTCCATAGACAACTTCTTTAAGAAACTCCTTATAATCACTATAATTAAATCCGTTAACATGATTTTTTAAAGAGTGAAAGAGATTGTAAGTACCAGGAAACACTAAATATTGCATCAAATTTAAAACACCACAATTCAACAAAAAATTCCATATGTTGTGGAAATCATTTTTAGTTTTGTTGGCTTTGTTAGAGATCATGGTGTCATAAGTGAAAAGAACTTGAAGTTAGGGTGAAAAAGAATTTTCTAATAGATGCAGTGGATTGGTGGTGAGAGATGCGACACAATGATCTTGGGAGATTTCCTTCCAACATGATAGCAACATTGTAATGTTTCCCTACCCTTTCTAAGAAACTTCTTAGAAAATTTCAAGAAAGATGTTGTAAAGAAGAAAAATTGGATATATCTTCAAAATAAATTCCCTATCAAGAAATTTTAATTTACTCTACTTAAGATTTATAAACTCTTATATAATATTTTGATGTTAATATATTTGAATTATGTGACTAATTTATTTAATTTTCTATGTTAACTATTTATTATGGAATTCTTACTAAATAATCACATGTTTTATTTTGCATTGGTTATTCATATATATTCTAAAACATTACATATTGTAAATTATATTATCGCTAACATTTAATCTATTAAATCTACTACTACTTAAGGAGAAAAGTGAAATTACATTGGGGATACCTCATAAGAGGTACCCAAATAAGGATACATTCAAACTCAACAATCCTAATGAGATAAATTAGTGAAAACTTTTAAGGATTGGGGTTTGGGAGTACCTATTTTCTTGTACCATATTAGAATTATTTTTGGATCTCTATCTTCAAAAGTACACATAAGAAAACATCAAAAGTTAGGGATTGAGGATACCAAGGAAAATGTACCTGAGTAAGGGATGACTGAAACTCTAGCTCTAGAAATGATATACTAAAGGAAACATTAGAAGACCAAGATCAAAGATACTAAGGAAGAGGTACTTAGGTAAAGATATGATAAAATTATCTCTAAAAATTAACTTAGTGCAAAGGGTTGACAATGGAGGATTAGAGGGAAAGCATGGTAGTGAGATAAAGTTTGATATTTTGACAAGAGCAGGGGGGATGTAGGGTTTGGAAAAGGACATGCTAAGAACAAGAACTTTGAAAACTTTGAAAAGGGGTGAAGGTAGAGAATATATGAAAGTTATGTGAAATAAAAAATTCTAATAGCCTAATGGAGATAAAGGAAAAATAAATACTTAGAAGGAAATACATACTAGGAAGGAAAACTTTGAAACTCTATCAAATTTCCCATGCTTAGAATGTTTTTTTATATTTTTGTAGCTTCTAAAAAATTATAGTAGCATGGGAGATGTGAAAGGAAAATAGTTAGGAATATTTTTGATAGATGGGGATCCTCTTAGACTTTATAAATTATATTAAAATATGATAGCTACAATAAGGTGGGAAAGGACTTGCGATTTTTATATTTTGAGGCATATAAAATAGGACTAGACAAAGTTAGCTCTTGCTTGGGGATGTATATTCTAGTGGGACATAGTGATGATCTAGAAAACCTCTAGGATGTAAAACACACACACTAAAACTTCACCATAGGTCATAGAAAACCATAGCTATACTAAATATAAACAAGGGTATCAAAACCATGTGTGGAAGATGAGCCAAGGCTCAAGATAATTAATGCTTCAAGAATTATCCATGTAAACAAATATATATTTGAATTTTTTATGAAGTATGAATCCTAATCACATGATTTCTCAATGACAAATGGGACCAACCATATAAGGTAAAATTTATAATGTTTTCCTTTGTCTTATCTTCTTGCATTCTAGACCAAGACCATGGCCTCAATTTTAATTTTTCTTACACTTTGTCTTTTATGAAATAGGAATAGGTACTATTTCATTGTAGTGACCACTTGAGCCCTTCTCCTACTCTCATCAAGTTCAATTAGCTGATTGATCCTCCAAGTAATCACATCATCCATTTTTTTAGTTATTTCTTGAATGAACTTATAAAATAGTAGCATATCATTGATGGGTAACTTGCTATTATATTTATTCAAATTTACCCTATCTACCCATATACCAAGATCAAATTAGAGTCCCATGACTTTTTGTTTTTGAAAAGTATCCTTTCGATGATCTTAATTAAATTATTATTACTTGACTCAACTTTTCCATTCCCCTATGGATGGTACAAGAGTGGGATATAGTGATTCCATTCTTAGAGTAGAGATTTGTTAGCAACAGAAATGGGGAAGTACAATATGAAGATCTATACTCTAGTACTTCTTATGTAGTTTGTTTATACCCAAAAGGATACAATAAGAGAAATAAGTATTTGTGGTAAGATTCTAGAAGGAATACTTAACATACATCATATCAGCATCAAAAGAAATATTCATTCATTCATTGCACACATATCTAGATAACCCTTATATCTCCTTTATATTATATCATAATCCCATACAACAGTAGGTCTTAGTCTCTGCTCATTTATTATATCTCTCTATCCATCATCCTATCATATGTATCTTCCACATAAGACTTACATTGCATATATACATACATTCCCTTGAAGGGACATGACTCCTAAAGATATCTATTGTCTCTTCCTAGTACTGCAAACCTTTTTTCCACTAGGTTGTGGTAGGTTTCGATCCCATCTATGACCTAAGTTAACATCATCCCCCCTTCTAAAATGATGTCTTGTCCTCAAGACATGATGCTTAGTTGGGAAGGAGATGCTAGTATTGTATATTCAATCGCACCATGGTGGAAGCCTAGTGTGCTTGTGTTTGTAGAAATGTACCAATCTATCCTTGGATTTGGGCTAAGGTCAACTCTGCTTCTCAGAGATCAACTAGAATTGAAATCTTTTTTGTTATTGCTTGGATTCCTTCAAAATGATTTTGAGAAATCTCAATTAGATATTGATGGTCTCCCTTAACTTCTTGAATTTTTCTTTTACTTTCTATCATTGAGTATGGAGCTATTGTAGTTGGTCATGGAGATTCTCAACTTGATCCCTTATAGCTCCAGATGGGTCTTGTAGACGGTCATATGCAAAGGCCAACTCTGCTTGTAGGTCTTCCATCAATTTCTTGAGTTCTTGTGGCAAGGAGAGGGATGTATCCTAGGTAAAATGTGGTATGGGCTCTTCTAGAGAGGTGAGATGCTAGATACGTCAACTTGTGACCCCACCATCATCACTTGCAACAACTATGGATATGGCACTATTTGAATATGTTGTTGTTGTGCCAAGAAACTCTTAATTGTAGAGATAGTATCTAAGGGTGGATACCTCTTTGAAATCCTCCTTATTCTTTTATTCTCCCTAAGACTTCTACTTTCTCTTGGGTTGATACCTGTCTCTTCAAGAGTGTTATCCTTCGATGTTGGGCCCTCTAATTGCTCTTTATTTTTCATCATATTTTCATAGAGATTCCAAGTAACATCCTATGTTTCTTTCTGGATGCCCTCCATATTTTCTAGATTATCTTCTATGAATTTATTGACTCTTTGGTTGGTCTCAAGCTCTTAGGCTTGCGCTTGTGCCAATATTTTCTTTTTCTCCTCCATGATGTTTGGACTAATTAAGGAGATTGTTTGCTCCCTTATTTATTCATCTTTACTCAATGCCTTCACCCTTTTCTCCCTTATTGTGGTGATTATTTCTTCTAAAAAATATTTCATGGCTTCTTCCACCCCTTTATTGGAGTGGTTGATGTACTAGAGGAGACATTGTATTATCTTCGCTTTGTTCTCTACATTTGATTCTTTGTATGTCTCAAATATTATCAGTAGCATGTCATGGTAGAGGATGGAATTTGTAGTAGCCATAATGTTGATGAGTTCTTAGGGTTGCTCTAGAGATTCCTATAGTTGTTTTACGTTTATTTTCAATTGCTTTGAAGTTGCTTTTGGTTGCTCCAGAGTGAGTTACAGTGGAGGTTCCTTTATGTGTTGTCCTCTTTTCAAGTTCTCTTAAGAGGTTTTTGGACCTCTTCTTCTCCTATCTCCTCATCTTCCTTCTCTTTTGTGTCCCTTTCCACCTACCTTTGGCCATTTGTTTAGGACTGGTTTGCCTAGCTCTTTTTGTCTGAGGGGCTTGTGATGGCTTCTCAGGTTGAGATACTGTTGGTGTTTTTTTCCAGTACACCTTAGGAAGACTCTAGAAGGTAGCCAACCTTCATCATTAAGAATCCTATTGATGAATGGCCAACTCGATGGGTAAAGGTTTTTGAGCCTTTAACCCCTACACTTTAGGCTCTATGGGACCATGGAGGGTATTTTGAGTTCACAAGAATTCTATTACAATGGTGAACACTTCTACACAGATAGGTTCCTTTCTCATTCAAATAAACATCATTCAGTAAAAGTATGGCCGAAATTTACACAAATAATCATCTATTTGCTAGGAATAGTGTATTATTTCATACTTACACCTTAGAATTGATAAAATTTGATTTAATGTTGCCATCATTATGAATCCATGACTAGGTACTTCAGTTGCTACATTAGATTACAGGAATTTACAGTGAACAGACCAGTGTTTCATCAATTGGGAACGAAGTCAAGTATATGACAGAATCAACTAACCATGAAATAAGTGGCTTATCTTCATAATGCCTTACACTATGAAAACTCACAGTTCCTAAAACATGACTTCTTATCAGAATCCTGAGCAATTGCTTACAAACCTACAATTCCCTTCAAGTATTTTAATTACCCCTTGGGCTAAAACAAGAACAAAATCATACATTCAAGTAACCATTCAAAGACAAATGAAAAGACACTTGGTTTTCCATTTACAATATGTAATAATTGTGTACAGGAGAGCACATGCTTCAATTTTACAGATTTGTTTCCATGTCAAAAACCCATGCAAAACTATTTAAGAATATCATATACAAAACTAAGACCCAAGACAATATTCTAGCATGTCCAACATACAATATGTATTGCTTTAGTATTTTGCATTCTACCTAAGTCATTTCTGGACTCAAAATTTGACCCCCCTGTAATGAGCCTTGAAATCCCTTTTATAGGCCAAGGGAGCAACAAGCAAAGGGCTCATTACAGTTACATTTTTGATAATTTCGAAGTAATTTCATCTTGTGGGGTTTCGTTCTCGAATTGTTATATTTTATCATTTACACACCATGGGAAAGCAAAAGGAAAAAAAGAAAAAGAGGCACCAAACCATTAGTCAGAGATGCCATGCAAGCCTTCCAAAAGGCACCACCATCATAATCCACACATCGCCAAAAATTGGGAGAAGTCGCCATCAACACCAACAGCCAAAAACCCCTTTGAACCAGCCACGTAGGAAGCACACATCACAACACCCAAGAACCAAGTACCACCAAGAAAGAGACACAGGTGTCACCTAGCCTTGTCTGTCGCTGAGTGAACGCCCTCACCAGGCCTCTTCACAGAGAGTGGATTTTCAACCACCACCTCATCATCTGAGTTAGTATATGGCACCAAAGAAATAGGGCAATGGCCAACACCAAGGCCAAATTCTTCACCCTCCTCCAAAGAGCTATCAATAATTATTATCAAGGAGTTGGGATTCTCTGAACAAACCCTAGGGTCTGCATCCATTCTCATTAATTCTTTCACAAACACCTCAAACCCTTTCCCTTCAACTTTGACCAATTCTTCAGAACAAGTCCTTGCTCAGAGATTGTAGGCACTTTTAAAAATAGTTCTCTCGGCCCTTTTGCGAGTAGTCCTCTCAGCCTTTGGGATAATTGGTGTTTCTGCCACCATAAGTTTCACTTCTAGCTCATAGACCAACGACTCTTTCAAACTTAACCTTCCTGACCTATGCACTGGCGTAGAAGAAGAGCTTGGCTGACTCATCTTATACTCAACACAAAACCAACGCTAGATATGCAAGGAAAATACCAGCTACAACCCCCAAGATATTCCTATGTGCATACAATGTGAGCTACACCAGCACCAGACATAGAAGAGGTCACCAAAATGCATCAAGAACAACATATGCATCAATACACCAGTACACCACCCTGGTGAGAACTTCTTAGGCAAAAAAATATACTACCCCAGCACCCGTGAGAATTAGCCAAAGGCACTGATAAAAATAGATGATTAAAAAAATTGTAGAACAATCCTCATTAAATAGAGGAATTCAAGGCATGTTGCAATTAATGGCCATCTTGGTTTGTTTGCATGACTAAAAAATCAATCACTTGCATTTCGCATCTCAATTGTCGATCGTCGTGGATTAAAACTTGATCAACAAGGATAATTAAGGATTGCCACTTGCTTTATCATCCACACTTAGAAACAACGAGGAGGTGCTTTAAAATTGCCACGTACCTGACCACATCAAAACTCTATCATCCTTGACACGTGTGTCACCGATCTAACAATCATGGGTAAATTTGGGCCACAAACTGAAAGACATCGCCCATCGCTAGTTCATCCTTCCCACAAGAGTCTCATCAAGCGATGGCATTGAGGCCAGCGATGAGACATTAGCCGTCAATCTTGGTCATGGAAGGATCTTAACTATAGACAAATCCTCACATCACTCATCACACGTCGACATTCGCCTAAACAATCCTAACCCACGACAGACCAAGCCCACGTGATGGGGAGGAACTCAACCCATCGACGGTCGCGAGTTCCACCTAAAATTACAAAGGATGATAAGCAATAGTGGGAGAGCCAGTGATGCTAACCATACAAATCCTCGAGCACCACATACTTCGTTCATTGCGCGTCACGCGTAGTCCCTCTATAGATTGATGCCAACCAATGAAGCTTTACGCCTCAGTGATGGGACATGGCCTAGGCATCGACGGTCGCAAGTTCCATCCTAACCAACACAAGGCAACCGATGACAATTAAAAGGGTAGCGATGGGTCAAAATATTGACCACGTCGCTCATCGGGTGTTACTTCCCCGCGGAGGTAAACAAACATGTGAGGAACTATAGGCGGCCGATAGGAAAAAAAGGGAAGGCATCGCTCATCGCGGGTTACACAAGGATGTTTGAAAATGATCACACGATGGGAGATGCAAAACTCAAAGCCCGACTTAAGAAGTATTTGAAGAATGTGCACCAAAGGTTGTTTTAAAAGGGACCACCTAGTCACAACGGGAAAAGAAAGATGAAGGGGCCGGTAAAACCATGGGACTTAAGACCATGAAATATTATGAAAAGATTGAGAACCAGATACAACCAACCAATTCAAAATTAGAAACCCAAAGACCAAGCAAGGGTGCAGACACAAATAACTTGTAAAACCCAACCCTAGGACAATGATTATCAGGGTTTAATCACAAAATTTAAGTGGAACCAGAAAAATTTTAGGGGTTCCACCAGTGGCTCCGATTGGGGATGTATGCCTCCTACAGGCATAGCAAGATCTCAGAATCTCAAGTAGAAGCAAACCATTTAGCCAGATCGGTCAAGTCCTCACAAACAACTCCTATGCACGCTTTCTCCTTCTCTTGTTCTAACATGGTTTGGTGGCCTCGGGCCACCAAATGAAAAGGACAATCAATTCTTACCTCTATCAAAAACCTTCCTGCTCTACTTGCAATGGGCACACCCATGAGTCGAGCATTCCAGGACAATCAAAATCATTCAAATTGGTATCCCCAACCCAATTCTATATACTAGTTTCATTTTTGTCAGCTTGAAGGATCCAAATCTCATCCGATGAGATGGAAAAGTAAAACATTCATAATTTATCTGGTTGTGAATTCAAACATCACATTGGAAACCTTCATACATACCCTATTGTATATTGGAATTAACCTTTGTGATGTCAAAAATAAATGATCCATATTCAATAACATCCTCTTTATAGTCGAGGTGAGTGTTGTCATTATTTAGTGGGAACCAATCTGTAATAAGATCCAATAGTTGAGGGGCGTCTGCAAAAACATTTAGTGCACAATCATACTGGTCAACACCATATGCCAGGAACATCCATACTCCTTAATTTCTCTTCGGCTAAAATAGACAACCCTACCATGTCCACATGGTCTGAGGGTACATCACCATGCACTTGCATGTCATCATATAACATAACTAGCCCTGGATCCACCATCGACTTATCTAAAAGCCTCTTCCTTTACCAAGGTGTACATCATCCCCTTCACTATGGAGAAACATCACCTCATTCATTGCTTCACTGCCATTATCCTGAACCATAAGAGTAGGAGCACACATACCAAATCCTATCTTATTACAATAGACATTTACTGATTCATCCTGAATATCCTCACCAACAGTGGTATTGTATGCAATATTATCATCATAGGAAATAACATTCCCAACCTCATTCCATTCATGACCAACATCAATACCAGTATTTTCATCACTACATCCCTCTGACAATTGGGAAGTTGATTGAAACAGGTCAACACCCATGAGGACAAAATCAGAACCACTAATACCATTTTGGCTCTTACTTTCTGTCATCTCATCTGTGTTATCTCCAATATCCTTGCAAGGTACATCTGCCAAGAAATCATTAGAATTTGCAACAAATAATGGGTTATTCTTACACCAATAAGAATTATCTCTTGTTATATCATCTATTGGTGAAGGTTCATCATACAGGGGGTTATGCCATATCCTCATTATACTTACAGTCACCCCTGTCTCCTAGGAATTTGGATCAAAACCCTTCATGCCTTGGAAATCCTCATAGTCCTTGGAAGAACAAAAAGGAATCCTCTCATAATCGTCTTCATCACTTATAATCAAAATTATGGATCTACATTCTGAAAACTCATCACATGAGGAAAAATTTTCATCTTCAATCACTTGCATCCCATCAAGATTGACAACACATCCCCTACTCGAGGCCACAAATTCCATCTCCACTTCATAAGATGATCTATAACCAAGAGAACAATTCTCTGAATCAAATTCATCACCAGATGAACCACTGGTTTGTGTATCATGGTCTCTGAGCAGACCAGAGTATGATGCCTTCTCCTGCTCCTATCCATTTTTCATAAAATCCCAAGGGTGGAAATCATGCACCACCTTGTCATCTTCATGTTGTGCCCCAACAACCATGCCACTTATAAAACAAACAACATCATTAACCAACTGTTCATGCTCTGACACATCATCTTGAGCTAATTGTAAAGATTCTTGATCCTCTTGATAATGGGCCTCGTTAGTAACACTATGAGGTGACACTTGACTAGTATATTCATCCTGATTTCCCTCAATAACCCTTATCCAATCAATGACTTGGCTCAAGGAACGAGGCTTCAACTCTTCTGGTAAAGCACTCAATCCAGACTGATACATTTCACAAAACAAATCAATGCACACTAGGATATTAGGCCTAACATTTTTAGGTATACTAAGCAAAGCATCAGTGAATCTAGAGAAAAGATGGTCAAGGGATTCCCCTTCATGCCTTTTCAAGTCACACAACCTCTTAATTATAGTTACTTGGTTAGCTTTGTTACACATAGGCACAAATTCCCCCTCAATTGCATCATAATCTTCATGTAGTGTTATTGATGGACTTGGACTAGCAGGGATCTCATCCCCCTACCTCAATCCTCTATTGATTGATCTATTAACCATAGTAGCATGGGGAATGCTTAGATATTGAACACAAATATTAAAGCATCCCTTCATCATTGAGTACTTCAAATTATTTTCAATGTCTATGGTGATGTGATATGCTTGTTGTAATGTTGTGGGTTCTTTGTCTCTCAACAAGTAACTCAAATTTTTATCAAATGCTCCCAAATACACGACCAAACATTCAACATAATTTGGTCTTATTTGTGTTGGGATCTCCCTTATTACCTTTGAAAATATGAGATTAAAAGAGGGAACCAACTGATTCTTATCTTTCTCAATCTCCATGAATTTTTGAATGACCAAGACTAGATCAATCCTTTCTCCAAACTGTTCCATGAATATTAGTTTGAACTCTCTCCATGAGTGTACTGAGGATGTAGGCAGATAAGAGAGCCAAACTCTAGCATCTCCTTTTAGGGATTGAACAAACAAATTCATGATTACATCTTCAAAGATTACCTCATAATCTCCCATCACATGAACAAAATCCTGCAGATGTTGATTTGTTGGTTCAGTCTGTTCACCTTTAAATCTTGGTATCTTATCCCTGATCTTGCATGGTACAACATTTGGGTAACCACAAATGCCACTCAAATCCAAGGCATTGTACCTTTCACTATTAAAACCTCCCTGATGTGACAGGGGGGACCCATTACTTAAATTTTTGTCAGAGAACATGGTTTGACAAGACATCTCGTTGTACATTTTCAAGATTTGTCAAATATTTCACAAGGGATATTCAAATTCCTCTTACAAAATAAAATCTCAAGCCTCTTTCATCATAATATCTATGTATTGTTTGATTAAGATCAAGATTTACATGTTCCTTCTATAATAACATATGATTCCATAGTAGTCATCTGGAAACATGCAAAGTTAAACTATTCTTCCCTTAACTAGTGCTATTTCACTTAATTGGGAACCATTTACACCTTAAGAGAAATAATTCTCACAGTTTGTTTACAAATATAATCAAAATTTTCTCTAATAATGTGAAAATAACTGGCCTTCCTGCAACATTCACCTAGCTTTGTCTTCAAGCACATGGATTTGGAGCTTCAGTACATCCTTTGTCAGGTTCTTTAGTCAGAGTCACCACCTCCAATTAAGAGGAAATCAACTTCAAATGAGATGAAGTTTCTTATCAAATAAACATGTCTTGGGTCTAACTCCTCAGCGGAGTCACTTTTAGATCCTTTGAGTTTTGCTGCAGCCCAATCTTTGACCAGGTTCAAGAATTCTTCAAAGTGTGAATAAAGTGTCCACACTATTTACACCATTGGACTCTGTGATACAAGGATCTGTGTCTAAAGAATGAAATTTTTCCCAAGCAGAGTTGCCATTTCTGTTGGTGTTTTTTCTAGTACACCTTAGGAAGACTCTAGAAGGTAGCCAACCTTCATCATTAAGAATCCTACAGATGAATGGCCAACTCGATGGGTAAATGGTTTTGAGACTTTAACCCCTGCACTTTAGGCTCTATGGGACTAGGGAGGGTATTTCCCAGTTGAGTTCACAAGAATTCTATTACGATGGTGAACACTTCTACATAGATAGGTTCCTTTCTCATGCAAATAAACATCATTCAGTAAAAGTATGGTCGACACTTACACAAATAATCATCTATTTGCTAGGAACGGGGTATTATTTTAGACTTACACCTCAGAATTGAACACTTACACAAATAATCATCTATTTGCTAGGAACGGGGTATTATTTCAGACTTACACCTCAAAATTGATAAAATTTGATTTAATGTTGCCATCATTATGAATTCATGACTATGTACTTCAGTTGCTACATTAGATTACAAGAATTTACAATGAACAGACCAGTGTTTCATCAATTGGGAATGAAGTCAAGTATATGACAGTTAGTAATGCATGAATCAACTAACCATGAAATAAGTGGCTTATCTTCATAAGGCCTTACACTATGAAAAATCACAGTTCCTAAAACATGACTTCTTATCAGAATCCTGAGCAATTGCTTACAAACTTACAATTCCCTTCCAGTATTTTAATTAACCCCTTGGGATAAAACAAGAACAAAATTATACATTTAAGTAATCATTGAAAGAAAAATGAAAAGACACTTGGTTTTTCATTTATAATATTTAGTAATTGAGTATAGGAGAGCACATGATTCAGTTTTACAGATTTTTTCCGATGTCAGAAACCCATGCAAAACTATTTAAGAATATCATATACAAAACTTGGACCCAAGACAATATTATAGCATGTCCACTATACATTTTGTATTGGTTTAGTCTTTTTCATTCTACCTAAGTCATTTATGGACTCAAAATTTGACCCCCCTGCAATGAGCCTTGAAATCCCTTTTATAGGCAAAGGGAGCAACAAGCAAAGGGCTCATTACAGTTACATTTTTTATAATTTTGAAGTAATTTCATCTCATGGGGTTTTGTTCCCGAACCATTATATTTTTTCATTTACACACCACGAGAAAGCAAAAGGAAAAAAAGGAAAAAGAGGTGCCAAACCATTAGTCAGAGATGCCACACAAGCCTTCCAAAAGGCACCACCATCATAATATGCACATCACCAAAAAATGAGAGAAGTTGCCATCAACACCAGTAGCCAAAAAACCCTTTGAACCAACCATGTAGGAAGCACACATCACAACACCCAGGAATGAAGTACCACCAAGAAAGACACACGGGTGTCACCCAACCTTGTTAGCCGCTGAGTGAACACCCTCACCAGGCCTCTATCTCGTCATCTGAGTTGGTGTATGACACTAGAGAAATAGGGCAATGGCCAACACCAAGGCCAACTCCTTCACCCTCCTCCGAAGATCTATCAGTAATTATGACCAGGGAGATGGGTTTCTCCGAACAAATCCTAGGGTTTTCATCCATTCTCATTAATTCTTTCACAAACACCTTAGACCCTTTCCCTTCAAATTTGACCAATTCTTCATAAAAGGTCCTTGCTCAGCGATTGTAGGCGCTTTTGACAATAGTTCTCTCAGCCCTTTTGCAAGTAGTCCTCTTAGCCTTCAAGACAATTGGCATTTCTGCCACCATAAGTTTCACTTCTGGCTCATAGACCAATGACTCTTGCAAGCTTAACCTTCATGACCTACACACTGGCATAGAAGAAGAGCTTGGTCGACTCATCTTATACTCAACACGAACCTAGTGCTAGATATGCAAGGAAAATACCAGCTACAACCCCCAAGATATTCCTATGTGCAAACAATGTGAGCTACACCAACACCGGATATAGAAGAGGTCACCAAAATGTAGCAAGAAAAACATATGCATCAATACACCAGTATGCCACGCTAGTGAGAACTTCTTAAGAAGAAAAATCTACTACCCCAACACCCATTAGAATTAGCCAAAGGCACTGATAAAAGCATATGAGTAAAAAAACTACAGAACAATCCTCATTAAATAGAGGAATTCAAGGCATGTTGTAATTAATGGCCATCTTGGTTCGTTTGTGTGATTGAAAAATCAATCACTTGCATGTCGCATCTCAGTCGTCGATCATCGTGGATTAAAACTTGATCAACGAGGATAATTAAGGATTGCCACTTGCTTTATCGGCCATACTTAGAAATAATGAGGAGGTGTTTTAAAACTGCCATGTACTTTACCACATCCAAACTCCATCATCGTTGACACACGCGCCGCCGATCTGATAATCATGGGTAAATCTGGGCCATAAACTAAAACAAATTTCCCATCGCTAGTTCATCCTTCCCACAAGAGTCCCATCAAGCGATGGCACCGAGGCCAACGATGAGACATCAATCGTCAATCTCGGTCGTGGAAGGATCTTAACCATAGACAACTACTCACATCGCTCATCGTGCGTCGACATCAGTCGTTAATCTTGGTCATGGAAGGATCTTAACCATAGACAAATTCTCACATCGCTCATCGTGCGTCGACATCCGCCCAAACAATCCTAACCCATGACAGACCAATCCCACGCGTTAGGGAGGAACTCAACCCATCGACGGTCGTGAGTTCCACCTAAAACTGCAAAGGATGACAAGCGATAGTGGGAGAGCCAGCGATGCTAACGATAAAAATCCTTGAGCACCACATACTTCATTCATCAGGCATTGCGCGTTGTCCCTCCATAGACTGATACCAACTAGCAAAGCATTATGCCTCAACAATGGGACATGGCCTAGGAATCGATGGTCGTGGGTTACATCCTGACTAGCACAAGGCAACTGACGACAATTAAAAGGGTAGCGATGGGTCAAAAGATTGACCACATCACTCATCGGGTGTTACTTCCCCGCGGAGGTAAACGAACACGCGAGGGACTATAGGTGGCCGATAGGAAGAAAAGGGAAGGCATCGCTCATCACGGGTTACACAAGGATATTTGAAAATGATCATGCGATGGGCAATGCAAAACTCAGAGCTTGACTTAAGAAGTATTTGAAGCATGTGCATCAAAGGTTGTTTTAAAAGAGACCACCTAGTCACGATGGGAAAAGAAAGATGAAGGGGCCGGTAAAACCACGAGACTTAAGTCCATGAAAGATTATGAAAAGACTGAGAACCAGATACAACCAGTCAATTCAAAATTAGAAACCCGAAGACCAAACAAGGGTGCAGACATGAATAACTTGTAAAACCCAACCCTAGGACAATGATTATCATGGTTTAATCACAAAATTTAAGTGGAACCATGAAAATTTCAGGGGTTCCACCAGATTTCACAGGGCCTTTTGATTTACCTGATGAAGTATTTTCTATCCTATTTGATCTTCTCATGTAGGGCTTTGATTACACTGCGATAGTTGTAAATTATGTAAATTCTCTCTTCGGTATACCCCATTTCTTATGGAGTTTTTCTATTTTTAACCAAGTTTTCCTTAGCCTCCTCTTTGAATCATTTGTCCATTACTTATTTGCATGTACCAAATCACTTTGTGGTAGGATATTTTTGATGGTGGAGTAATATTGCCACATATGCATCAATTTCTTGTGTGGTAACTTCATAGGAAAGCTACGAAATCCAAATGATGAGCGGTTATATTGCCTTTATGTAGGTAAAATATTTATTCGTCATGAATGTGATGGTGTTGGTGTACTACTGGGTGGATGCATAGGGAATCCTTTCCCTCTACTGTATTTGTTCTTGTAAGGTTTTTAAAAACCCCTAGTATGCAACTTTGTATTCTTGCAAGTTCAGTAACTGGTGAATACCTAATTTATGTTGCTACAGTTTGGTTTAATTGCTAGAATTTACCTTTGAAGATTGGTAATTAATTGAGAAAATAAAATATAAAGCATATTAGTAATGTACCATACCAGAAATGGTACTTGGAGGTCTTAATATTTTTTATTTTTTCCATTAGCTACCCTTGTATGGCCTCAAAAAGGTCAAAATCCTTTCCCTTTACCACCATCTAATAGGCCATATGAATGGTGGTAACTATGGTGGAGTCCTCTTGATTGGTATAGTAAATCTTGTAGGCAATTCCCATTGTTGCATACTAGACTCCGTCATTTGTAATTTTTTTTAGATTCATGCTCCTTTCATTGAAAGTTTCTCTGGTCAACTATTCAACTTCGCTATTTTTAAATGCCTTTTTGGATAGGATGCCTCCAACCATTCTTATTTTGGTCACTACGTGAATGGATTCTTTGTGATCTGGTAGGGATTTTCCATATAAATTAATTTTTCATGCACCCAACTCAGCATGATTTGAACCTAACTGTCCTCATCATAGAAATTTAGATAGTCTTTCTAGATGTCGAGATTCTTCTACCTAATCTCCCTATACTCTGGTGTGTAGGTTTTATCACCATCCTCCAAAATTTTGTATCTAAGGTCCTCCAGCTTCACATGGTTGATTTCTATAATTTGGTCATGGATGTACTTCTGAACATCCTCCAAATATACTGCATTGTGTGGAACAGAGGATAATGTTCCATCCTTGTCTATTTCCATGGCCGTGTACGGGTATTTCTTGTAGGTGGGTCAAGGCTTTTCAAAAACCTTCACTATTATGGGGGTGGGCATTGTGCAAATTTTTTAGAGTGCAAGAGGCTACTAGGGTTTGATTTCTAAAGAAATTGCTCAAAATCCAAATTACAAAGGAAACAATTAAATGAATGAGTGGGGTGTGAGCTATTATATAGGTGGGTGAGTAGTTGTGCATTTAATGTTCTTCCCATTTCACAAGTTTTCCTAGTCATTTTATTGATTTGACAGGTTACTTTTGGGTTTTTAATTTTTAATTTTTTAAGTTCTAAGCTATGGTACATAGTATACATTAGGTTGTTTATAGTTGGTGTTTTCAATCCATCGATAAGTGATAGTGCTTCGAGTGTGTGCCATTAACATGCCCTGTAATGAGAGTTTCATCCTTTTGTTTCATATTTATTACTCTAGATTTATTTATGTCATGAATTTAATATAGTCCTAAACATCTGATCTTTAGATTTATTTGCTTTTTAAAATTATTGTCATATAACAACACCAAATCCCCTATTTTGAATGTTTTCAATTGCAAGTTTATGTCATGTCAAGCTTTTTGTATTTTCCTTTCTAATTGGTGGTTGTATATTGCAATTTGCCAAAATTCATCCAATTTTTCCAAATATTCTATCCTTTGCATCAAGGATTGATCCTCTTCCAACCACAAAGTGACTATGGTACTTATGTTTGGGATAATAAAGTTCATTGGTGTTTTGGCATCAATGTCATACACTAACTGAAATAGGGTGAACTTACTAGTCCTTTTATAGGATGTGTAATATGCCTAGAGTACTACACGTATCTTTACATCCCAATATTTTTTGTTCCCATCACACATCTTGGTTAATGCTTTTCCAATTATCTTGTTTAGTGTTTCACTGACCCCATTGGATTGTTGATGATATGGGGGAATTTTATTATGTTTTATTGATGGGGGAAAAACATGCCATTATTTTACCTACTATTTTCTTTAACCTTTTTCATCTTTCCTAGTGTTTCTTGTCGTTCCTGTCACTTTTCGTTAATGAACTAAATATATTCTATGAAATATAAGGAAAGGTAAAAACTAGTGAAAATACTGATTTATTTGACTGTTGCTAACTATCTTTGTGATTTTGGTAACAGGAAATGTTTGAATGCTTGACAACAAAGCATGAAGGGTGTTGGTGGAGGGATGACTAAGTCGTTGAAGTTATTTTGTCACTTTGGTTCTACTCGTCAAGATTAGCAATTCTATTTTAAGTTGTTATGTTGTTTTCAGAATATTGTCAAAAGACTCTAAACTATTTTTGATTATCTTCTAATGGTTGTTGGTTGAAAGCCACAAACAATCAAAACGCTTATTCACTTTCATTTGTAAGACTGTTAGAAGTATAGGCAGTCGCGATATATATATATATATATGTGTGTGTGTGTGTGTGTGTGTGTGTGTGTGTGTGTGTGTGTGTGTGTGTGTGTGTGTGTGTGTGTATGCTAAAAACTAGATATAGATATACATAATAGAAATCAGACTTTGGCAATTTAAAATCTATACCCTATTACTGCAATTTGAATGAATGATAACTAGCATGGAGTAGTTGTGTGTTCGTGAGTTTCATCATTCAATAACCGACAAGGCAGGGCCCACTTCCTCGATTGTTGGTGATCTTTACATTAGATTTATGTGTGTGGTAATGTATGTTATGATTTCATAGTTATTCAATTAATTTCATTACTGTGTTATTTGTCCGATTCTTATCTACATAATTCATTACTGTGTTAATTTGTATTGATTCGCTTAATACTTGTTAGTGTGTTCTTTATTGATTCATTTAGTATCTGTCAGCGTGTATATTTTATCAATCACTTATTACTAGTAGTAAGAATATTTAAATATTGATTAATAAATTTATTATGAGCTAAGAAGTTGAATAGTAAATTAATGTTGAAAGTGTATTTATATTCAATAGTTTAACTTTGATTCTATCATGTTATTTCAAGATAGATTTTTATTTTGCTATATAGATTTTTAGTTTTTTTTTGTCATGTGCTAGTAATCTATTTTCTATTGCAGAACTATTTCTTCACGGGTTCTTGTCACACCTGTGATAGGAAGTCTTCCAATCAAGAATTATGTTCAAATGCAAATTACATTAGTTTTCATTCATCAACCCTTGGTTTATTAATTGTAGCTCTTTGGTATATTGCCACAACACGGTTAAAAAATCCTACGTTCCCGGATTGACACTTTAGGATAAACTAAGGAATCCATTTCTAAAGATTAAATAAAACCCATTTTAAGAGTAATTTAAGACCACAATTTATTCCAATCATTTTGGCATCGTTTCCGGGGAATGGTGTTAAAGACCTGCATTTCTAGTAAACTAAGTTAGGAACATTGCGCTAGGGAGAAATTCCACACGATAGTCGACTTCGTTTGGAAAATTACCCTTGTCATAGATCATTTAGGTGCATGAATCGTAATAGGGATAGTAGAGGAAGATTCATTAGAAAAGAAAATGGAAGTAGTTTACAACCCAAAAAACCCAAAAAATAAATCAACACCATGCATTGAGAGTCCACAACTCGAAGAATTGCAAGATAAGTCGAAATCACCCATTGAATCTAAAGTAGCTCAACTCAAGAGAAATTGAAAACTAAATTGTCATCATTAGAATTATCTGAACCAGATCTTGAGAAGTGTGCTATTGAGACCACTATTGTTCAGACACCCACAAATACCCAACCAAGCTCTTCCGAGATATTACGCAAAAAGGTTGAATTTTTTTTCCAAGAGTCTTATGGGGATAAAGCTGGTCCATTTTCGGAAACCCACGAGCCATTTAAAATTTATTTTACCCCTTGGGCATTAGAAGTCATGGATCCCAACAACAATAACAATAAAAACAATAACAACAACAACAACAACAACAACAACAACAACAAAAACAACAACAACAATCATAATAGGGCTTTGGCCAACAATAATCTGATTACCTTCGAGTTTCCAATCACACATCCTGAACAAGATGCTCCTATGAAGAATATTTCTCATTCAGCTTTGCCTATCTTTCGTGGTCTTTCGATGGAGGATCTTCACATGTTTTTGTTTGAATTTGATGTGTTGTGCCATAGTTATGAATATCAAAGTGACGCATAGAAACTCAAGCTATTTCTAGCTACATTAAAGGATGCCACCATACGATGGTTTATGAACCTGAGGAACATCAATATGTGGGAATTAATGAAGGAACTATTCCTGACCAAGTACCAAGAATATTGAAAAATAGAGGAGGTTTGGGATGAAATTTTCTGCATGACTCAAAAGGAAGACGAGTCCGTAGAGGACTACCTTGAACTCTTTATGTTTAGTCTTCAATGGTCTCGCCAACAGGGATTAACTGATGATGCTATTAAAATGTTATTTCTTAGAGGGATAAGAGATGATGTTATAGAAGCATTCAATTTAATAGGAAAAGGTAATATCTCCAAAATGGAATTTGATGATATCTATGATATTTGCAGGAACTATTCAAGGTCTCAACGTTCGGGAAGGATCTATCCAAGTAAGCCTTATACCACAGGCAATATGACAGGTATAAGAAAACGGGAAATAGGCAATTTACTTGAGGATCTTAAAATAGATTTGTTGAGTCATATGGGGAAATAGATAAACACTCTTTATACCCATAGGAAGCAAGAGGAAGCCGAGAAGGCCTTGGTCATGTTTTGTCCAATGTGTCACAAGAGACACGGTAGCAAGGATTGCCCATACAATTGTAGACACATAAAAATGACCTAGACCCACAGGCTCTTCTTCTAACCCTAATTAGGACATTTTAATTATGTCCTTGACTCACTCTCAACTATTAATTAGATAATTCATAATTATTTAATTAATTCATATCTTTTTATTCCTCATGATTATTAAATAAATAATATTGTAATTATTTAATGCGTCACTAATTGTCTAAGTATCCTCTTATAATTAAATAAATTTCTTAATTTATTTCCCCCTTTATGTCTTCCTAATTATTAAATAAATAATTTTATTTATTTATTTAATTATGTCACTAATTAAAGTCCTCTTCTTCCTAAAATTAAATAAATTCTTATTTATTTAATCCACCTTCCACTATAATTAAATAATTATATTTAATTATCTAATTATTCATTAGCCTCTTCTCTCATAAATTAAATTATTGGTCCACTCTCCTAAATTTTAAATTAAATCTTTATATTTAATTTAAAAGGTTCTATTTGTCACATTCCTCTAATAATTAAATAATATCTCTATTATTTAATATTCCACCTAAATTAAATAACCTTTTATTATTTAATTTCTTCTAAATCTTATTTATTTAAAATAAGTCCCAGCACCCAAATTAAATAATTTTTTTATTTAATTACCCCTCTTTTATTGTGCTCATTTTAAATAAATTTATTTATTTAAAATAAGTCTCATTTAAATTCCCTCCTTTAGTAAATAATTTAATTTAAATTATTTACTATCACATGACCCCACACTTTTTGAATTAAAATAGTTTTTAATTCGAAAAGTCAACATCTCCTCTTAAATCAAATAATTTTAAATTATTATTTGATTCCCCAATGATTCCGTTTTCCGTGCCTGGAATCTTTTGTCACATGCATTGTCAGCCATTGATTTGATTTTTTTCTTAAAATCAATCTTGACCCTTCATTTCGAATCTGACCTAATGTTGCCCTAACCCTAATTGTGGGTTGCCTTATTGAATCTCGTCCATTGATTCTGGGCATTTACTAACTTTTAATCTTGGCCATTCACACAAAATTGCCTTTTCTATAAAAGAGCAATTTTGGTCTCATTTTGGACGACTTACATTCTCATATTTTAGGATTTTACATTTTTAGGTTTTTATCATCTTGCATCATTGACATCTCTTGCATTCTTAGATTATTTAGCATTGTTATATTTCATTTATCATAGCATGTTTAGATTTCATTTGACATAGCTTAGACATTGTAGATGCATACTAGTTGTAGTAGGGCATAATATTGCATTTAGGTCATTTCAAATCCTTCAATATTTGCTTAGGGCTTGTCATCTTCATTGGCTTGCTCTTCTCAAATCTGAGGGCAAACTAAATCATATTCAGCAAATTAAGAATGTGTAATGGAGGTTAGTCATGGAGGATGAAGACAATCTATAAGATTGTTCATCTATTCCTTTGCACTCCATTACCTACTTTGGGTTTTTATGTTCTGCATGTAATATTGCTAAACCATAGAAATTTCCCTTTGTTACAACAATAGGAAAAAAATCGCATCCTTAGAAGAAGTCAGTAGAAGTTCTACCTTGAGGCCTCTTCCTATAGGTGTGCTTGAAATGGAATATTCTAAAGAACTGATCTATTACATGGCCCCTAGGCGACCTTTTCCACCGAGAGTAATGCACCCTAACATGATGAATGATTATCTTGCCCTTGGACCTAGCCAACCCAATTCTTATCAACCGAGATGGTATGGGGGTTGGCAACAACCCCCATACCCTCAACGGATGCCACAATATCAATATACTTCACAGCCGTGGCAACAGGCATGGAGACCACAAATGCCACAAGCCTCACCATACCAATAACAACCATTTCTGTCACAATCACAATTTCACCTCCTTCTATGATCAACCCATACCAATAGTCACAACAACTTCTCCTGGCCTTGCCATCATCGACCGCTCAACCCGTCAATCCAAAAAAACATCCATCACAGCCACCAAGACCTACATCAATTCCAACCCAGCCAAATCCAAACCCCAACAATAAGGAAACCCAACCTATGTATAATAATGAGGCAATAGGTTACCCCACCTATCCCATAAATACATTAGAAATAGATGGAGTTCAGTTGAGGTTAGGGAAGGCTCTTCAAGGGTCCACCATTATAGAAATCAATGAGGAGTCAGAAACAAAGCCAGGAAAAGAACCTCCCTTTCACAAATGATTTCAATGTGAACCAATACAAAGGGAGGATTCTCAACCTAAATTTGATTTTGTTAATGAGTTGCGCACTGTTAACATCAAGATTCCTTTGTTGCAGGCCATCAAGGATATTCCTATCTATACAAAAGCAATTCACGATATATGTACTCGGAAGTAGAAAAAGAAGCAAGACCCGAAGACCATCCAAGTCATCGAACAGTTGGCAGATCTTATGCTCGGGAACATAACCATTCCAAATTACTCTGATATAGGGAGTCCTGTCATTAAGGTAACTATTGGTAAAGTAAGTATTCCTAATACCCTTGTGGATTTGGGTGCTATAATTAATGTGATGACAAATGAAACAAAGGAAAGACTATCATTAGATGGACTTAGGCCTACTCCCACCATTCTTCAAATGGCATATAGATCTTTGGTCGAGCCCGAAGGTGTGATTGAATATGTAATCCTTTCTATTGATTCGTGGGAATACCCAACTGACTTTGTGATTTTGCAGCCAAAAATTAAGCTAGGGGGATACCCCTTGAGTTTGGGATGAGCTTGGTTGGCAGCCCCAGATGTATTTATCAATTGTTGATCAGGGAACATGGTCATTTCCAATGGAAAGCACAAGAAACAATTGACTCTATACCATCCAACACAACCTTTGTTGGAAATAGAGGACCCAGTGTGGATTGATAGTGACTTAGATGAGTCATTGCCAATTTTGACAATTGATAAAGCCTTAGATATGGAGGAACCTACTAAGGATAATGTTCTTATTAATTTCCTTCAGAACAGGTATATGTTTAATGAAGTTTTTGAAAGCATGGTCCTCCATTCAGGTACAAATACTCAATGTCCTTTTGGAAATTTTCCATTGGTGGGTAGTTAACGTTTTGTTTAGCACTTTATCACATTGCATCAGTTGTTGCCCCATAATTGCTTATATGGTTCATTCTTATCTTCTACAAATTTGAGTGATATGCCATCCACCTCGCAAGTCTTAGCCATTGACTCACCTACACAATCAAAAGCTATGGAATTTTTCCTAATCGTACACTTAACATTAATTCATAGTTAACCCCTGAAAAAATCCAAGATCTTATCGACATGCTTAGAACAAAAAAATATGCATTCACCTGGGAATACCAAGATATGTGTGGCATTCATCCTGACACCTGCACTCACCGTATCTACATTGAAGAAGGTAGTCATCCAATTAGGCAACCACAACGTTAGCTCAACCCTGCCTTGTGTGAAATAGTGAAGGAAGAGTTACAAAAACTGTTAAATGTTGGGTTTATATATCCTATTTCAGATAGATAGTGGGTTTCTCCTTTAGTTGTGGTTCCCAAGAAAAATGGTAAATGGAGAATTTGTGTTGATTATAGAGCATTAAATAAATCTACTAAGAAAGATCATTTTCCATTACCATTTATTGATCAAGTATTGGACACTCTTGCAGGTAAGAATTTCTTCTCTTTTCTGGATGGGTTCAGCGGTTACAACCAGATTCGTATAGCACTAGAATATCAGGACAAGACTACCTTCACTTTCCCTTGGGGCACTTTTTCTTATAGAGTCTTTCCATTTGGATTATGTAATGCCCCTGCCACTTTTCAAAGGGCAGTTTTGAGCATTTTTGCGGATCTTGTTAATGACTGTGTTGAGGTGTATATGGATGATTTTATTGTGCATAGTGATACTTATGAAGAAGCTAAAACAAACTTAGAAAAGGTACTTAGGCATTGCATAGATACCAACTTGTCATTGAGTCATGAAAAGTGCCATATACTTATGATTGAAGGGATAGTGCTTGGCCATTACATCTCCTCCAAAGGTATTCAAGTGGATCCTAAACAGATCCAAATTATCCAAGACTTGCCTACACCTTCTAGCCAAAAAGATGTTCATAGTTTTTTGGGTCACGCAAGGAATTACCGGAGATTTATCCAAAATTTAAGTAAGATTGCCTCTCCCTTATTTTCTTTGCTAGCCAAAGACGTTGCCTTCTCTTGGACACTCGAGTGTCAAGAAGCCTTTGAAGCAATCAAGACAAAACTTATAACCGCACCAGCCCTTAGAGGTTCAAACTAGGAACTTCCATTTCATATTCATACAGATGCCTTAGATTGTTCGATGGGAGCTATGCTTGGACATAAAGAGGATAATATCCTTTATTCCATCTATTGCATCAACAAGAACTTCACAAGGGCTGAGGTAAATTACATGGTAACTGAAAAAGAGTTTTTAGTTGTTGTGTATGCAATTAATAAGTTTCATCATTATATTACTGGTTATAAAGTGTTTTTCCACACAGATCATTCGACAATTCAATTTTTAATGATTAAACCTGTGGTAACTGGTAGAGTTATTAGATGGTTTCTTTTACTCCAGGAATTTGATATAACCATACTTGATAAGCCTGGTTGAGAAAATGTGGTTGCAAATTTTTTTTCCAGATTACACTAGCCAGACAATGAGCCCACTCTAGTTGATGATGCATTTCCAGATGAGAACCTCTTTGCTATATCAGCAAAGAGCCCATGGTTCACTGATATTGAAAACTATTTAGTTACATGCAAGTTCCTACCACATTTCTCTCTGAGGGAATGACGAAAGCTGGTTGGACTCAGTGGAAAATACACATGGATCAATGGATTGCTCTTTTGCATTGACATTGACAATATCATGCGGTGTTGTGTACCCGAAGATGATTTCTTCGATATACTTCATGCATGCCATTCAAAACCATGCAAAGGACACTTTGATACTCAGAGGACTTCCCAGAAGATTCTCATTGCAGGTTACTACTGGCCTACAATCCACAAGGATTGTAAATGCTATGTTCATCATTGCAACAAGTGTTAGCGTATGGGCCAACCCACATGCTCGGATGAGATGCCCTTACACCGGTAGTTGTCCATAGGGCCATTTGAAAAGTGGGGCCTTGATTTTGTTGGCCCAATCAACCCGCCATCAAGAAACAAGGAATACATCCTTGTATGCACTGATTATGTGACCAAGTGGGTCGAAATGGCAGCTCTGAAGCATGTCAGAGATTCAAAAGTAGCAGATTTCTTGTACTCCAAGATTTTCACAAGGTTTGGTGTGCCACGAGAGATAACCACAAATCAAGGACCACAATTCACGTCTGAGCTCATTTCTGCCTTGGTTCATGAGTATGAAATTCATCATCGCAAGTCTACACCTTATCACCCTCAGGCCAATGGGCAGGTAGAAGTCACTAATAGAGAGATTGAGAATATTCTTACTAAGACTGTTTCTCTTCATAAGTGTGATTGGACTACACGAATCCTTGAAGCTGTGTGGGCCTATCGAACAATGTGGAAGACCACCACTGGTTTGAACCCTTATGAACTTGTCTATGGTAAGAAGGTAGTCCTTCCCATTGATTTTGAGATAAAAACTCTTCGCACTACACTACAATTGGGTAAGAGTCTTTCTGATGCACAAAAGGCACACATTGATCAACTACATTCCTTAGATGAATTGCGCTAGGAAGCACTCTTTCACACTGAGGTTGTTTAGAAATAGTGTGTTGTATGGCATGACTGTCACATCCGACAACGGTAATTCCAACCTGGAGATTGGGCACTCTTATATGACTCCCGCTTCCAAGATTTCAAGGGAAATTTTCACACACGATGGTTGGGACCCTACGAGATTCAGACCATATATGCTAATGGCGTTGTTCATCTCTGTACAATGGACTTCGAAAGATGATCTCTCCTTGTCAATGGTCACCGCCTCTAACTATACAAGAAGCCTCTTTCCAAAGAAGCTTTCTTTTTAGAGGTGGCGCAGGAACTTACTGTTGTTCCTTTTGGCCTCCTTCGATATTGATCAATATTAAAAAAAAAAGCAATAAAAGATCCAATAATGAAAACCCTTTTTGGGCATTGTTGGCCGGTTAATGTTCGAAAATTAGTTTCTGGTGAGCATTACCCGTTGAATAAAACTTAGTGGTGAAAACCGATTTTTTGGCGCCACTAGTCGATGATAGATTGAAAATCGGGCAACTGGTGGTCTATTATCGATCTAATTTTTTATTTTTTATTTTTTGCATTGCCACTTCATGGTCTTGTCATTTTTTTGCTAGGAGCTATTTTATTTGCGCTGTAGGTGGTTGGGTCCCTCATTCCATTCATTCAAGGTCATACTTCGACTGCCTGTTTAGAATCATGGTGTATCCTTTCCTGACTTCCGACGATATGCTTTGACATTGTTCCCGTCATCTTCTTGTCAGGAACCTCTACTTCGGTGTCTCTGTTGTTGGTGCTATCACTTGTTCCTGGCTGGGTTCTATGCCCCTTCACTCTTTCTGCCATTCATGTCACAATGGTTGTTCGTGGCTTTTAGCCAACGACCATTGCTCCAATTGATTCTCCATTCCTGTCTCCTTTGTGCCAAGAACTGCTGCGATTATCTTCCAACCAAATTTCCAATCTTTTGTTTGCCAAGAGTTTTTTGCTTGCTCAATGGTACTCCTTTTCTCCATGGTTACTTCTGTGCTTTATTTACCATTTCCAGTGTCTCAACTACTTGAATTCTACCTTGTCAGCCACCGTACTTTTTGACTGATGTTATTCTCGTGCTTTCTTCTACACGCGACATTCGCCAACTGACTACTTTCTTTCAATTTCGGCTCTATCATGATTATACCTCCTGGGTTGCACTCTTACCATCCTATCATTGCTGCTGAGTTGGTGTTTGCATCAACATCAGATTCACCACGTGTGTTGCCATGTCGCCACTCCTTTCCATCAACGGTCATCAATATTGGTAATTCGCATGTTTTTTTTCTTTTCTTCTATTTTATTTAATATTGGTCACTCATTCAATGATTGTGATGTCACCCGCAGACGGGTAACGTGCTAAGCTGGGGGGGAAATGCCACATTAGTTGTCGTGTGTCATCCTTTCCATAAAAAAACCCTATACCATCGTATTTATATCCTTTGATTTCTGGCGTGATCTGTCATAACTATCATTGTCTAGTCACTCCCTCTTAATACTGCCAGTAATTATTATTATTCACCCATAATAATAAATTAAAACCACCATTTCTTACCCACCTACCATAAACCATTTCTTACCGCCTAAAATTGCTGCCAGTTAAGTTTGTCCTATTCTTAGTGGTAGTCATTTCTGATAGCTGGTTCGGCTTAACCGACACACTCTAAGCGTTGACTTAAAGTGGATGGACCATGTGGGCCCCCCTTAAACTGAACCATTTTCATTTCGCATTTATCATTTCCATTTGTCATTTATGTTTTTGTTCACGTTAACATTTACTGTTTGTAAGGATTTAATTTTCCGTTTCCACCCTCAAGCTTGTTTTGATGCAAAGTAGTTTTAATCCCACATGCATTCGGTGAGAAAAAGTAAAGGAGAAGTTGTCTTATAAATTAGAGGCTTAAAATCTGATTCAATGTAAGACATTTCTATATCCAAACTACTGTTGAGGGATAAATCTAAACTACATGTGAAATGTTTGAATTTCTAAAGCAAAATTAAGTTAAAATCATGAGTGCACCGACCAATGGTTTTCCTAGTGTTTTATTCATTACCTTTTTATGAAAATTACATAAAATTTATATATTATATTTATTTTTTTTAAATTGAATGTAAAATATAAAAAATATAATATTTAATTTTAGTGTAAAATATAATATTTAATTTGAGTGTAAAATATAAAAAATATTGTTTATATTTAATTACATAATATGTTATAATATAATAATAAATAATATATTTTTAATAAATGTTATGAATTTCATTTTTCTATGTATGTTAAATAAAATTCATATATTACGATAAATATAATATATAAATTGAGTGCAAGACGTGAGACTTGTTTCACACTCAAATCTCACTCCATATGGAACCTATGGACTAAATATTGTTTATATTAATTTACATAATATGTTATAATATAATAATAAATATTCAATGTTTTTAATTTTTTTTTAAAGTTGCATATTTATAATATGTATAATTATAAAATTATAAATATTTTTAAAATTATGATATTAATGTTTAATTAATTATTTTTCAATATAATTTACAAATATTTTATTTATGTGTGTTGAACTTTAAAGTCAATACAAGCTTTTGTAAGCATTTGGTTTAATTAATTTTTCAAAACATAGATTTATAAATAAAATAAATTATTCAAATTCTACATTTATTTTTTAAATATGAAATTATTAAAAATTAAAAATATAAATATTAATACCTACAAATGAAATTATAAATCTGTAAAATATGTGCTAATATTACAACACTTTTCAAAATAGAAACAACATAAAAAGAATTACCAAAATGGTAAAAACAAGTATATTAAAAATAAAAGAAAATAACTCTTAAGTAAATAAATTAACCTTAGACTAGAGTGACCATAATTGTTTAGGCTCGATTTAAGGAAGTATAGATATTATGATATATGTTTTCCTCATACTAATATATTTTCAATACTACTTGGTAGACCTTAGTTGGACTATTTTTTTATGAAGGTAGAGTTGTAAAAATTACCCAAGATTCATATGAGCTTCTTATGAAATTGATCCATTTTTCTTTGAATGTACTTATATTCCCACTCCCAAGTTGTGAAAAGGATATTCATGATATGTATCAAAGATAATAAGAAGCCAAAAGGAACAAAAATAATAAAATATGGTAAATGATTAACCTAAGGATACCTTGTCATTTGTTCTACTATACTAGGAAAATAAGCCAATATTACAAAAAACTAGTGTTTAATGCCAAGAAAATTACTACATGGATTATGAATCAAAACGTGATGGTTCACCAACTGAAAAAACATCATATATAAACACTACCAAATAAATAAGAAAAATGGATTAGAAAGAAGATTCCTATGATTCCACCAATTGGTATTATTTTCACTAATAGTAAAACTTATCTTGAAGAAAAGACATGGGTGATTGAAAAGGGAAGCAATATCATTAAAGAGGAAGATGCAAAAGTTATACTTTTTGTCAAGGATGGTATTTTGGAAAATCGGCCATCATTGAGATGCAGTAACAAATAGTATAAGGTGTATATAACCCATCTTCGATATAAGGAAAAATATCTCAGAGTAATTTATACCCTCAACCTATGAAAAACCCTTAGATACAAGATGTTCCTTAAAACCATCAACTATAAACTTGGTGCAATACACCCACTTACACCAAATTATATTTCTTCCCTTAGGGAGAGAAACTATATCCAATATGTGATTCTTCATCAAGCAACAATACTTCTCTACCATAGCATATAATACCACTCTAAAATAAAAGAAGCCTTTAAGAATCTTTATGGATCAATAGATGTAGGGTTATTTAAAAAGACTAGTATTATAAGTTTGTGAATGGGTGTGACAAGAACTTAAATGATTTCCAACTAAAAAAATATATCATTCTCAATAGCACTATGAGCCCATCGAGGAAAATGTGAGTAGGAGTAGGCCATTTTGGTGGTGGAAGAATAGGACTATCATCTAAAGTATTCTCAAGTGCAAATTTATCTTCATGTGATGAAGAAGGAAAAGTAGGTAGTGGGGAAGGAGAAGTAGATGGAGGATCCATCTATAATGTGAAAGAATTGTCAAATTGGATATATCTATGAAAGCAAAGATATCTAGCGGCTAGATTTAAAAATTGATAAGCCTTCACATCCTCACAATAGCCAGTAAAAATAAATTATAATTAATTTTTCTTCTTCACTTTCTTATGGAAACCATCTAGTATGAACCCCCAGGACTCGGTATCAAATATACCAAATAAGGAAACATAAAGCTTGATATTGGACCAAGTCTCCCTTAGAGTGATATTATAAACTATCTTGTGTGGAGTGTAGTTGTGAATTTATATAATTGCCTACTTCAGCCAAAAGAATTGAGCCATAAACTATAATTGAAGCATATAATTTGACATATCCTTAGTGATTTGTTATTTCCTTTAGTGACACCATTATATTGAAAAATGTAGGGAAACAAATACTAATGATGTATCATATTATTAGTGCAATAATCCTAAAACTATTGGTTGGAATAGTCCGCCATTATATACGTATCCTCTAAATAGAAGAACATGATTGCTTCTCCATGAACATCTTGAATGCCCTAAAAATGGTGAAGATTTCACTATTTTTTTTAAGATCAAACACCCATGTGTGATGAGAGTAATCATCAATGAAGGCGAGCACATACTTGGCTCCTAAAAAAGGAGTTAGAAATGACATGAGGTTGAACTTCGAACTAGCTCTTGTGTAAGGTTATAGCATGGTTCCTTAACCTTAGGAAATTATTCTTTATTATGTTTGATAAGGACATAAACTTGATAAACTCACTTTGTGTATGAAACCTTATCAAGACAATCTATATCCTATGTACTCAATTGATAAAGATACTTTTAATTGAAGTATCCAAACCTTGTGTGTCAAATTTTTCTTATAGAACTACATGGGTGATGTGTAATGATCCATAGGAAGATTCAAAACCATGAAACATATACAATCTAGACTCATGATCAACATTTCTTAAAGAAATAATTTTCTTAAGATGTTGTAATTTTCTTGAATAACTACATCATGTGGGGAGAACTCAACTATCTTCCCATCCCTAGCATGGAAAATATTCCATTTATTTTTCACTTAAAATTTTCTATATAGACCTTTCGCTTGAAGAATCCCTTTAAATTTAATATCCTAGGTGTGATATTTGTGTGGAGTTAAGATATCAATAGTAGGATCCGTACTAAAAACCCTGCAACTTTGAATAGTGTTGTGAAATTTGGCCCACCAAAAAATTGAATGCTTGTCTGATTACAATTTTGACAAATTTGAAAGCTTAAGTCAACCATTTATATTACATGGATACTTTTACGAGTTTTTAGAAGTTTAGGCTTGATCAATTTTGTAATATTATATGCAAAAAATTATGCAAGTCACTTGGAGGATAGAAAAATAGTTAATTACAACATAATTACAAAGTCAAATATGGTATGAAATCTTAGAGAGTTAAATGTGTTCTCTTTAGATTCATGAAGTTTTAAATAAAAGGCTCTAAAAACTTCTTGTAGTATGAAATTCCATGACACATGGCTATTATAGATAAACAATGGAGGGTAGTAGCATTCAATTGTAGGTTTGGTAGATTTTAGAATTCCATAACAGTCTAAATTTTAGATTATTTTTAGTAGTTTGGACTTAGAAATATTGATGAAGTTCCACATTCAAAGTCCACTAATAGATTAGACTTTAGAGTCTAGATATATTTCAAAATTTAATTAGTTTGCAGTTCAAATCTGGTGTATAGGTTAGACTTTGAAGCTAGCTTACAAACAATAGAAGCTTGTCTATAGTGCAAACATAGGAAAAAAAACTTGGTGACAAAAAATATTGGCTATGTGAGTTGTAAGATAGAGTTAAAATTCTAGTAACAAGAAAAAATGGTTTGTTATGCTCTCTAATCTATAAGGCTAATTTTTTTACTTAAGAATATTTCATTTTATTTCCATTACACTTGTTTTTACTATTTTAATAATTTTTTGTTTTGTGTTTAATTTAAAAAATATAGTAATATTATAACACATATATTACTTTTTAATAATTTCATTTGTAGGTATCAATAGTTATATTTTAAATTTTTAATAATTTTATATTTAAAAAATAGTTTGAATAATTTATTTTATTTATAATTTTTTGAAAAAAAATTAAATCAAATACTCACAAAAACTTATATTGACTTTAAAGTTCTACTCACCTAAATAAAATATTTATAAATTATTTAAAAAATTAATTAATTAAATCTTAATATCATAAATTTAAAACTATTTAAAATTTCACAATTATACATACTATACATGTATAATATTATATAATTTAGTATTAAAAATTTATTTTTATATTTTACACATTGTATTTAATTAAAAATAATTATCAAATAATTAATACAAATTTAAATATGTATATTTTGTTTAAAATATATTGATATTGTAAATCTCCATTTCGTTGTAGAAATTGGAAGTCCATAGTTCACATTTATTACATAGCCAAAATTTGAAGGCAGAGATACCATCCATCTAAGAATCGTAGCAGACAAAAGTGGAAGTTTAGGTGATTTTAAGCCTCTACTTATAAGCCCTTTCTCCCTTTGTTTTCCTCACCGCAAACATGTGGGATTAAAAATACTGTGCATCAAAACAAATACTATCTTTCGAACATTAGATCAATGTTAAGCATGGCATCAAATTTTGAAGATAGAGAAATGAAGAGATCTGACCACCTTACATTGTCGCCATTGAAATTTTGTCCATTTTGCAGATTTTATGGCTTCTATCGGTGGAAATGGAAAAGTAAATACCTCCACACAGTGGACACAAATGGAACAGGAAGGACATGACATATGAGAAAACGGAAATAGAAAATGTCAGTTTAAGGGGGCCCCACATAACTCGACCACCTAAGCAATCAATGCTTAGAGTGTGCCAGTTAAGCCTAACCCGTTTTGTTCATACACTTTATCGGGTTCGAACTGTGAGTTGTTCAGATTGCACCTCCTGGTAAGGATATGGCAGGAGAACGCAGGCACCGCTATGAGCCAACGATAATGGATGATCTAAGGGCTTCAATGATGTCTGAAGTCTACAAGATATTCAAGCAAGAAGGATGGGATGCATATTTTAAGAGTCTATGGGGATATGATGAGAAATTGGCTTGCGAATTCACAACAACCTACAATACCAAATGGGTACGAGTCTGTGGATTGGAGATTCTTGTTTCAGTTGAAAACATAGCGGATGTTACGGGTTTTCCATTGATAGGAGAATGCTATTTTATTGATAATTCCATGTGAGAAAGAGATATTAAATCCCTTCATAAGAAGTTCCTGGAGCGTGGGGAGTCAGTTGAAGTAGTGTCGGGTCAGGGCACAAAGTTATCTTCACTCCTAGTTCCCTAGAATGATGTGGTGAAATTTGTTATTTAGTATTTGACCTGCGAAGGAAGGTATATATGTTTATGCCAAACAATTTCGGCTTATGATACATCTGAGATGGGGTGCATTGGTAAATATTCCTTTCTTTCTGTATTCTTCCATAATGCAAATGCAAAAAGCAGTTCAGAGGGGTAGTGAAAATTCATTAGCACATCATGGGTTTATCAAACTGTTGATTGTAAAAGAATTAAGGAAGTTTTCACCTCCTAGGGACTAGGAATCATTCGTTGTAGATGAAACCCCTGAGAATTCTGTTGAGAATTCCCTTCCTAATACTTCAGAACACTCTGCCAAAGAAGATTCCCACAATGAAGAAAAATCTACTAGTAATTTAGAAGAAGAAGAGTTTGGTCATGAAAATTTAGAGGAGGGTAATGAACACACCGAGGGTTCTGAGTTCGAGACTCCTCCTGATAGTTCTAAAAAAGGAAAAGTACAAACCCTAGGGTCAAGTAGCAAGAAGGTTAAGGGTTCCAACACCAAATGACCTAAACTTAAAAATATTGAAACCACTACACCTGGCTTTAGGGTTGAGAAGAAGCAGCATAGTGGGTCGACCTTGACTGCTGTTTCAAAAGAAAAACAATTATCACCTGATTTCATAGATAGGCTAGTGAATTTGGCTAATGTAGCCAGTGGTTTAAGTCCTCAGAAAATTGAGGACATTGGAGAGTTAACAATACTAGCAATGGTCTCCCGGAAGACTAAGAGAACAAAAGCTACTGCTAGAGAGTTAAGAAGAAGTAAGAGGAAGAAGCAGAAAATGATAGACTCTGAGGAATCTCCACAACACCAAGAGGAACCTAAGCAAAAACTTGAGGTACCACCCCATAATTCTCCCGTCTCAGAAGAGATACCGAGTAACCAAGAAGAAATTCTTGACAAGGACATTGTTTAGAGTGAGTATGCACTAGATAAAATTGATAATGACCTTGATAACCCTAAAGATCAAAGCCCACATACCACTAACCAAGAAGAAGAACATTAAATAGAAGAAAAAGTAGAAAATTAAGTGAATGTATCAAAAATTCAGGAACAAGAAAATGTTGTAAACCCTCATTAGGAACAAAAAGAAAAACAAGAATCAGAGGTAGAAGAAGAGTATGATGAAGAACATCCCCTGCTCACTAATGATGAAATCTACAGTATGTAGAGTTTGGTGACCAAGTTGATTGAAGAAAATGAAACCCTACAGAAACAAGTTCAAACGACAGAGTTACTCAACGCATCTCAAGCAACAAAAAATAGTCATTTAAAGGCAACACTTGAGAAAGAAAAGGTTGTTGAGACATCTATGGTAACAATTCAGGAGCATGAAAAATAGTTGTAGGAACTCTATCACTTGTGTGTCATAGAGGTCACTAGTACTCTGCATAAACTTGCCCCTTCTCCTTCTGATTTGTATTCTATACTCTCTTTGCATGAGGACATGCAAAGTCTTCATCTAGGGGGAAATGATTGGGGAAAACATGCCATTATTTTACCTACTATTTGCTTTAACCTTTGTCATCTTTCCCAGTGTTTCCTATCATTCCTGTCACTTTTCTTTAATGAACTAAAGATATTCTATGAAATAGAAGGAAAGGTAAAAACTAGTGAAAATACTGATTTCCTTGACTGTTGCTAACTATCTTTGTGATTTTGGTAACAAGCAATGTTTGAATGGTTGACAACAAAGCATGAAGGGAATCGGTGGAGGGATGACTAAGCCGTTGAAGTTATTTTGTCACTTTGGTTCTACTCGTCAAGATTAGCAATTTTGTTTTAAGTTGTTATGTTGTTTTCAGAATACTGTCAAAAGACTCTAAACTATTTTTGATTATCTTCTAATGGTTGTTGGCTAAAAGCCACAAACAACCAAAACACTTATTCACTTTCATTTGTAAGACTGTTAGAAGTATAGGCAACCACGATATGTGTGTGTGTGTGTGTGTATGCTAAAAAATGGATATAGATACATTATAGAAATCAGACTGGCGATTTAAAATCTATACCCTGTTACTACAATTTGAAAGAATGATAAATAGCGTGGAGTAGTTCTGTGTTCGTGAGTTTCATCATTCAATAACCGGCGAAGGCAAGGCCCACTTCCTCAGTTGTTGGTGATCTTTGTATTAGATTTATGCGTGTGGTAATGTATGCTATGATTTCATAGTTATTCGATTATTTTCATTACTATGTTATTTGTCTAATTCTTATCTGCATAATTCATTACTTGTTAATCTGTATTGATTCACTTAATACTTGTCAGTGTGATCTTTATTGATTCATTTAATATCTATTAGCATGTATATTTTTTCAGTCACTTATTACTAGTAGTAAGAATAGTTAAATATTGATTAATAAATTTATTATGAGCTAAGAATTTGAATAGTCAAATAATGTCAAAAGTATATTTACATTCAATAGTTTAAATTTGATTCTATCATGTTATTTCAAGATAGATTTTCATTCTACTATATAGATTTTCAGTTTTGTTCTGTCATGTGCCAGTAATTTGTTTTCTATTGCAGAACTATTTCTTCACGGGTTTCTATCACACCTGTGATAGAAAGTCTTCCAATCAATAATTTTGTTCAAATGCAGATTACATTAGTTTTCATTCATCAACCCTTGGTTTATTAATTGCAGCTCTTTGGTATATTGCCACAACATGGTTCAAAAAGCCTACATTCCCGGATTGACACTTTAGGATAAACTGAGGAAGCCATTTCTAAAGATTAAATCAAACCCATTTTAAGAGTAATTTAAGACCACAGTTTATTCCAATCAGTTATCATAAAATTCTATAGTAGTTCCTCTTATTTACAAAGTGTTTATCTTGATCACTTACTATGCTTAGAGGACATCCATACCTTGTAATGATATTTTCATATAATAACTTTGCAATAGTATTTGTGATGCAATCTCTTGTTGGTTCCACCTTTACCCACTTTGTAAGGTATTCCACTCGAATTATAACAAATCTGGCTTTTGAATGCTTTATCACAAGTTCAATTGGTCCTATAAATTCTATTGCCCACTTTTCACATGGATTTTGAGCTAATACAATTCTAAGTGGCATTTCATCTCGTGTGGTAGGTTTCCCTACCCTTTAAAAAATATCACATCCTTTTGTGTATTCCTGTGGCATCTTTATGTAGGGTTAACCACCATAAACCTGCAAGTTTTACTCTTTTAGCAATGGTTTCTCTAGAATTATGGTCTTCAACAATTCCTTCATGTGCCTCTTGTAAAATAGATTTCCTATACAACTCTTCTCAAAATATCATCGCTCCCAAGATGGTGTAGTTCTCCTACTAATGTGTATAGTGCAACCCTCTGCACTAGTGATCGTTTATCTTGTGGTGATATATCATCAGGGAATTCACCTATAGAAAGTGAAACAACAATATATTCTAACTCTTCTGGTACTACAATAATGTAGAATAGGTGTGTGCTAGGTAACTCTTCTCCCTGGGAATCCAATTATTCTTCAATTTCAATTCATGATAAGTAATGCGGTCCTTGGTTATTCTTCCAGAGTTTTACCATGATTTTAAAATCAGACTCTTGAAATAACAAGAATCATCTAGATGTTCCCATGGGTTACTAGCTTGTTAAGTAGGTATTTGAGGGGTGTATGATCCATGAAGAAAGTGAATAGTGTGGATAGTAAATAATGTTTGTATTTTTGTAATGCATAAACCATAACTAGTGCTTCCCTTTCTATAGTGATATAGTTCCTTTCTGTAGCAGACAAATTTATACTAGAAAAAGTTATGGGGTGGTGCTTAGCTCCTTTGGGTCAAGAGTGAGTATTACCCCTATGGCTACACCAGAGGCATTTATGTGGATGTGAAAAGGGATTATTCCAATCCAAAAATATTATAAGTGGTTCCTCTATAATTTTCTACTTTGAGGTGTCGAAGGCCTTTTGTGCTTCCTTATTCCATTCTATACTCCTATTAGTTTTCCTTTTCAAGAGATCCTATAGTGGGGTGGTGATAATGGCATAACCTTTTATGAATTTTATATGATATCCTGTGTACCCTAAATTTTTTTTGACTTCTACTGCATTCTTTGGTGGTGGTAAGTTAAGAATCAAAGCAACTTTCGTGGGGCCCACTATTAATCCTTTTGTACATACAATGTGGCCTAGAAGAGTCCTAGAGGGTACCACAAAGGTTTAATTCTTTAGGTTCAGGGACATATGTATACTTCTACACCTATTTAACATCATTCAGAGGACCTGTAAATGATCTTTTACAAGCCCATAGACAATCTAGTTATCCAAGTATATTTCTAAAAAATCATGAATAAATCTTTAAAAGTGTTGATCATTATCCGACTAAAGGCTGCAGGGGAATTCTTTAATCCAAATGGTATCACTCTATACATATAAGAACCCCATTCAACAACAAAACTAGTCTTAGGTTTCCTCTTCCCTAATCTTAACTTGATGGTAGTTGGAGAAGCCATTAGTGAAGGAGTGTATCTCTCTTCTAGCTACTGATTGTAATATTTCTTTTGTAATTGAGTTTAGAATGTATTTTGCAAACATGCTTTGTTCAATTATCAAAAGTTTACACATGCCCTTATCTCTCTTGTTTTCTTGTTTTGTACCACCATGGGACTTATCTATTCAATGTCTTCTACCAGTTTGATTATTCTGACAACTAACATATTATCTATTTAGGTTTTTACTTTCCTCTTCATATTTGAATTTAATTTATACAACCTTTTCCAAACTGGTTTAACACCTTATTTAAGTTGAATTTTCATCATTCTAACCTCCTCCTTAATTCCTTTCATTTCTATAAAGTTTTGGGGAAACAAATCTTAGAATTTTGATAGGGCTTCTATTGTTTTTGCTACCACCTTTCATCCCAATAGTTTCCTATTCTTGCCATTTTAAGATCCCCTTCTACCGTAATGTTTGTCTCATTCATTTTGCTAGGCTCATTGTAAAATTTATGTTTAGGTGTGGTAAATTCTTCTATTTCCTGCTCTCCTTGATCTATTTTTATGCTCGGGGTTTGTTCTTCTTCATCATCTTGTACCACACAATAGTGCTTTTCTAAATTAGTTACTTACCAGTTCACCCAATTAGTGTACTCATATACCCCTTCTTATGTGGATGGTGTGAAAGAAGGTTGTGGTACTGATATTTCCTTATATTCTACTAGTTTGAAGATGATTTCCTTCATTTTAAGTATAGAAAAATGAATTTGAGGGTTTTCATTGTAAAAGGAAACAGTATGGAGGAAAGTTCTAGTCATTTCATCCCATGTTCTGGTCTCTACCCATCTCTCTTGGTCAATATACCAAGTTTTTGCTACGAGATTTAGTGTCTAGTAGAATAGTTGGATATATAATCTATCATCATACTCATAATTTTCCTCCCAATAATTTACACCCATGTCTAAGTGGTGTTGCGGCAAGATATCTCCTTCATATGTGGGTATATCTTTGCATTCTCCTACCTCTGGTAGAAATCTTGCTTTGATCAATGTTTTAAATTCTTCCCACTTTTCTATAGTTTATTTGTGCATGTTGTACCAACATGCGATAGTGTAGGTAAGAGCGGGGTAAAATATCTAGCCTATGTGCTTCATTGGGAAAAAATTCTCTATTTGGGATATATAAGGTAGAAAATTGCCTACTCTGGGTTATTTAGGAAGCTTAATATGAGAATTTCCCTTTGTAATATGATAGAATTGACAAGAATCTTCATTTTTATCCTCCTTATTACTTCTTATGGTACCACACATGCTCTACACTACACTACCTTCTTCTACTGGTGTTTTTCTTATCATAAATACTCTTCGAGAACCAAAGATTCTATGAGAATACACCTCTTGTTCATCCTGCATCCATGCCTCTAGTATGGTTTCACTGTCAATACTCCCTTTAGTGTCATTTATCTCAATCTCTCCTTCTGAATTAGGTTGCTCAAAGGTTTTAGTTGTAGGTAATATAGTTATGGTGTTTATAATCCTATAATTATCCTCATACTCCTCTGCATCGACTTCCTCTATATAGGATTCTTCTTACATTTTACCCAGGGGATATGGACAATTCTTTTGTCATATGTGAATGAGATCTCTTCCTTATAGCATCTATTACTCGCCAAGAGTTTACAAACCATCATAATCCCAACAATGCATCAAATGAATCAAAATTTTCCTTCATTGTAACCACTTCAAAGTCTACCTTTTGTTTTACCCCTTCTATTCTAACTTCTACATTCCTCCAGGTACCTAGGGTCTTTATTCCGGTACCATCTGCTAAAATAATATTATATGAGTGTGCTCTAGTACCGGTTTGCCTAGATACTCCTAGGTTCTCTTTGGAATCAAGTTTACATCTAATCCTAAATCAACCATCACCTTAGGAATCTTCTTATGATGAATGTGAAGATCAATCATTGTAGGTTTGATCTTCTAGTGTTTTCCCATTGTTCTGACTTGTGGTATGTTCTTTTTGTTCCAATACTTACTAAATTGTTTCAATTTTGTGAGCAAGTCATGATGTCCTACCAATTTTGCTAGTTGTTTGAGTGCCTTTACCTCCTGCTCTAAAAAGTAACTATTTTTATTTCTCCTTTTCTTGCTCTTTCTCAATGATTCTTTTGTCTTGTTCTAATATTAGATCATGTTAATCTTTAGTAGGGTAGAATCCTTCTTCATCTTCAGATCTTTCTTCCTCTTTGGTTATCACATTTTTCCTTCCGATGTCGGTACCCTATTAAGTTGTTAGAGTTATCATGTATTAGAGAATAATTAATTAATTATTATTATTTTAATTCTCATGCACTTAAGCTAAACTTAGGATTGCTTTATTAGTTAACTCAATGCTTTATTTATGTTAACTACAAAGCTAATATTAGATCATTTTGTCTCATCACACGGGATGTTGACACTTGTCATGATCTAATCCCTTTATCATTAGGGTTGCTCTTATAAAGCATTCATTCTCTCTTGTATTATTCATTATGTAAGTATTTTCTTTTGAGGAATAGCAAATCTTTTCTTTGTAGAGCTCTTGATTAGAAGGTGTTTTTTTCATTGTTTGAATTTGTGTCTCATGTTATTCACAAATCTAACATGGTATTAGAGCAAGGATTCAACGAAACCCTTATCCATTTATGAGTTTTTTTTCTCATCTAGGGTTCTAGGATTGAGTATGGATTTTTCAGTGCTTTTTTTTGCAATTTTTGGAGGTGGGCAAATTTTTGGAGCACTTTGACACAAAATAGACCTCCCCATTGTGCTCAAAGTGGCCAAAAACCTAAAGATTGACTAAAATTTTTGTGAAAATTTGAGAAAAAAATTTGGGATGATTTTTAAGGGAACATTTTTTGAGGCAAATAATTTCATATAGTCGTATGGATCCATATGCCATACTATACAATGCCATTTATTGCAGCCCACGGGGTTTCAAAAAATTCTTTTGCAGGTTTAAAAAAATATATGCAAAAAACTTTGGAGGGTTTGATTTTTTAAATAAAAAAGATTTTTTTGGTGAAATATTTGCTACACTTTTTTTTATATGATAGGAGAATATTCTGAAGAATATACCTTGCTTCAGCTCCAAATCCTAGAAATTGGGTGCCCATATGTCCAGGGGTTGAAATTTTAAAACCCTATTTTGTTTTCTAAGGAAAATTGGGTATATCTTGGGCATACAAAATTTGTTTTTCGAAAACTTTATATTGTCAGAAAGCTGGTTTCGAGTCCATTCTAGATCTATAGGTATTTTTTCCTTGATTTTTACCAAAAAGTTGCTATAGTTAGTTGAAGTTAGCCCTTCTTTTTTGTGCTTCTGAGGCCGTAACTTGGGCATATGGACTCCATTTTTTGTAAACGAATAGGCATTGGAAATGCCTTTCAATACTCTACACATCCATACAAGCTATTTTTGTAGAATATTCAATAGGTACACAAATATATCTCTAATGTGATTTTTTCTTTTTAAATTTTTTATGCTCTTAAAGTTGTATTAGGGTTTGCTTTTTCCTACTGTGGGGGTATATTTCTTGGTTTTAGTATCTATAAACATTAAATATCAGAAATCCTATACCACACATTATTTTGAAAACCTCAGCCATCATAGTGGACACCTCTTCATTTGGACATCTTACACCACGCAATTATCATACCTAGAAATCTCATATGACTAGAATGCTCATGTCTAAGGGCTTATGGTCCACTTTATATGAAGTAAAACCAACATTGACTCATCAATTTGAGATATTTCAGCATAGAAACAAGATAGATGAGGCCATGGGTTTGATTTCACTACATGTTTCATATAGTCTCTTGTTCCATTTGGAGTCTTGCAACACTCCTATGGCTATGTGGATGAGATTTAGTGATCTTTTTGGCACCATCAATGAGTATAAAACTCTCCTGATTGAGGAAAACTTAACATCACTTGTACTTGATTCTTACCCCTTCATTAAGGACTTCCTACAGAGGTTTAAGTCACTTAGATCTCTTTTGCAGGGTTGTGAGAAGAATAAAAATGACAAAGAATGTATTTTCCTGATTTTGTCTAAGATTTTAGGGTCATTTCAGGTCTTCTCTTTTACTTTCTACTCTACTATGGATGCATTGGGTGATGTATTTACCATGCATGCTTTTGAGGTTTTCTATGATCGTTTGACACGTGAACAAACAAATTTGGTTCAGTTTGAATCTCTTTTCGGTCCCAAAACCCAGGTATTGGTAGCACAAGCATCCAAAGAGAAATACAAGAAGAAACAAAATCCTAAGATATATTCTTCATCAAGTAGTGAGTGTTCCTTCAAATCATCTTAGAAGTTAGAAAAGAAAGCTCAAACCACTCCTTGGAATGATAAATCTTCTAAGTCTAGTGAGCCTTCCTCCAAAACAAAGAAGAAATCAGGTGAGTTTTTTTGGTAAGGAGGGACATCTAGTCAAACAATATCAAAATAGATTAGAGGCTTTGGAGGAATCCATGGAACAACATAACATATCCACCCCTAAATTTTCTTCCTCATCTACAAGTAAAGGTCATGCTCTTTCTGCATGAGCTTTACCTTCTATAGTTCCATGGATACTTGATTTTGACACGACACATCACATGACACATTCTCAAGATTTGGTCTCATCCCTTTCAGATTGCAGTTGGGGATTCTACACAAATTTTAGTTTTGGGCTCAGGAACTATCACACGTGAGGGTGGTTTTCTTTAGGAGATACTTGTAGTTTTTGATATCTCCACCAACCTTCTTTCAGTGTATCAAATTTGTCAATCGAGTACTAGTAGGATAGTCGAATTTACCCCTCATGGTTTTGTTATTCGTGACCTTCATGATCTTGATATTATTGTAGGGGTGTTAGAGTCACCACTATTTCCTTACCCTTTTTGTTGGGCCTAGACCCTATGTGGTATTCTTCTTCGATACTACTCTCTTCTATAGTATATCCTTCATCTTTTCCAACTTTGTGGCACCTTTTGGTTCCTTCCGTATGGTTCTTAAGTACTTTATGAAGGAGTCTAGCCCCCTAGTTGTATTTGAGTCTTTTTGTTTGTCATTTTGGCATTGAAATTGTGCATTTTATAGTGTCAACATGCCTTTTCACAGTTAAACACACCATATTCCTCCTCATCGTAGAATTTGCACAATTTTCTCTTTTCCCCCCAATATTTAATAGAAAAATGTCGTGGCTTTTTGCAATTGAAGTAGGTTTGATCGAATCTTCTTCCTCTTCCTTAGCCACAACTTCTTCCTTCCTAGAATGGGTCATTATTGTTGTATCCAAAATTTTGAATGGCATTAGCATTTCTCTAGTTTTGTTTCCATGGTAGAACCCTATACTATTCTCATGTGCATTCAATGGTCCTTCCACTATTCCATTTACATAAGTAATTTCTCTATCATGGTTTGGTTATTCTTTCACTCAAAATTTATGTGATGGGCATTTTATTGTCTCATGGTCATCCCACTCTCTACAAATGCCACAATATAGTGAGTTTAGTTTTCTGATGGTGTCGAGGTCCACCCTTAGTGAATTTTCCTTCTTCTCTCCAACTTCCATTGGACATTCATTTCACATGTGTCCCTCTTTTCCATAGTATGAACACCATATATTAGGCCTCCGTGGTCCTATCTCCTATTTCATGAGTTCTTGTCTTAGTCGCAATTGATCCATTTCTACTTGTAATCATTCCATTTTCTTATTTTATTTTTCTTTCTCCATTTTTTTTCATGATTGGCCTTCTATCTGGTATACTAATGTGACTAATTCTGAATATAAACCAAAGTATCAACCATCTAAATCTATTCTGAGTTCTGGTGTGATTGTAGAGAGGAACCAAAATCTCTTTTGTTTATCATTTAATGGTTCTTATAACCTTCGGGTTACCTCTTTGAACCTCCTATAAAATTCTCAGATAGATTCATCTTACCATTGTGATAATTCTCTTAACTTACTTCTTATGTCAAGAGTTTCAAACTATCAAAACTCTCTAGAAATGCTTGCTTTACCTCATCCCAAGGTCTATTATTTTCTGGTTATGATTTATGATACTATTTAATGGTTTATCTCTTAGGGAATTGATGAAGTTTTTATTGATGATGTAGTATAGGTTAACTACACTTGATCCATAAGGATTGAATGCATATTTAAGCCACTATGCATCAGTCCCAATAAGGTCATTCAATTTAAACAAAGACAAAGAATCCATTAAAACTAACAATTTCAAACATGAAAGCTTAACAAACATCTACTCTAAGACATTTAAACTTATCCTATTGGGGGAGTGGTGTTGCATTGATGTGGAATGGTGACCCTTTCCCAATCCCTTGGATAATGAGCTTGTTTCAATCAGTTTTATTGAAGAAAACAAATGAAACTGATGAGAGATGTGTTGTAAAACATGATTAAAACTAGATTAATATGATAAAATCTAAGATGATTGATATGAGTGTATGCAAGATTTGAAAGAATAAAAACCTAGTTTTAAAATATGCTAAATGGATGCACCTAAGTTACCACAAAAGCCATTAATGGATGCTTTAAGTTATTATGCATGTAAATTAATCTAAAATATCTTTAAAACATGAAACATGGATGCAAGATGAGAGTGATTTTAACAACATAAGTTTACTATTAAAAGGTGGATCCCTATTCAATAGATACAAGCTCTATTTATAGAATAGGCAAAATGAAACTGATGGTCGAGATTGAAAGAATCAATCAACGGTCAGAATGAAAGGAAGATGGAGGCATGGATCATGGATTCTCATCAAGGGTTGAGGATGCAAGATGATATTTAATCAAGGGTTTACATTCATCCAAACAAACACAATTTCAAAACTTGCGCAAGAAGCTTTGTTGAAAGTTTGTTACCAAAAGGAATATTCCCTTTTTCAAATGAGTGCAAAGGGGAAGAATATTCCATGAGAATATTCCCTTTTGAAGTAAATTAGCATTTAGTTAATTAAAACTAAATTTTAATGTGCAAAAGGGGAAAGAATATTCTATGAGAATATTCGCTTTTTGGAGGAATGTGCAAAGGAGGAATATTCCCTTGCAAGTGGGAGGATTAGATTTAATGATAATTTGATAATTAAACAAAGTTTCAATTATGAAAATTAGAGGAATTATATGATATTCATTACATTAATGGTTTAATGAAAAGAAGGAATGTGATATGATATTTAATTAAATAACTTAGGGTTATTTAATTAAACAAGAGGACTTAGGGATTAAATTAGATAATTTGATGTATCCAATTTAATAGGACAAAAGGTTAGCATGAAAGGGGGTGAACTAACTTAAATAGGTAAATTAGATTAATGGATGAAAATGATGCAATTAATTAAATAGCTAGGTTAATTTAATCAATTAGATGAAAAGAGGATGGGTTTTAGGATGAAATGGTGTTAGTATATTAGATTTGAATGCATGATATCATTTAGGACATTTTTAAGTGTCTACATTTTTCCCCTCTTTGACACTTTTCAGATTAAAACTATTGCTCAGATCAAAAATTTAAAAAAATCATGATTTTTGGATGCCCCATTGTTGCCCTAATAGAAGGAATAATCTGGTTCCCTGTCCCCTCAAGAAAGCGAGCATAAATTTTGAATTTTGGGTTGATTTCTCGACAAAGGTAAAATATAGGTTAGGTGCCAAAACATGCCCTCAGATGTCAAAAATGGCCTCAGAAACTCAAAAAATAGTTCAAAATAGGTTGCATAGGTTGAAAATACGTGAAAACCCTAGCTTTTGGCTTAAATTAGGGGAAAAAATCCTAATTTTTAGGCTTAAATAGGTGATGAAGGGTCACTTTCAAATCATTTGTGCATTGATACTTGAGAGATTTGCTACATTTTGAGCTCTGACCTCCTGACAAAATGGTGCAACGAGTGCTCCCACGACAATATTTTTATTTTTTAATGTATTTATTAGGCTTTGAAATTTGGTCTATGGCAGCATTGTTGTATTGCGACACTATTTAGAGTTTCAACGATACTTTTTCATTTTTAGTGACACCATTGTGAATGGCGACACACTTTGTGATTTAAAATTAGGGTTTTCATTTTTCAAATTGCAACACGGTTGTAATGAGCAATGCCTACCCTTGATTTGCAATTTAGAATTAGGGTTTTTAGATGTTAAATTGTAACACCATTGTAAATAGCGATGCTAGTCATGATTTAAAATTTGAATGCACTAGGCGTCGCTATTTGGAATTTAAATTATAGTGATGCCTTTGTAGATGGTGACGCCTTTGTCATTTTCGGGATAAAAACTCCAAAATTAGCTAATTTTGATGAAACTTAACATTGTGCGCTTTGTGGGTGTAGGAGGTTATCCAACCTTTGATGTCTTGTGAGCATCAACCCATTGTAATTTTTGCACTAGATGATTTATCGAAGCTTTGACAGGAGCACTTGAGAGAGATTGGATTGTGGTATGTTGCATATATGCCCATTGTGTGGACTCATTTGGAAATGATGACAACATTATGCGAGTAATGGAATAACAAGAATTTGTCATTTCACTTACACACCAGTGAGGCGACAGTCACACTAAAGGATGTATTGGCAGATATTGCGATTGCTGATAAATGGGGAGCATGTGATTTATGATAGTGATGTGGGATATGATGCTTGCCATGAGGTTCTTGGTTAGGACACTATTTTCCTAGCCAACTCATAGATCAACCTCGATATGTATAGAGGGCACTCACCAATCTTTAGATTGATAGTCGGTGCAGTGATTTGAGGCATCGTTGCTCTAGACCGATGGAGCAGAGGGTTCAGTCATGGATGGGGGTCAACATGGCACTGTATGATTTGTAGGCGGACTTATTATGCATGGGGGTTAGTGATGTTGGCCTTGATTTATCATGATATGCATCAGTTTGTGTCGTATGATGGGAGAGTGATTGGTATAGGAGTCACACTCTTGCACATATAGGCATGTGAGCACATTGTCATGCTTCGATCGATCATCCATATGGCTGATGTGGAGCTAGATGATACAATCATTTAGACGTACATAGGGGATATCACTCTACAACATATAGGGTAGCTCGATATCCCCTAGTGGAGGAGAGTGATTGACGATATGAAAATTTTCCAATGGTAGTCATGGCTACAGATTCCACCTTGGTATGACGATGTGCAACAACTCTTCTTTGCTCACCAGACCCATTACATGCAAGGTCAAGAGCATACCAAGATCGAGTGGTACCTACTAGACAGGGTAGCCGAATAGTTTGGTGAGAGGTAGGACAAGTTCGATGATCAATACACTACCATTTTTGCTAGATCAGCCTGAGAGGTGACTTGGGGCTCACGATACTGCTCCATGAGGTTGTCGATGGTTTTAGATAGTTGGTTGCCAGGCCATGGACCTATGATCAAGGGAAGGCTGATGCTCAGATGACACCTGCATATGATGCTTGGTTTGTACCCCCTCCTTGTCTTATAGATCTAGTGGGCATACCTCCGCAAGGGAGGCCGGTAGGGAGGGGAGTAGGCAGAGGGTGAGGTCAGAAGTAGGATGGGTAGGGTAGTGGGCAAGGCAAAGGATAAGATGGGAAGGGTAGAGGGTAAGGGAGAGGATATGATGGCTAGGATGGCCAATAACATGATGGATAGGTCCCTGATGCACCTCCACCACACCAACAATGACCTGTACAACTTCCACCAATACATAAGCCACCACCCGGCTAGATCCGTGAGATGTTTAGATACAAAAATTGCAAGAATAGCTACAGGTAGTGACAACTGAGTGAGATTAGGCTCGTCAATAGGTTCTAGCACTTATAGCTGAGAGAGATCACAAGTGCCAGCTCAGACAAAATTTTGATGTTTAGTTGGCATAGGAGGTCAGCTGATGACAACAATTAGAGGCTATGTCTTAGTAGTCTTAGCAGGCATAGGGGCTAGTTGGCTAGACAATGTTTGCATAGCTATATGAGATTGTGAGGGAGGAAGTGGCATACTAGCCGAGTCGCCGACCTTGTATTACAGAGACGTCCCTTCCCATCGTAGGAAACCCAATTTTGAGCACCGGAGTTAGGTACATCCGAGTGCTTCTACCTCCGTTAGGTATCCAGATCAACCAAGATATGGGGATAGAGCTAGTGAGGGATAGACCTCCACTAATTTTTCAAACACATTTTTGTTGTATAACCTGATTATTTATACAAACATGCATTCATAGGCTCATTTTTTGATAGACTCATGTACAATATACATTTTGGTGATATTCATACATATTGATTGAGATATTGTACCATGATAGTTATTTTTTGATATATATGTGATGATATGGATTCATGATGTGATGTGCCTTCATTTCATGCTTTATGGATGCATGGATGCGTATGATATGATGTGATGTTGTGATTATTCTTATGTTATGCTTATGGATGCACTTCTTTTATTTATGTTTATGATATGCGATGTTATGAGATTAATGCAATGTAATAGATGTGCTATCTTCTTTTTTCAGTATCTTTTTATGATATGCTATGAAAGGATGTTTATGATAAGCAAATGATATGAGATACAAATGATAGATATGCTTATGTAGGATGTATGGATGAATGAATTTCCTTTTTGTGTACTTTTCCATGAGATTTATGATGTCATGATGATGCATGTATGTATATGGATGATTCTTATGTTTATGCTTATGATGTGGATGTTTATGAATGAGAATGCAATGTATTAAGATGCTTAGAATAAAAAATCTATTTTATTCAAAACGACTTAAATGATAATGATGATGTAGTAGATTATGCTTGTCATTATTATGATATGTTTCTATAATGCGAGATGTATGCATGTTGATGATTTTGTGGATGTAGGATGATGGTTTTGTTGACTATCATGATACTAGGTTAGGGTGAAAAGAAGATGGAAGAATAAAATGATTTGACCATTGATTGAAAAAGTCCAAAAATTCTATGATTCACATAGAATTTATTAGATATGCTGATGAGAGTGATGATTTTTCTCATATCTTGGGATTAGGATTTTCCATCATTCCTTATGTTTGATATAACACATAGACATGATGCATCATGGTATTGAGAACCAGGATAGTGTTGTATCTAGTGTAATGGAATTTGACTCTACAAACACATAAGATAGTTCTTGTTCACACCTTGACATACAAAAACCTCATCAAAATGTATTTTAATAGCTTACAATATATTAGACCAAAGCATACACAATAGTCAACAATCTACTCCAAACAACTTCCCTACACACAACTAAGTAAGTATGTGCCAAGATTATTTTACAAGAATACCCACAAGCACAAAAAATGAAAGATAATGATTGATTCCCTATTCCTTTCTCTCTAAATCATTGAGACATTATCAAGAGGTCCCCAAAATGAGTCAAGATGATAAATCATAAGAAAAGATCAAAGACAAACAGTTAGTGTTATCTATATCTCTTGCCAGTTTTAACATAGCTAAGGTGATTTTTGATGTTGATGTCCATTGCAGGAAGGATTCATCCTAGGACATGTTGATCAAATTTTTTAATTAGGATGAGGTGTGTGATAAGTTGTTGATACAAAATCCACTGAATCATTTACCTATGATTTAGACTTTAGATTTTGACACTTAGGTTCTCACTTTACGACTTGTGACACTTGTTTTCTACTTGTTTTACCAAAGGTTGAAGGTGATGATTGATTTATTATGGGTGAAGGTTTATTGTGGGTGAAAGCAAAATGGGATGGATGGTTTTGGGTTTTTATAAAAATGTCAATGTTTTGATATTTTGAAAATGTTTGAGGTTGTTTTTGGTCTTTTTGAATGTTTATGTGAATGTTTATGTTTTTTTATTATTTCAGGATGTTTAGGATTTTTTCAATGTTTTCTCATGTTTTGGGTTTTCAATTTTCCAATGTTTTGGGGTTTTCTATTTTTTGAATATTTTTGGAGTTTTTTCGATTTTCCAATATATTTTTTTTTTTCTAAGTTTTCAAATGTTTAGAGGTTTTATGTGATTTGACCAAGAACCTAACCTAAAAGACTATCCTCAGGGCCTCAAGGGTTTATCAAAGATAAGACTTGCCTATGTTATACACACAAAGACCACTTAGTTCTACTGACTTTTTTATTGTTATTAAGACATGAACAATTGATAGAATGGTAGTTTATTATGATGGACTCCTAAAGACTAACCTAGGGTGTCTTGGGGGCACATCAGTGATAGCCTTGCCTACGTTCAAGCTCAAAGACTCGTAGTTTGACAAGGTACTATTTTTGGATTTTTGATATGTCAACCTTTTTAGGGATTTTGATGTGTTTTGGATGTTGACTACAATTTTTGAATGTTTTTGGATTTTAGCTATGCAAGATTTTGAATGTTTTGGATTTTCGGCTATACAAGATTTTGAATGTTTTTGGATTTTTTGATTTTGCAAGTGTTTTTTGATTTTGATGAGATTTTATGATTTTTTTTGGGATTTTTGATGAGATTTCTAATAACATTAAGATATACAAGAACCTAATCCGATCCATAATGAATTGCCCCCAATGTTACACAATAGACTACCTCAATATAGGCAAGACAGATTAACCTTAGGAATATGCCAAGTAGTACTAAAGGGGATATGATACTTCACAATATCAAGCTATGATACAAACGCAAAGGGGTGATGGAATAAATAGGATGAATGATGTGATGGATGAATGTGATGTAAAGAATGATAGGATAAAGAGCCACAGATAGATGGAGGTGATTTATTTATGCAAGGCGCCTGTTGGCTAGGTTTTCACTAAGGTACTTGACCAAAGTGCCACCAAGGTGGTTTTCACTAGAGGACGATTTTTTTCTTGACTATTTTTAATCCTTTTTCTTATTTTTTAGATTTTTGATCATTTTTTGATTTTTTTATATTTTTCAAATTTACACCCTTCAAGCCCAGGCATAATTTTTTTTGAGATTTAGCCTATTGGTTGGTTCCTACAAGGGTTCACCTTTAGGCATTGATACTTGATATACTCTTGATCCATAGCTTTCTATGAAAACAAATGGACCTAACCAGTTAGGCTAATACTTTCCTTTACTATCCTGATTTAGAAGATTTTTTTGATTCTACTTTAGGACAAGATCCCCTACCTGGAAATATTGAGTCTTGATCTTCTTCTTGTTATAGCTTCATTTTAGTTAGTTTTGGTATACTTGTAAATGATTAAGAGTGTCAAGACGATGCTCATCCAAGAATTCTAGCTCATTTAACTGAGGTGCTTTATACTCTTCATCAGTGATCAGATTTTGCAATGAGACTCACAATGAAGGAAGCTCGACCTCGATAGTCAGGATGGCTTATGATCCGTAGACTAAGGAGAATGGGGTTGCACCTGTAGGTGTGCAGATACTGGTTTGATAGGCCTAGAGGGTGGGATTAAACTGTAGATGCCAGTCACAGCCAATGTCATTGACCATTTTCTTTAGGATTTTTAGAATGGCCTTGTTTGTAGCCTTGAATTGACCATTGCCCTGGGGGTAATATGGGGTAGAGAAACGATGTTGGATGTTAAATTTTTGGCATAGCACTTTCACATCCTGATTCCTGAAGGGTATTCCATTCTCATAAGTAAGAGATTTTGGAACACCATAATGACAAATAAGGCAATTCAGGATAAACTTGGCAATTTTCTTCCCCGCTATGTAGGTCATAGGAATGGCTTCGACCCACTGGGTAAAGTATTCAGTGGTCATGATGATGAACTTGTGGCTATTAGATGAGGTTGGAGTAATCTTTCCTATGAGGTCAAGCCCCCATTGCGAGAAAGGCCAAGGTGTGACCATTGGTTGTAACTCTTGAGCTAGAACTGAATAAGATCTCCATGTTGTTGAAACTAGACATACTTTTGCACGTATTGATGGGATTCTCTTTCCATGGTTGGCCAGTAGTACCCTATCCTCAACAGTTTCTTAGCTAAAATCATACCACTAGAATGGGAACTGCATATGCCATTGTGTACTTCTATTAAGGTGGTGAAGGCTTCCTCTTGGCTGAGACATCGTGGTAATGTCCCCTTAATGCTTTGGTGGTAAAGGGTATCACCTAGGATCATGAATCGGGATGCCTTTTTAACAAAGGTCTTTTTAAGGTTGGAGGTGATATCGGATGGGAAGGTTCCTTTGCTAAGGTAGTGAAAGATACCCTCTCAATTTTTCCTTGATTTTTTTATTTCAAATACAATGCAACCATGCACTCGTTAAGGTTAGCTTCAAACCAAACGATACAAAATGGTAACTCTAACCAAGAATGCACCCTAAGACCCGATGAGGGAGGAGGGGTAGGCATATGGTTAGAGGATCCCTAGGATCTAATTAACTCCATAATTGAATTGATTACAATTGAGAGAGAAGAACTAAACTCAACACCAAGAATGTGCACACAAGATCCTTTAGAAGGCAAGGTGCTAACATATGGTGGAGTATGTTGGCATTTCAAATTTCACCTTTGGAATGCGTTTTGGAAATGGACAACTATGTGCAGTAAACTGCTCTTCGAATTAGGAGGGGAAGCTCCCTATTTTGCTGAGTTGCATAAAGTAAGTAAACTAAAACTAATTTTTGCCTATCTTTTTGATTCAACTGCGAGAACACAAGGTTATAGAACTCTAGATGTTGCAGCTGAGGTTTTCCCTTTAATGAAACTTGACAACTACAACTTAACTTATGCTAAAACGTTTCTATCCTCTTGAGTAAACGTAGAGCAAGAGATTCTAGAAATGGACGAGGTTGATTTTCTGACAAAGATACTTGAATAAACTTTCCTCAACATACATCTACTAAATTTCAATGCAGGTTGAAAAAGGAGATCATAAAAGTATTACGGAAATATGAGGCTTTATTTCAAGGGCAGCAAAACAAGCTTCAAGATTTTATTTCCCCACACTTCTGGCACAAAATAATAAATGAAAATCTGAGATATTTATATCGAGGGCAGCAAAGCAAGCTTCAAAATTTTATTCACTCAAACTTTTGGAACAAAGATTACAATTTTGGGATAACAAGTTGTAGAAAAATACTTGCAACATGCGATCAACCTGATTATAATTGACACATAACATATGCACTAAACAAGGATTTGTAGCTAAGGAGGCATGCAAACTTTCTCTTTACACAAAGTGAACTGACACTAAACGATAACAAACATGAAGGCATAAGCTCAGCGATTCTGTTATCACAAGCACAATTAAAGAAAAATGAGCAAACACTGCTCTTATTTATAACTAAGCAGAGGAGTAGGGAACCCTAAAATCTCCTTGCTTTTACAACTAAGACTTGCCAACATGAAAGATTTATTTCTAAACCTAAAGAAGATAACATATAACACCTAAAAAAGCATGTAAAATAGGAAACACCAACTCATTACATTTGTTTTCCTTCTTCTTCAAAGAATGGATAAGAATTGAGACAAGAATAGAAAGAAAGCATGTGATAAGAATGGAAAGAAAGCTTGGAGAAAGCTTCTAGAAGATTGTTGCTTTAAATCTCTATCACATCTACCAAAAAGCGGGAAATTGCCTCTCTATCAAGAGCGTTGATACTATCTATAGCCATATTCTACTTTTCTAAGATCTTCTCCTCTTTTGCAATCAAACTTAGAGAATCTTTGACATCATCAACTTCTTTATGAGTTTTGTTCTTGAAAAACATCGCTTCCTCAAAAAATGACTCACTAATTGATAACTCGGCGGCTCTGCAACTTTATGCTTCTGACACTTCTCTTGATTCTCCCACGGAAGAGTTTTGCACAACTTTTTGTGACACTTGTCCTTTCACTCATACCACTCCCTCTGCACATTCTTCAACTGAGATGATGATGTTTTATGTCCATGATGGTACTGATAAGCACTTCCCAACATCATCCGTTCAGATAATTATGATACAACACTTGTTTGGCTCTGAATTCGATGGGAGAGTACTTCATGCTGAAAAACTTGAAGATTGATTGTAAACTTGACTATGCTCGGACAAATTTTGGCAAACTTTCTAATTTTAGTTTGCTGATTTTTCTTCTCAAATAGATGAAATTTTGAAATTTTTTCTGAGATATGGGTTTTGATTAGAATTTCATTACAAGCCAACCCAGATCGTCCGTTTTTTAGAATTTGAAGTGAAGATTGAAAAAACAACAAACCCTAATTTTCTTCAAAAAAAGCAGAAAAAGCTAACATCTGGGTATTGTTCATAAGTGTATTCTGGATGAACCCAGTTGATCAGATTTTGCAAACCCTGGCTTCTGACTAAAAAAGCAACAACTTTAAGTTTCTCTGAAAAAGATGTGATATGGGTTTTGTCTAGAAGAAGGTTTAGTATAGACCTAGAAGATTAGAAATGGAAGAATTTGAAGTTTTCTCTGACATGCAAAATAAAAGCAATTGCTGCAACCTTGAGAAAATTCTTCAACAATTTGTCCAGAAGATCAAAAAAATATGAACCAACTTGCTGAAAATTGAAAGTAATGGCCTTCTTCTTCACAAATTTGATGTTCTTGATGAAGAAATATGAAAAAGAAAGCCTTCTTTGAGTGCTGATCTAAAAATTTATGAAAAACCAACAAGTTTAGGTTTTCTTGAATCTTGAAAAACATAGGTTTGAAGTTACTGCTCTGTTTCTCTTTGAAGACACTTGCAAGAAAATATGAAAAATAGTACATAAAGGTGTCTTTATATAAGTTTTTGCTTTGAAAACAACTTCTCAAACCCTAATTTGAAAAACCTAAATTTAGCTCATGCATTTGACCTAAGGCATTTTTTCCTTCTTTGAAAATTTTGAAATGAGAATTTGGGCACCCTTCTTGAGGTATGGTGCCCAGTCTCTCCAGACTTAGCCATTTTTTTACCCTTTTCACCTTCTGCTCAATTTTCAACCCTAATTCGACTCTGTCTCCTGGCTTCCAAATTGATTCGGTGAATGAACTAAAAATTTCATTACGGAGCCTGATTGAATCTAACGACATTATTCTCGAGACGTCATCTATCAAAAACTTCATTTGATCCTTCAAATTGTTAGGTGCCTATCCCTAACAGGGGCGCCTATTTTATCTAGTGTTAGCCATTTTCATGATTTTCAAAACCTTGCTTGTCTTCTAACCTTTAGATGATTTCACAATTCCGGGCGTTGTGCTGATCAGACTGACTAGCTGACGGATTCACTGGATAGCTAATAAGATTCTGGAAGGGGTCTTCTAGATATTTGATCTCCGAAAACTAACTTCTAGTGGCTCTAAACCCTAAGCATCCTTCTCCTTCAGGAGCACCCATCTCTTCTAGACTTAGTTTTTATTTTGAATTTTCCATTGTTGCTTCCCACTTCTATTGTTTTATACACTTTTCTTCCTCTTTTCGGCTTGAGACATCTGACAGCTGCTAACTCCGACGGATGAGTTGATGAATGCGTTGGATAGATTGACCCATCCTGACGAAGTTATGTTAGAGGTACCTTCTGCAATTTTCATCATTTAGTATCTTAAAAGCTTGGGAACCCTTTTCCTTCAAGGGTGCCCATTTCCTCTAAACTTAGCCATTTTTTATGATCTTTCGTCTTTAGAGTTCTGAAACACCTCTCTCCGTGACCTCTGTTTGATCTGAGATTTTGATTGACTGGTTGATCAGATGTTCATGTTGACTGATTCATTGCGGGGCCGAGATGAATTTGAGCAACCTTGACCTGGAGGTAGAAACCGTAATTCTGGATTTTAACCTCTTGAAAAGTTGGCCGCCTTTCTCCTTCAGGGGCGCCCATGGCTGGCAGAGTTAGAAAAATTTATGAGATTTTCAACTTTTCACCTCATTTAACGTGCCTCCCTTGTGTTTGACTGCCGGAATGGAAAATATTCTAAGGCATTGAAGTATGGGTGCCTCTTCTTGACTGGGGCACCTGAAGTCTCCAGACTTAGACAAAATTTTGCATTTTTCACTTTTTCAAACTTCCTTTGCCTGTTCCTCATTCTTCATGCACATTGTTTGTTGACAACCTCTGTTTGATGCTTGAACGTTTGATTCTGACACCTGACAGCTGTCTGAAAATTTTGATGACCTTGGATCTCCGAAAAAAGCTTCTAAAAAAGCAGAATAGACCCAGTAGGGTAAAACTGATCTTTTTGTGATTCTGACTACACCAACCTGATGAGGAAGTATTTTAAGCCAATCAAAATCAGCCTTAACCCTAAAATCCAAAATTTCTATTTTTAGAAAATTTTACAAGTATCGTTTCTTAAGAAACCCAGAAAAACCTAGAAAAAGTTTCTATTTTTAGAAAACTGCTAAAAATAGAAATTTTCCTAAAATTTAGGGATGAAAAACTGAAATCTGGGTATTGTCGATTTGATCATTTTGAACCAACCCAGATTGCCTGATTTTGAAATTTCCAAGTTTTTGACTCTCATGCAAACCCCAATTTTGACCTTTTTGATAGATTTAACAGTATTTTGACTCATTTCTTCAAAATGCCTAAGTGTAGTGAAAATTTTAATTTGGGGTACAACAGAGTACTAATTACAAAACTAAAAGAACTTAGGCGGGTAACCAACCATGAGAGATTTTCCACACTTCCTCTAAAATAGTGGGGGGAATGAAATTACGAATGAAACAATTCATCCGTTGCGGCAAGCATCCACTCAATAGTGGTAATTCACCACTTAACAGTGGGTACAAGAAAGCTTAAACAATTCGTTTCTCCACACTGGCGGTATACCATCCAGGGGTGCTTAATGTGAAATTAAGAAATAATTGCAACAATAATAAATTGGAACAATACTACTGTTTATAGTTTTACAATATGAGAAAGAGTGCAAATTACATGAATATTATAATGATTTCAAAGCACCAAGAAACTGGATGATTCCACATTAGATATCAACAATAATTGATGAAGAAAAGACTAGAAATTCAAACTGAAACAAGTCTGATATAAATCTACAATTATGGAAATGAATAACCAACAACTTGTAAACTCACTTAAATGTTCATAACTTCACCAAATTACCTCTGAATTGAATGAAATCTTTTGTAAAGGCTCTCAAGGAGTATGGCTCCCAAGAACCAAACAACAAACAACATCAAAACCCCTTCATTTATTTGGCATGAATTCCAATGTGCTTTAAGAGGGTACGACCTGGCTGCAAGGGCAATTTTTCTCTTAAAAATCAGGTTCTTTGAATTTAAATCTCAGCTTCCATGGAAAGGGTCGCCCAAGGTCAACAAACAAGTGGCACAAATGCCCAGAATGAAATAAAATTTATTCACAAAGCTGCTAACAAAATTTGATTTCAGCTGTATGTGAACCAACAACATTAAAACTAGAAATTATGACAAATATTTTCTCTTTGATGCACAATGTGCACTTCTGGATGAAGCACATTCACAAACAACCATCTAGGATACCATAGTTTCAGGCCCGAAGAATGGAGTAAACTTGCTAAGCTTTCCCTTATCTAGGTTTTGAAATTAATTCAACAACATAACTTTACAAAAAATTTCAAGATCATAAATGAGAGAGCAAAGGCCTTCTTTTATAAGTTTTGAGGCGACCCTTCAGATTCTCCATAAAAAGCTCCCTTTCTTTCTCTTGAAAATATTTTAATTTTTAAAATATTTCTTCCCTCTTATTTTGGCATCCAAACTTTAGGGAGATAATAAACTTTTAATAAAATAATAACCATCTACAAAGTGGCGTCCCATCCTTAAAATAATTAATTGACTTTAGAAATATTAAATATTTCATTCATGAGATGTCCTCCCTTTTATGACCACTTTAAAAAACAACATGAAGTTATTATGCTAGGCCAAGGTCATAAAATATTAAAATCATTAAATGATTTAAATAAATCATTTATTCACAAATGCACCTCAGAAAACCAAATTAGGGAAAACTCAATTGCTCTGCTCAAAGTGAAAATCTTAGTGTGTTGTTGCTGACTGGAGTCCTGCTAAAAATAGTAAATTATGAAAAGTTGTTCCGCTCACTTTGCATGTCATACCATTGCGAAGCTCTCAGAAAACCCAGAAAGAATCCACACTCAAAATCTCGAAACTCCAATGTGCTGGCTAAAAATAGCAAGTTCCAAAAAATCTTGTCTGATGGAGATGCATGCCACACCATTCTGAAGCTCTCCAAAAACCTAGAAAACATCACCATACATGCATCAGAAACTCATACATGCAAACCCTCAAACCTGCTTTAGAATCCCAATAGCATAGGAAACCCTAATTTTACCTCTGACAAGCCTACGAGCTTCCGGAAATAGGCTATCAGACATTGAAGGGCGAATGGAAAAAATGGGGACATTACAGTCCGCCCTTCACAAAATTGCTTGTCCTTAAGAAACTCAATTGGCATTCCAAAAACTATGCCAAACCAACTTAAAATGAACATGATCCCAGTGTCCTAAATCAACCTAGGAGATCGATAGCACCGACTGATGTAAGCACTGCACTGCTAGATGCCAACACAAGAGACCACAAAATGAAAACTAAATTTAAACACCTTGGGAAAAAACTCCAAAAAGCCAACATTGGCTTTCCCATCCTCAGCTGCTAAATTGTAAACCCAAGTGATTCCAGGATTCCAAATCATTCTCAAGAACACTGCTCCTCTAATCCGTTGCACTACTCTGATTAAAACATCAAGGTGGAGCAACATAACTTGATCCAAAAAAGATGATGCACCAAACATGTCAGTTCCCGGGTCCCATATCAGTTTGTAGGACCTCCAAACCTCGCTGTCATAATTCTGATCAGCAACAAAAATATTTTCAAACAAGTCACCAAACTAGTGCCAAACAACGAACCATGCTCCATACTCTATCTCAATCCAAAGGAATATACATTCATTGGAAAGACTCCAAGAAATCTTCGCATTTTTCACTTCATGAGCCTTAATTTGACAAATCAAGTCAACTAATAACTCGCTTTCCCAAACAATAATGTATGAGATGTTATTATGAATTCCACTGTTTATTATCAAAGGACAACCCATATCTGAATTTTGACTATACTGAATCATTCCCTTGCTTAGTTGAGGCAAACCTTCAATCCAAATAAGAGATGGAGAGACCTGAAATTGAACTAACCAACTATCAAACATGTATGAAATAATCATCTTGAGATCTAATTTTTGAGAAATCAACATCCAAGAGGGTAGACAACAGTTGCAACAAAAGAATTACTCATCAAATTTGACAGAGCTGCTCATGAACAAGACTGGTGGCACTTTCAACAAGGGTCCCCATGCCACCACAAACCAGCTTCTTATCATATTTCCTTTCGAGAACACCAATTTATGATCAGAAATAAAGAACCAATGACCAAGAAAAAGGGAGGCAGAAAACATAAAACTGAAATTACATCACTCCATCCAACCTTCTTTTTATGCATACCATTCTTCATAAGAATATACTTGAGATCCCCAATACTGATTTTCAATTGAAGACTCTTCCCAACACAAAAGCCAATAATCACAACTACATTCAGAAGACAATGTGCTGGTTTAACCTCTTTAAAATTTTCAATATTACCTTGCCCAATAATGCTAGGATCCCAAACCATCAGCAATGAAGAACCATTTCTCAGATGGAGAACTGTTGTCACATGAATCGTCTGATTTTCCTATTCCATCTGAATAAAAACTTCTTGAAACTCCAAGAAGTAATCAACAAACCTAAGTTTGTTGAAAAAATTGAATCCAAAATCTTCTATCATATATTGTCGGAAAGATTCCATGAAACCTTCATTAAATATAATTTTGGAATCAGTTATTCTAAGAGAAGATGGAGACATAGTGAAATATGACAAAAACCTTACAAGCATCCTCATCAAATAATAAATAAAGTCCTCATCAGTACACCAATCAACTCTTTGTTGTTGAATCAAAAGAATGTCTTCATTTATTAATGTTCCTTGATTTACCATTCCTTGCTGAATGGATGTACTAAAAGCAGCAGTAGATTCCTCTTCATGTAGCTCTCGAACCAACTCTCCACTACTAAAAGACCAATTGAAATTTCTTATTTCTTTGATATTACCTGAAGAAACTCCTTCTTTATTTTCAAAAAGAGGATTTTCATAAATCCTGCTAGCATCTTCTTCATACAAGATATTGTCAAATGCCTGAAATTTTTTTTGATGAGAATTTGAATGCTCTTGCTTCTCAGGACAACATACCAAGTCAATTTTTTCTTGTATGAGATCAAGCTCATCAAGAATTTTTTGGAGCTCTTTTTCTCTTCCTTTGTTTTCTTGTTCCCATGAACATTGAATTGCAAAAATCTGATTGTCAGCTTCAATTAAAGTCTCATGCACTTCTTGCAGCTTAGCTTTGGTAAGTTCGTTCCACTCCAATGCTTTATCAACAATTTTGGCCACTTTATCTTTGTCATGAATGATGTGAAAAAGACTAGTTTTAATTTCCTCCAAGGCAAACCTAATGGACTTCATTTCATCTATGGAAATTCAACATACAACTTCTCTTGGTACTTCATAAATCAAATTTTCAACATGTTGATGAACTCCATCAAGTTTTGATAATACTTGAATTCCATTTTCTGCAATTTGTGATCTTGAACTGCAATCTTCATAAATTGGCTGAGATGTTGTAGCACAACTTTGATGGATGAAGATTTCAAAAATGGTTTGAGTTGTATCCCTTAATTTATCTCACATGTGATGAACACTCTTCATCATTCCATCCATAGTACCTTCCAATTCCTTAGCTTTTTTCCTTAGCTTGTTTTCAAGTGAAGAGAAATTTTCCTTATGACTACTAGAAGTTTCTCCTTCCATGTTGTCTTCTACACATGATTGAAAGGAATTGGTCAAATAAGCTTTGAAGTGAGAAGAGACTTCAACTTCCTCTTTTTCTTGACTTTCAAACCAGCATTCTCCCGAATTGTGAAAAGGCAATTCGCTGGTTGAATACATATCTTCTACAATCCAAACTTCTTCTTCATTCAGATCTGCACTTATGGTCTCTTCATGCAACTCCATGTCAACTCTTGTTTTCAAAAATTCTTCCCTTGGATCATCAACTTGAGGCTCCTTATCACATGTTGACTCACTGTTCTCTACTGCAGGATGAATGGAAACTCCTTGAACATTTACTATGAATTCGAATGGTTTCCAACTTTCCACCTTCTTTTCAGCTTCATAAATCTCCTCTTTGTTTTCAACAATCTTCTTCATGAGTGGTTTCAACTTATCTTCACATTGACTGAAAATTTCTTTGACTAACAAATCAGCAGTAGGAGAAATCTACTCTTCATGTTCATAGGCATTCTTGAGAAGGGATTGAACACTTTCAAAAAAGAGTATCATCTTCTTTGATGGTGTCAATTAGAACATTTTTAACAGCTGCAAACACCCCCTCTTCCTGCTCACTCCAAGTCGAAGTGAAGATATAATCAAACAAATAGTAAATCTAATTTTCCATCCCCAATTCTATCAGAAGCATGCAAGTTCTTACTTCTGAAAATGCCTTTAGGACAATAGCTCTTCTTGGAAATAAACCACTCCCAGTTTCATCCAAATCTTGAAACTTTCCACTATCATTTTTAATATGATCTTCATAGTTTCATCATCATATGGCAACTGGGGAATTACAATTCTTATTATCTCCATGAAACAAGAAGAAATCAACAGCTTGGTTTCTTCATTAGGATGCCCAAACCAATAGGGCTGATTCAAAATATTCACTATAGGGGTTAAATCCAACTGTATTTCCTCCAAAAGAGATGGCTTCACTTGTCTCAGACATTGTTCTAACAAATGAAGAATATTCTCTTCATTTTCCCTTGACTGAAATTCCTCGCCAAGTCTCTTTCCAACCAAAAAGAGAGTCTCTGCCAACTTCCTCTCCTCTTCATTAGCCATACCTTAATCTGACAAACCAAGGTTTCACAAAACCTCTGAAAAAGTGTCAACTTCAAAAACTTCTGAAACTGAAACTAAACTCTTTTGCTTTTTGACGTAGTATCGGTCTTCTCTGACTTTCATCTGATAACTGAAGTGTTGAAACTCACAGGATGGCAGGAAAACATGCTCTGATACCACTGAATGATACCCTCTCATCTTTTCCTTGATTTTTTCATTTCAAATACAATGCAACCATGCACCCCTAAGGTTAGCTTCAAACCAAATGATGCAGAATGGTAACTCTAACTAAGAATGTGCCCTAAGACCCGATGAGGGAGGAGGGGCAGGCATATGGTCAGAGGATCCCTAGGATCTAATTAACTCCATAAATGAACTGATTACAATTGAGAGAGAAGAACTAAACACAACACTAAGAATGTGCACACAAGATCCTTTAGAAGGTGAGGTGATAACATATGGTGGAGTAATAATTACAAAACTGAAATAGCTTAGGTGAATAACCAGCCATGAGAGATTTTCCACACTTCCACTAAAACAGTGGGGGGAATGAAATTACAAATGAAACAATTCATCCACTGTGACATGCATCCACTCAAGAGTGGGAATTCACCACTTGATAGTGGGTACAAGAAATCTTAAACAACTCATTTCTCCACACTGGTGGTATACCATCTAGGGGTGCTTGATGTGAAATTAAAAAAATAATTGCAGCAATAATAAACTGGAACAATACTACTGTTTACAGTTTTACAATATTAGAAAGAGCTGCAAATTACATGAACATTACAATGATTTAAAAGCACCAAGAAACTGGACGATTCCACATTAGATATCAACAATAATTGATGAAGAAAAGACTAGAAATTCAAACTGAAACAAGTCTAATATAAATCTGCAATTCTGGAAATGAATAACCAACAACTTGTAAACTTACTTAAATGTTCATAACTTCACAAAATTACCTCCGAATTGATTGAAATATTTTTCAAAGACTCTCAAGGAGTATGGCGCCTAAGAACCAAATAGAAAACAACACCAAAACCCCTTCATTTATTTGGCATGAATTCCAATGTGCTTTAAGAGGGTACAACCTAGTTGCAAGGGAAATTTTGCTCTTAAAAATCAGGTTCTTTGAATTTAAATCTCAGCTTCCATGGAAAGGGTCACCCAAGGTCAACAAACACATGGCACAAATGCCCAAAATGAAATAAAATTTATTCACAAAGATGCTAACAAAATTTGATTTTAGCTGCATGTGAACCAACAACATTAAAACTAGAAATTCTCACCAATATCTTCACTTTGATGCACAATATGCACTTCTGGATGAAGCACATTCACAAACAACCATATAGGGTACCATAGTTTCAGGCTCGAAGAATGGAGTAAACTTGCTAAGCTTTCCCTTAGCCAGATTCTGGAATTAATTCAGCAGCATAACTTTACAACATTTTCCAAGATCATAAATGAGAGAGCAAAGGCCTTCTTTTATAATTTTTGAGGTTACCCTTCAACTTCTCCATAAAAAACTCCCTTTCTTGCTCTTGGAAATATTTAATTTTTAAAATATTTCTTCCCTCTTATTTTGTCATCCAAACTTTAGGGAGATAATAACTTTTAATAAAATAATAACCATCTCCAAAGTGGCGTCCCATCCTTAAAATAATTAACTGACTTTAGAAATATTAAATATTTCTTTCATGAGACGTCCTCCCTTTTATGACCACTTTTAAAAACAACATGAAGTTATTATGTTAGGCCAAGGTCATAAAATATTAAAACTATTAAATGATTTAAACAAATCATTTATTCACAAATGCACCTCAGAAATCCAAATTAGGGAGAACTCAACTGCTCCGCTCAAAGTGAAAAGCTTACTGTGCTGCTGCCGACTGGAGTCCTGCTAAAAATAGAACTTACTAAAAATAGTAAATTATGAAAAGTTGCTTCGCTCACTTTGCATGTCATACCATTGCAAAGCTCTCAGAAAACCCAGAAAGAATTTGCACTCCAAATCTCGAAACTCCAATGTGCTGGCTAAAAATAACAAGTTCCGAAAAAGGTTGTTTGATGGAGATGCATGTCACACCATTTCAAAGTTCTCCAAAAACCCAGAAAACATCACCAGACATGCATCAGAAACTCATACATGCAAACCCTCAAAACTACTCTAGAATCCCAATAGCATAGGAAACCCTAATTTTACCTCTGACAGGCCTATGAGCTTCTGGAAATAGGCTATCAGGCATTGAAGGGCGAATGGAAAAAATGGGGACATTACAGGTAGGTGAATATGTCATAATACCATGGGGAACCAGGACCAACAATGACACACACAAATTCTAATTTAGGGATTTTGAAAGCCGATACAAGAAGTTGTTCTACCAAGAATTCATATTGAAGAAAATTGCGTGACATATCTAATAATGACCCAATTGTTGCCATGGTATCTGTTGCTCGGTTGTTCATGCGAGGAATTTGCAAAAAATTTATGTCTATGAAAAAGTCTTTGAGAATTTCTACCATCTTCTTGTAAGGAGTAAGCATATCATCCTTTGTTTGGTATTCATGATTGACTTGGTTGATAACCAACTATGAGTCTCCATATACTTTCAACTCTTGTATTTTCCATTATATCACTATCCTTAGATCAATTATTAGAGCCTCATACTCAACTATATTTTTAGGACATGGAAATGATAGCCTGTATGAATTTGGAATGCAATCACCTTGAGGGGTGATAAAAATAATACCCACCCCTGATCCATGTTGGGTAAATGATCCATAAAAGTACATTTTCCATTGATCTATTGTATTGACAAGGAACACTGATTCATCGAGAAATTCAGATATCAATGGGTTGCCTACATAGATAGGTGCTTCTACTAGCTGGTCTGTGATTACTTGTCCTTTGATTACCTTGTGCTCTACATAATCTATGTCAAATTTAGTTAAGATCATCACCCATTTGGCCATTCACCTAGTGAGAGTTGCTTTGGATAACATGAATTTCAATGGGTCATTCTTTGCTATAAGCTTTATTTGGTGTGACAACATGTAATGTCTAAGATCTTTTAAAGAAAAAATCACCACTAAGCATGCTTTCTCAATGGATGAATAGTTCATTTCATAGCCTATCAAAGTTATGTTGATGTAATAGTTATCTCTTTCCTTTCCATTTTTCATCATGTTGTGCTAGAAGAGCACCTAGTGTTGTTGATGTTGGTGGGATATCCATGATTAATGGTTTGTTTGGTATTGGCAGCATGAGCATTGGATGTGTTAATAGGTAGTCCTTAATCTGTTGGAAAGCTTTATCACACTTCTCATCTCACTTGTAAGTTATTCCTTTATGGAGAAGATGCGAGAAAGGGTGAATTGTATTTGATAATTGTGCTATTAACCTTCTGATGGACTGCAATCTTCCTTGTAACCCTCTGATCTGTTTCAATGTTTGTGGTGGTTCCATGTCTAGGATAACTTTCACTTTTGCTAGATCAATTTCTATCCCTCGTTGTGACACAATATAGCCAAGAAGCTTCCCTAATGTAACCTCGAAGACACATTTTTTTGGATTTAGTTGTACCTTATACTCTTCGAGCCTATCAAAGATGGGTCCCAATACCTCTATGTGCTCACTCCTTTTCTTTGACTTGGCCAAAATATCATCCACATAGTCTTTGACTATTTTGTAGATCATATCATGAAAGATGAGGGTCATTGCTCTTTGATAGGTTGCTCCTACGTTCTTCAACCCAAATGGCATCATGTTCCAACAATATGTTCCCCATGGACAAGTGAATGAGTTTTGTGTTGATCCTCCTTGGTGATAATGATTTGATTATAGCCTAAAAAACCATCCATGAGTAATAGCATTTCATGCCCAGCTATTAAGTCCACGATGATGTTGATGTTAGGAAGAGGGAAATCATCCTTCAGACATGCCTTATTTAAATATTTGAAATGCATGCATATTTTGATGCCCCTAGCAGGTTTGGAGACTGGTATCAAGTTTGAAACCCACTCAAGATCATCAATCAGTCAGATAAATCCAACGAAAAGAATCTTTTGTAACTCAAGTTTCACTAAGAGTGCTATTTGAGGGTGCATATTTCTCAATTTTTGCTTCACTTGTTTGGCTTCAGGATAGACTGCTAAATGATGGAAAACCACTTCTAGATCAAGCCATGGCATATTTGTGTATGACCATGCAAAGTTGGCTCTTCACTCTTTCAAAAATACTACTAGGTTCTTTTGTTCTTCGTCTAACAAGGATTCAACATAGAAAGTTATCTTGCGTGCTTCCTCAGTTCCCATATTTATAGGAGTACCCTTCTCTACTAGCACTGCTGACTTTTCTAGATGCATTGTGCTAAGGGGGAGATTAAATCCCTCATCCTTGGGTGCCTCAAAGAGGTTTTCACTATCAAATGCATCCTTTCTTTTTACTATTCTAGGATCAAAAAGTTCCATAGTGTGGTTTTCACTCAAAGATCTATATGTTAGTTGCATGCCATCAATTTTGCAACTGAAGGGTTTAATCATCTCCCTATAGTATGTTGTTGTGTCTAGCTCTATATCAAAACCATCTTTGTGATTTGCCCATGGTAAGTTGTCATAGAGTCCCATGAATTCTAATATTGCTTCATCATTTTCGAATAAATCTAGAATCGGTGGTCCTCATTGGTCCCAGTCGATGAGTTGGGGGTATATTAGGCTTATTTCCATGGTTTGGTCATTTGAGGTGAAAGATGTTGTGGATATCATGAAGAGAGATTTATTCTCAAATAGGTCATCAACATCAAGGTGGAATTCATCTAGGGAAGTATCATGCAATGTAGGCAACCAAGAGGAAGAATCAACCCATTTAGCAGAAGTACCTTTGCCAAGAAGGGTAATCTTAGTAGTACATCCTAGGCCAAGGCTCTTTAGATGTTTCTCAGGAATGATGGGATCTAGCAAACCATTGTCATTTTGTCCTAGTTTCTCATTCTTGTTATAGCCACATCCCTTCATTAGTTGCAAGCCTTTATTTTCATCTTCCATGGGAAGAATAAGGATGGGTTCGTCATCCTAATAGAGTAGTTTAGAGACATCCTCCTCATTGAAATCTTCTTTAATTAAATCCCCCCACTTGGTAAAGGTGGTAGTTGCCATTGTTAATGTTTTTTCCACTTTGTTGATAGGTGTGGGTTTCCCATGATATTTGGGAGAAAGAGGTGGCTTCCCCAACACAAAAGTATCCTTCAGTAGTTTATAGTTTCCACAACCATCATCCTGGATTACTGTTTTGATATTGGGAATATTCTGCACAATGGGCGTGTTTTTTTCTGAGGTAGATGCAAGGGATGATGGGTCAAAAAATGAGGATGGTGTAGGCCGTTCATCATTTTTATGGATTTGGGGTATTTTATAAAAATTGGTCTCAAGGTTCTTGCAGTAGTAAAAAGGCCCAAGATCTTTGTGGATGGTAACTTATCTATCCTCAAAAGGAAACTTTACACATTGATGATAGGTCGAAGCTACAAATTTTTGGGCATGGATCCATGGTCGACCAAGCAAGATGTTGTTGGGGAGATCAAGGTCCAATATTTGGCATGTAGTTTCAACAATGATGGGTCCCACTTGGATGGGTAGCATGATGATGCCTTGTGATATCCACTCTTGATCATCATATGCTCTAATGGTTGTACTCTTTGCTTTCTCAATAACATCTTTTGAATAACCCAAGTTTTTGATCAAATGAAGGGTGTAAATGTTTATACCAACACCTCCATCTACTAAGACTCTTTTAACCTTCTTCTTATGAACAATAACCTCAAAATGTAAAGCATGGTTATCAGATAGCTACGATGGCAGGTCTTGTTTTGAGAAGGTAAGAAGATGAGGGATAGTGATATGCCCTACTATAGCTTGAAATTGTTCTATATCTATATTCTTAGGTATGGATGATGAAGACAAATTCTTATCTAAGATTTCCCTATGTGGGGGGGATAGCCTTAATAGTTCCAAGATAAATATTTGTGTAGGGGTCTTCTTAAGCTGATCTAGGAGATTGTACTTTCTAGGGTTTGATGTCAGAAAAGTGGGTTGTGACCTAGGATGATATGGAGCTCCTTGGATGGTGACCTTTCCATGTCATGTGGTGAATCCACATTCTACACTAGGCCCTTTGATGGTGACAACGGTGATGACACTATCATATGAAGCGACTACATTAGAATAGACATGCTACACATTTGTGTAATCCTTACCTTTTCCATTGTTGTTTCCTTTTCCACGATCTGGCATGGGGTTCTTGTATATCTTAAGATCCTTTTTGTTGGATGGTAACTCAACAGATATGTCTCCATTCTCAGTAAGGTCTTGGATAAATTTTTTGAGTCTCATATAGTTCAATGTTTTGTGGCCCTTTATTTTGTGAAAATCACAAAGATATTTTTCATTGTACTAGGGTGGTTTATCCTGTGGTTCTTGGTAGTTTTCAAAATTGGGAAGTGATATTAAGTTTGACTCTACCAATTTCTTCATGACAGTTTCAATAGGTTTTGACAACTGTGTATATTTACGTTTTAGATAGTTGTTCCTATTGGGAGTTCATCTCTATTGCATTTTGGTGCTATTGACTTGATTGTTTTGTGATGATGTGTTTTGTTGTACGGTTGGTGGAGCATTATTTGTTTGATTTTTTTTTGGCCTAGGATCAGTTAGGACCACCTTAGCATCTACCATGCCATCATTTTTCATGTTCTTGTTTTTATTCTAGACACGAGGCTTGTTGTTTGAACTAGTTGATGGGAAATTTTATTTGTAAGGTTGGGTATTTCCCTATGATATTAGAGCTCTATCAATGGTAAGGGTTCTATGGACAAGCTCATCAGAAGAGGTAATGCATTGCATCTTCAAGTGGAAGGATATATCTAGATCAACATTCGCTATGATGATCCCCACTTGTTTCTCATCGGGAGTGGGCCACTTGCTCTTGCTAGCTCTTTGCTTCCATTGTTGCAAGAAATTGGTGAAAGATTCTCCTTTTTTTTGTTTGAGACTGTACAATTCTTCTAGTCTCACATCCATGTCAAGGTTAAAGGAGAAGTGGTCCATGAATTTATTGGTGATTTCTTGGAAGGTTTTGATGCTTGGAGGCAATTGAGAAAACCAATCGATGGATGGACCTGTCAAGCTTCATGGAAAGAAGCACATAAAATATGACTCATTGTAGGTGACCTCCATACACATGATGTTAAACTATTTGACGTGGTCCACAAGACTTCCTCTCCCTTTTTATTTATCAATTTTGGGGACCTCAAATCCAAGAGGGGATGGTACCATTGTGATGTATCGGTCGAAGGGATATGGGCATAGGTTTTGTTGTGTATGGGTCTTCTTCATGTTTCCCATCTAGATATCATGCATTTCTTGTGTTAACGCCTTAAGTTGCAATGACGCATCATCTTGTGGATTTGGTGGAGGAACATATGTTGTGTATTATGGAATGGTGGATGGATTGTATTTGGGATTTTGATATGATGGGGTGTTATATGGTGAGTATGGTGTTGTGGGATATTGTGATGGTGATGGTGGTGGAGATGCATATGTTCCTAATGTGTTTGGGTTGATAATGTTTTGTTGAGGGTTATAGAATAAACCATATTGTTGTTGTTTTTTAGGTGAACAATTGTTGTTGTTGGGCATACTATTGAGCTTAATGTTGGGCTTGTTGCTATTGTTGAGCTACTAGAGCTGCTTGTTATTGTTGTGCTACTTGTTATTGTTGCTATTATTGTTGTGTTTCTAAGGCTACTTGTTTTTCTTGCTATTTTTGTTGGGATGCTAGGGATGATTTCTATGCTACTAGGGTTGCTTGTTGTTGCTTGTTGTTGGGCTACTAATGTTGCTTGCTTGCTTCTTCTTGTTGTTGTGCTGCTAAAGCTGCTTATTGTGCTGCTAAGGCTGCTTGTTGTGCTTGCTATTGTTGTTAGGCTACTAAGGTTAGTTGTTGTTATTTCTATTTTTGCAAGGCTTGTTGATAAGCATCTTGTGTTTGTTTAAAAGCTAGAGCGTAAGCTTGTAATGTAGTATCAATTGTTTGTTGGGACATCTGCGATGGGTTTTGGGTGTTGATGTTTTGCATGGGTTGTGGGTTATTGATGAGAGGTTGGGGGTTCCCTTGGTTTAACATTCCTTGTAAGATGGTGGATTGGGATGGAGGAATGTAAGTTTGAGGTCCCATTTGATTTTTCATGGTGAGAGGGACCGAGGGGAAAGATGATGATGATGCCATTAGGTATTGTGATGGTAATGGAATATTTGGACCTTGAGTACATTGATTGAAAGGGTTCCCTTGACCAATATTTTGTGGATTTCCTTGTGTTTGGGATGTGGCCAAGGTATTACCTTGGTTAATGGGGTTCTTAACCAAGGTGTTGTTTTGATTTGGGTTGGTGATGGATGGGACGTATGTGTTCTGGGCAACCAATGGGATGGATGAACTCATTGGGGGATTTTATGAAGATGTCCCTTGTTGTGTTGAGGTTCAATTTTGTGTAAGGGTATTGACATTCACTTTTGGGTCTATTGGCAACACTTGGTCCACACTACTGTGCATGATGTTGGGCACACTTGTGGTACTTGCAAGGATGGACGAAGATGGGTACCATCGATATGTCGAGTTTGTAGTGGATTCATGTAGTTTATGTGGATGTAAAGGGTGTTCTGGAATGGTGGTGGAAGATAGAGGAGGGGAACCAAATGTGGGTGTCCAAGTGGTGGTTGGTGGAGGATTGTTGTTTATAGTGCCCAAAAGTGTGTCACTTGCCAAAGGAAGAGTGTGACCAAATTCCTTAGCAAGGCTAGTTGTAAGACTAGGAGTTTGTGTTTGAATTGGCCCTAGTGATGGAGTTGATTTAATCATAGATTGGGTTAACCCTTGTGTCAAGTCATATGCGAAAAAAGATGGGGGAATTGGAGTCATTTTATCTAAGGCTCGACGTTCTTGTTTATACTCAAGGATTTGTTCTTTAGTAAGTCCAAATGTTTGTTTGTGATGTCTTCTACCTGAAAAGGCCGTGATGGAGATGAGGGTTGTTGCGATAGGGTAACGTGACTTCTTGGATCAAATTATTGTTGATTGGTATCACTTGAGGTGAATGTGACTTTGGTTTTTTCCATGATTCTCTTGTGTTGTGATCTTGTCTTTACCATAAATTTTGGGTCACCTATGGGATATTTGTGTTGATATTTGTAGTGTTTGAACTCTCTAGTTGACTCAAATTTAGGTAAAAGGGATGTTCTAAGTTTTTTTGGAGCAATGGTGACAGTGGGAGATGAAAAAGGTGAATGATGTGGAAAGTGATCTTTACAAATTTTTTGGGACAATACTTTTGACTATAAGTTTGATGTTTGGATAAAAGATGTTAATAAACTTGTGAATCTTTAAGGTAGACTTGTGACCTTCAAGAAAAACTAGTCCAAAAGTGATAACTAACTTAACTAAATGCATGGAAAATGATTCAAAATTTTTGGTGATAGATGTATAAGTTCAAAGTGTTGGTGTGTTCAAAAGTTTGCAAATTTTGGTGAAGTGAAGGATGAAATATGATGAAGGATGGATACAATGTTTGACCCAATGTTGACCTAGAGTGAACCTTTGTTTTCCAAGACCAAGGTAGTGAGAAACATGTTATACCTCTAAAGTGATCAAACCCTAAGGACTCAATCATTGAAGAGAAGCTCTTGTGAAATATGTATATTTGGTTTGGCTATGAAATACCATAGAAAACATCTCCATATTTATCTATCTTGGTTGTGGTGATTATTTAAGATACGTCTCCAAATATACTTTGCACTATGATGTCTAAGTTTCAAATAGTGACATGTAGACCTTCTCTTTGGGATTTTGATTTTGTGAAAGATAATTTAGAGAAGCACAAGATTATGAAAAAGAGGATATTTATTGCCACACAGGAGGTCGTAATATGGGCCTTCTGGCTACTATATCAGCTTGTTCCTCTTGTTCATCTAAGATGTATATTGTGTTTCTCCACTGGATTGGTGTTTCCTTTGTTTCAAAAATGAAGCTCCTCAAACTACTAATTATATCTATTTGTTCTCCTTCAATTAGTTCAAAGTTTGGTTGTATGATAGCAGGTGTAAGATTTGGTTGTTCGATTGGAGTGATTGGACGCCAAATGGTCATGTGGGGTTCAATTTATCAATTTATCTTGCTTAAATGAGTTTATTTTTACCACGAACACTTGTCTTTCTTAAGTTTCAAACTAAATGTCTATGTCAAAAACAACATTCATCTCACAAGGTCCATTTTGTGAAAAGGATGAAGTTAGGGGCATAGTTGCCTAGGTTAACTTAGGAAAGTATGGATTGGGATAAACCAATATATTTAGAAGTCTCTAAGGATATAAATCCTTAAGAAAAGCACCAATATCAAGGATTTTTTCAAAGGGTATCCACTTAGACCAAAGGGTTTAAATTTTGAAAAGACTTGGATGTTTGTTTGTAATTATTTTGGAACCAAGTAAGTATTAAACTGGCTCACAAGCATGAACAATCCTAGTTCGAATGTGTATTTTTTAGTAGGCTTACCATCATCCCCTAAGAGATGATTAATCTATGAAGATGGAATGGACAAATAGGCTATGTCAAGGAAATGTAACATCTTCACATGCCAAGCAAATGAGTCCCTTCCCCATTTGATTTATTGCCTCAAGCAAAAACCGAACATGGTAAGTAACTTCTTGGAATGGTGCTATTCCAATACAGTAATTCAAAATACACTTCGGAGGAAATGAAAAACCACTACAAGCAAGGTTCTTAATTTAGACTTTCAAGATAAACTAGTGCTACACATGCGATGAATTCACTCAATTAAGAGGCCTCCTAGCCCTTAGAAACATCTAAGGGTTTTAACGTATCACACATATACTAGATGTGACTTTCATTGGTATAGTTTAAATACACCAATTGGTTAATGACTTTCATCACACCAATTATTTCTATAGTGGACCGAAATGAAAGTACCACTTGGGTCATTCCCTCTCAAAAGTTGGGAGACAGGCCCGCTAAAGGTAGCACATGTTTGAAGCGTAAAATGCTTTTTTTCACCCAGGATTTTCCAAAAGGCACAGGGGGAGAGGATAGGTGCTTCCAAGAAGAAAATGTATACTTATGTTTTTCCTTTCACCCAAGATCACACAAAGCACAAGGGGAGAGGACACACACAACAAGTATACACAAGCAAATCAAACACATGTTCATTTTAAGCACTAAATGAAGTATGTAGGTTTTTTTGTTCAATTTTAAACCAACAAGCATAATGATGTGAGGGTTCCGTTTTAACCAATTTGAACATTCAATTTAAACCCAAAAGCAATCTAGTTTGGTCCTAAAACATGAAATAAAGCATCATAAATGAGTTATAATTTCCCCATAAGTGTCAAAACACTTGTTTAAAATTACAATCAAGTGAAAATATGCTCCTTCACTTCAAAATTTATTGCCCAAACTTGCAAAACCAGTTAGCCGTAAAAATGCCAAAAGTCAGTGACATGTTAAAGAGCAGATAAAATAAAAAATTTAAAGCACATGCTAAAATTCACACTATTTTTGCTTACTAGTAAAAAGTGTCAATGTTTGCAAAGGCATCACCATAATTCAAAAGGTATCGCTTTGGTGAGAAAAATTGTCGCTCTATAGTAAAACAAGGATGATGATAACGCCACTATTTTGGAGGCGTTGCTATTTGTAAATCTTCGATACCTCTAAAAAGTATTAGTGTCACAATTTTTTAATAGGTGTTTTTTTTTTTTAATTAAGCATCACTATACTCTAGAAAATGGTGTTTCTATATGAAAATGCCTGACAAAGGCATCATTGTAGCCTCCAAAAGCATCGTTGTACTTGCAAAACCAAAAAAACAAGAATCTAGAGAAAAAATCATCATATTCGATCAATTATGCCCTCCTTCTAGTGCTCAAATGTGATTGATGATGTAGTATAGGTTAACTATACTTGATCCATATATATTAAAAGCATATTTAAGCCACTATGCATTAGTCCCAATAACATCATTCAATTTAAACAAAGATAAAGAATCCATTAAAACTAACAATTTCAAACATGAAATCTTAACAAACATCTACTCTAAGACATTGAAACTTATCCTATTGGGGGAGTGGTGTCACATTGATGTGGAATGACGACCCTTTCCCAATCCTTGGATAATGAGCTTGTTTCAATTAGTTTTATTGAAGAAAACTGATGAAATTGATGAGAGATGTGTTGTAAAACATGATTATAGCTGGATTATTATGATAAAATCTAAGATGATTGATATGAGTGTATGCAATCTATTCTAAATGTATGCAAGATTCGAAAGATTAAAACCCTAGATTCAAAATATGCTAAATAGATGCACCTAAGTTACCATGGAAGCCATTAATGGATGCTTTAAGCTATTATGCATGTAAATTAATCTATAATTCCTTTAAAACATGAAACATGGATGCAAGATGAGAGTGATTTTAATAGAATAAATTTACTATTAAAAGATGGATCCCTATTCAATAGATGCAAGCTCTATTTATAAAATAGGAAAAATGAAATTGATGGTCGAGATCGAAAGAATCAATCAACGATCAAAATGGAAGGAAGATGGAGGCATGGATCATAGATTCCCATCAAGGGTTGAGGATGCAAGATGATATTTAATCAAGGGAGTACATTCATCCAAACAAACACACTTTCAAAACTTGCACAAGAAGCTTTGTTGAAAGTTTGTTACCAAAAAGAATATTCCCTTTTTCAAATGTGCAAAGGGAGAATATTCCCTTTTGAAGAAAATTAGCATTTAGATAATTAAAACCAAATTTTAATGTGCAAAAGGGGAAATAATATTTTATGAGAATATTCCCTTTTTAGAGGAATGTGCAAAGGAGGAATATTCCTTAATCCCTTGCAAGTGGGAGGATTAGATTTAATTATCAATTTAATAATTAAATAAAGTTTCAATTATGCAAATTAGAAGAATTATATGATATTCATTAAATAAATGATTTAATGAAAAGGGGGAATGTGATATGATATTTAATTAAATAGCTTAAGGTTATTTAATTAAACAAGAGGACTTAGGGATTAAATTATATAACTTGATTTATCTAATTTAATAGGACAAAAGGTTAGCATGAAAGGGGGTTAATTAACCTAATTAGGTAAATTAGATTAATTGATAAAAAAGATGCAATTAATTAAATAGCTAGGCTAATTTAATCAGTTAGGTGAAAAGAGGATGGGTTTTAGGATGAAACAGTGTTAGTATATCAGATTCGAGTGCATGATATCATTCAAGACATTTTTAAGTGTCTACGGAAGTCAAATAGTTTTGTGCTTTGACGTTGCTCATTCCAACTTTACCATATTGTTTATAATAAGAAAATATGTTTTGCAGTATTGTTGGTATCCTTTTCAAAGATTTAGCATCTTCCTCATTGTGCCCATTTCGTCTTCCTTTAAGGAGTTCTCTTCTTGACTTTTGGTATTGCTTCTTTAATTACTAAAGATGGAACTAGTCTCACTGTCACTTCCTAACTTTCCAGGATCACTCCGTCCTTCTATAATTCTCCACTCACTAGGTTGATTATTACTTTCCAAAATATCCCAATTTACTGTGTAGATCATCCAAATTTCTAGTTTCCTACTTTTTGCTTTTCCTTTGTCTGGATCTATATGTGTTATATTTACATAATGGGTGACTTCTAGTCTAGGGGTAATGTTTATTCCTCATAACTCTTCATTTTTAATTGTATATTTTCATTAATATTTGGTATTGGTTCATGCTTAGTTAACAATTCCTAAAGATGAAGGTTAGGTTCTACCGCTTTTTCATTATCTCTTCCGCAACATTCTTGGCTTTCATTTCCTTTCTTCTTCCTTTCCTATTATTGGATACACCCACATTGGCATGCTCAGTAGCACCCTTCTTGGTGTGCTCAACAACACCCTTCTTGGTGCACTCCCCTCTTTTCTTTAAAATTTATTTCGCCATTTTGCATGCTTCTTTTCTCTCTTTTCTATTTCTCTTTGTGGTACCTTTCCTCTCTTTCTTGAGTTTTATTTAGTCTCCTTTCTTCTATGTTCATTTCCATCCCTAATTTAATGATTTCATATCTCTTTTTTCCTCTTGTTTTCTCCTATTCCCTAATGTTTTCTTGGTTTGGACTTCTATTCTTCTTTCCATATGTGTATCTTAATTTTAAAAGAGCATCTTGAATAGTCACATCTTTTTAGGGATCTATAGGATCCCTCCCCCCTTTCTATTCATCATCCCATAATGGCCTACTCCCCTCTCATAGATATGGCCCTTAGGGTTTGATGAAATTTTAATTTTCTACCATATTTCCTACCTTTTCCCTTTTTATGCTTCTAATTTCTTCATTTTTCTCTCCAGGGTCCCAACAACGAAACCAATATTAGCAAGAGAAAGGGGGAGTACAGTTTAGAGATTTGTACCCCAATACTTCTTATGTAGTCCCTTCATACCCCAGAGGATACAATAAGAGAAAAAAACATCTGCAATAAGATTCTAGAAGTAATACTTAACATGCATCATATCAACATCAAAAGAAATATTCATTCATTCATTACACATTTAGATAACCCTTATAGCTCCTTTATATTTGTACACACCTAAAAATGGTCACGGTTAATCAAACCTGTTAATTAATTAAATATGAATTATTTAATTAATATTCTTAAGTGATCTACATATAAATAAATTTAATTATTTATTTATATTGTTCATTTTTCCAATTCTTCTAGTTTAATTAAATAAATAAGTTTATTTAATTATTGCTATCTTCCTTTTAATTAATTAAATAGATTTCAGAATTTATATATATTAACTATCACAAATTTAAATTCTAAATTTAAATGATATTCTTCATTTCACATTTAATTAAATATTTCCAATATTTAATTAAAAACTTTCTTTCCTCCATAATTAAATATTCTAAAAATATTTAATTAGAAACTTTCTTCTTTCTCATTTTTAATTAAATATTTAATATATTTAATTAAAGCGCTTTTTATCATCTCTCACATGTAATTAAATAAATTTATTTAATTAATTATGGATTTTTCCTCAACTATCAATTAACTCTTCATAAATGAAGTGCACAAATGGCAACTTTCCTTCATTGTTGAATGGAAAAAGGTTGTGTTTGAGGAAACATCTACCATCTTCCATTTTTTTCTCAACTTCTCGATCTCTCACCGTTCATCTTAACAGGTTTAAATCTCAACCGTTGATCCTCGCCAATTGGATTCTTGCCTTCAAAAATCTATAAATACAACCCTCTTATGAGTTGAGGACACACCTCAAATCCTAGATTTCATACGTAGTTATTATAGTTGCATTCTAGTATTATCAGCATTCTAGCATCATAGCATTTCAGTTTCATAGCTTAAATCATATAGCCATGAACATGCATTTTCAATTAATCTCATTCTCCTAAGTTGCCATTTCAACAAGCTGCTGCTTACACAACTGAGAGCCAACACCTTTAATCAAATCCTTGGAGATAGAGGACAATGGGACGAATTTGAAGAAGTTGTTGTCTTTAGAGTTTGCATTTATGTTTTCTAATTAGCTTTCTTTAATATAATGTCTTATTGGTGTGTTAGTTTACTGTTTGATTAATCCACATTTTCTAACAACACATTTTTGGCACCCACCGTGGGGCATCCCCCCGTTTTAATATTTTTATTGTAAGAATTTTTTGACAGGTGATGGACTGGAGTTGTGCTTTGACACATACGAGATTTCTTTCGGTGCATAGACGGACTATTTCAGCACATCCCCGAACTGTTTCGATGCATCTAGAGACTATTTCGGCGCATTCAGGGATTGTTTCAACGCATTCAAGGACTGTTTTGGTGCATCCCAAATTGATCTTTTAGTGCATCTAGTAACTATTTTGGCACATTAGGGGTCTGTCCTAGTGCATGCAGGGGGTTTGTAAACAATTTTTTTAATTCTGATGCCATCAGTGGACACAATTTTTTATTTCAGTTTTTAAGAAAAATGAACCAACCCTATGATAGAAATTTAAAATCTGGAGTCTATCAATCCTAGGGTAGTCACCACACACTATTTTTGCAGTTAAAATGAACCCCATGCCTTTTGTGAAGCAACATCTTCACTTAGTTTAGATCATTGTCATTTGGTGCTATAAAAAGAACATTGTTTGCTTTGTCTGTGGCAATAGGTCTATGCTCTCCCCTTAACTGGGTGACTAGAATACCAAACTACCTTTTCATTTTCCTGCAATGTTTATGCTTTATTAAAACCTTTAGAAGGTCTACTGTAGTGGGAAAAAGTACTCACTTTACGAGAATGACCTAAGTGGGAACAACCAAAGCCAGGTTTTTCAAGCCACTATAATCAAAAGCAAATTTGGGGAAAAGTCTGCAATTCAACGACAGTGTGCAAAGATAACTATCCCCAAAGTCTTTGTTCTAAAGATTGGGAGGTCTCCTAAGGGAGTTTATCTATTGCCGTGCCGAACGAAAACCTTGACTATGAACCATAGTGTTGAAAGCCAACTGTGTCAGTATCCAAACATCATTTTAATCACGGTGCAAGGGGAGGGAAGAATCTGCCCCCAAGACACTCACCATATAATTGCCACAGATTGTTTTCTCAGGGGATTCGGTATCCACTTCCGTCACCTTGAGTACACACCTGGAAAAGACAAAAACACGGGCGCCCTCTAGGGGGTGACATGGTTGTGTGATTTGACACAATTTTAAGCTGTGGGTTGTGATTTCTATGATGACCTATTTGACAACTAAGAGTGAGTTTGCTTGGAATGCTTATTTTGTTCAAAACCTGTGAAAATATCAAGAACATACACTCTCTGTTTAGATTTTAGGATTAACAAAACAACCGTCTACTTCTCTATGTTGTGTTTTTTACACTTAAATCAGATTAAGATCATCCAAAAATATCAAATGGTCCAAACATGTATGTCTCAAAAGTCTAAATGGATAATTTAGTGCATGCTTGGTTTGTTTCGACGCATCACTGCTCTGTTTCGGCACATCGCTACTTTGTTTCGGTGCATCGTTGCTCTATTTCGACGCATAGCTGTTCTGTTTCGGCGCATCTGTGTTCTATTTTGGTGCATAGGTAGTCTGTTTTGGCACATTCATGCTTTGTTTTGGCGCATGTATTTCCCGAACCTAGGTAAATTTTTGACATTCAAAAATTAGTCATCTCAGTCTAGTCTTTTCCATGCTCAGAGTTTGGAAGTCTATAACTTTTGCTAAGAAGTCTCTAAAAAGGAAGATTAGAAAGCCAAAGAAATCTCTCAATTATAAGAAGTTATTGAAGAAGAGGAAATTTCTATACCAAAGTCAAAAGGTCTTGCTTGAACATAGGACCTTTATTCACCGATATCATGACTATATTAGAGGTTTCACTGATGATTATGCTATAGAAACTTTGTACTCACGAGCCTTCTTTCAAAGAAGAGCCCTTTCTCAAAGGCACAACCACAGTCAGCGTATTCATTCTTCTTATATTCCCCAACCTGCAATTACGTACGCTACTCGTCCCAATCAAATTCCGCAATAGAGAACTCAAGCACATTAGGCATTCATCAAATCCATATTTGTACAAAGCTAAGATCAAACCTCACGAAGAGAACCCCTTTAATAATTCAAATACTGAAGAGATAACGAAAGAAAAACTCCAAGAAGCAGAGCAGGATCCCCTATTCCATACTCTTATGGAAAGGATTTTAGAATGAAACAAGGAAAGATATTTCCTTTCATTAGCTAATCAAGGAGCTAAGTTACCTGCTGACTTTGACACAAAAGGGACTAAAGAAAATCCTGAAACTCCTCCTAATGATTTTAGTGCCCTTACTCAACAGATCAAGGAATTACAAGGGAAAATAAAAGAAATGCAAGGGGGTACTACAAAGAAGTATGTTTTGGATGACATATGTCCTTATCCATTTGATAGGAGTCTTCGAATGACTCCTTTTCCAAAATATTGCGAAATCCCTAAATTTGATAGGTATAATGGGAAAACTGACCCCATTTAACATGTAAGGGATTTCCAAAATATGAGCTTAGAATTCGCTCATGAAGATACCTACTTAATACGATTGTTTCCACGAAGTCTGCGTGGACAATCCATGGAGTGGCTTTCAAATATCACTCCCCCCATCAAAACCTTTGAGGAGTTAATAAACAAGTTTATATCACAATACTCCTACAACATCCAACACCAGATAACCATGCTTGATCTTTGTAAGGTAAAACAAAAAGTAGGGGAATCTTTCACTACATTTTTGCAAAGGTGGAGAAGCGTGTTTGCTAGATACTCTCGCCCTATTCCTGAAATAGAAAAGATGGAAATCTTTATCGATAGTCTGAATCAAGAAATGAGTTACAGACTAAATCTTCACTGTCCTCAATCATTTGAAAAATTGATTGAAAACACGATTACTATTGAAGGTGCTTTGATCAAGCGTGGAGTTCTGAAAATTGATAAAGAGGGTTCAAATTCGTATAACAACAACAACAACCATAGTAACGACAATGACAAGTCACGATTTTGGACTCGAAATAAAAATGTTTTGAATGATGGGGTAGTAGATGCTAACAATGTGAATGTGAATCCTACCATCCTTAATGTGTCAGGTGTTCAACATAGCAATAATGCTGGAAATTCTAGTACCCAAGGCAATGTTTCCAATCAAGGGAATGCAACTAATAATCATGGAAATAATTTTGGCAATAATCAAAATTCAAATATGCCCAGATCTTCATATTTTTTGAATCGACGAAGTTTCACTCCCTTGGGCCAATCTTTGGAATCCATTCTCAAAGAGTTATTGAATCAAAACACTATTACATTGCCACCACAAAGATACTATGAGCCTTGAGTTAAACCACCATCATGGAATGACTCACACTTTTGTGATTATCATAGGTGTAAAGGTCATAAAACAAACAATTACCAAGGGTTAAAGAATATTGTTCAGGATTTGATTGATAACCATACCATCATGGTTGAGGGACATAATGCCAATAATGACCATCGGGCATTCAAGGATCCTGTCCCCAATTATCAAAGAGGGGAATCTTCGGTTGACAAAGGCAAGAATGCTAATATGTCCATGATGTCATCATCAATCATATCTATACCGACGACTAGCACATCAATGCTATCTGAATCAAAGGTAAGCAAGAAAATCGAGAGGTCAATGCTACGACAAGGGGACAAGCCAAAATCATTGTCAAAGGAAGCTCATCTAAAGCAGCAATTCCCCCTCCAAGTCAATACAATTTGGTTGATCAACTACGAAAAACATCAGCCCAAATTTCTATCTTGGAGCACATAAGGACATTCTGGAAAAGGCACTTGTTGATACAACTGTATCCCCTGATCTGGATATCAATAAATTTCAAGCCATGGTGGGAAACTTGTCCTCATCCGCATGTTTATCCTTTACTAAAAATTATGACTCATCCATAACCCATCCACATAATTCATCACTCTACTTAGAGGTCATGGTTCACAAAGCTCGCATTAGACGTGTCCTAATAGATGGAGGAGCCAAATTAAACATTTGTACTTTGAAATTGGTCCTAGCTTTGGGATATTCAGCATAATCTTTAGATCCATGAAGAATAATTACAATCAATGCATATGATGATGAGGAAAGAAATTCCAAAGGCCTTATCATGTTACCAATCAGAGTGGGACCTGTTGTGAAGAATACCTTTTGTCAAGTTCTAGATCGGGATCTAACCTATAACATACTATTGGGTCGTCCATGGATCCATGACATGCAAGCTATTCTATCTACCTATCATCAATGCTTGAAGTTTCCATATGATGGACAGGAAGTAACAATACCTGATGATCACATTAGCAGTCAAACTTGCTCTAACCTAAGAGAAACTCAGGACACACTCGTCCCTCATAATAGAGAGGCCTTGGCCATCTCTACCTCCAAGCACAATGAACAAGCATGAGAAATGATAAGTAATTTTGGCACCAAGCTAAAATTGAAAGATAATGGGGTGGGGGAGTATTCTTTATCTCTCTCTAATCTATTCCTATCTCCAAGATCCCATGGTCAACCATCAACATCCATACAATAGGCTACAACAGCTTTACCCTCAGCTTCAGTTCCCATCATCAAGTTTAATGGGATATTTATCAAAGAAAATGAAATGGAAGATAGAGCTATCCTTGATTGGCTCTACAAAGATGAAGAAGACTCAGTGCAACATGTCAAGTTACCCACAAAACAATATGGAAAAGGATATGCTATCATGCAACAAATGGGTTATGAAGGAAATGGCCCTATAGGTAAAAGGAAAGAGGATATTGTTGAACCTATCCAACTAAAAACATTGCACCCAAAGGATAAGACTAGGTCTATCCTGAACTCATTGATTGGGAATAAATCACACCCATTGATTTCCCAACTTTTCCTAATGACGAAACCATCATAAACTTCCATTGTTCATCCCAACTAGAAACAAGTTCCACCAGGGAATCACAAGATCAGAGTTTTCGACAGGAAAGTGCCAAGTTTCTCGGCTATGAAATAAATAATATAAAAGAAAGATCTAATGTGAAAACCTAACAAAGGCAGTATTAGATCAAGAAAAGAGAAAAATAAAAAGTGTATCCAATGGTGAAAACCTTTCAAAGGTGCCAAAGGATGGGAAACTTAACACTCTCTTGGAACATTACCAGGAATGATCTTCCATTCTAATAGAACCAATGAAAGCACTCAAAATAGGTACTACAGAGTAGCGCAAAGTTTTGCAACTAATTACATCTCTAACAGAAGAGGAAGTATTTGGATTCACAAAATTTCTCAAGAACAATCAAATCAGTTTTGCATGGTCCTATGCAGATATGCCTAGATTGGATCCACATCTCATCATGCATCATCTATCTATTATTCCGGGGGCAAAACTTGTAAAATAGAAACTTAGAAAAATGCATCCACATGTTGCATTATTGGTTAAAGAGGAATTAAAGAAGATTTTTGATGTTGGATTCATTTAGTCTATGGACTATGTGGAATGGATCTCCAATATCATACCTGTTTCAAAGCCAGATGGAAGGATTAGAATTTGTATAGATTTTAGGGATTTGAACAAAGCATGTCCTAAAGATGACTTCCCCTTGCCAAACATAGATATGATTGTTGATTTGACTGTTGGACATGCAATGTACTCATTAATGGATGGATTTTCAGGATACAACCAGATAAAGATTGCACCAGAGGATCAGGATAAAATGGTGTTCACATGTCCTTGGGGTACCTATTGCTGGAATGTAATGCCATTTGGGTTGAAGAATGCAGGAGCTACATACCAACGAGCAATGACAATGATTTTTCATGATATCATGCATACATTCATGGAAGATTACGTTGATGATCTTCTCGCCAAGTCTAACACCAGGGAAGGACACATCGATAACTTATCTAAATTTTTCAAAAGAATGGAAAAATTCAAAGTGAGACTTGATCCAAAGAAGTGTGTCTTTCGAGTAAAATCTGGAAAGCTATTAGGTTACATTGTAACAGAAAAGGGAATTGAAGTGGATCTGGCTAAGGTACAAGAAATTCTTGATATGCCCCCACCAAGGAACATTAGTCAACTAAGCTCTTTGCAGGGACGGTTACAATCCATTCGAAGATTCATTGCTCAACTGGCAGATAAAAGTTTACCATTTACACACCTTTTACACAAGAATGTTCCATTTTAAGTGGGAGGACAAATATGCAGCAACATCTAATCAGATAAAGTAGTATCTCATGAATCCACCAGTATTGATTTCACTAGTGCAAGGTGCGCCTCTGATATTGTATATTTCTGCTACGAAAGTGTCTTTAAGAGCATTATTGGCACATGAAGATAATTCAGGAAAAGAACGAGCAATTTATTACATCAGTTGAACCTTGACAAGTCATGAGCTAAATTACACCTTCATTGAAAAATCTTGCTTAGCAGTGGTGTTCACTTCTCAAAATTTATGACACTACATGCTAACTCATATAGTAAAGCTTGTGGCTAAGATTGACCCACTCAAATATCTTCTAAGTAAGGCAACCTTAACTGGAAGGTTAGCTAAATGGGTTATGATCCTAAGCGAATTTGATATTCATTATGTGGACCGAAAAGCTATCAAGGGACAGGTAATCATGGATCAATTAGCAGGGGCACCAATACCAGCGGAACACCCAATACACATTGATTTTCCTGATGCCGATGTATTCACAATAGTTATCCAGTAGTCGTGGGTGCTCTACTTTGATGGTTCTTACACTCAACATGGTTCAGGAACCGGGATTCTTTTTATTACACCTCAAGGACATACAATTCCAAAATCTTATCAGCTAATGTTTCCTTGCACAAACAACATAGCTGAGTATGAGGCATTAGTAATTGGCAGAAGAATTGCAGTAGATTGGAAAATCACAGAACTTCAAGTTTTTGGTGATTCACAACTTGTTATAAATCAAATCAATGACGAATATCACACTAAAGATGACAAGTTGATACCTTACAAAAGAATGGTGGATGATTTCAAGAAATACTTTGTTAATATCAAGTTCACACAGATTCCACGCATTGATAATAAAGCAACGATGCAATGGCTACAATCGTCTCTCTACTCCAGTTGATAGAGAATCAAACACGATATGATTTCCTGGTGGAACAATTATCTTTTCCCACCTATGACAATCCAAAAACTCAAATCCTTTGCCATCTAACCAATTTTGATTCTCCCTTATATGGCCAAATTTACAATTACTTAAAAGATACTATTTTACCTTTAGACTTGTCTAGGAATTAGAAAAGAAATTTCATCTGTCAATCATCCCATTACACCTTAATTGTTGATGTCTTCTATCGGTGTGGTTTGGATGGTACCCTCCTTAGATGTCTCGAACGCGATGAATTTGAAAAAGCCTTACAAGAGGTACATGGTGGAATTTGTGGGACACACTCAAGTGGACTAACCTTAGCAAAGAAACTTGTTTGATTGGGTTATTACTGGCCGACCATGGAGAAGGAATCATTCATCTTTGTGAAGAAATGTGCAAAATTTTAGATTCATGGGAATCTCATTCATGCTCCTGCTCAAGAATTATAACCTTTCACCACAACATGGCCTTTCACTTAGTGGGGATTGGACCTGGTTGGGAAGATACACCCATCATCTTCAAATGGACATAAATTCATCATTACAGCCACTGAGTATTTCACTAAATGGATTGAAGTTGTTCCCCTAACAACTGTTACTAGCAAAAAAATTTATTCATTCATTTTGAACTATATCATATGTCGATATGGTATTCCCAACTCCATTATCATGGACAATGGAAGACCCTTTAAAAATCAGGATGTTGATGAGCTTTGTGAAAGATTTCACATCCAACACAGATTCTCTATGACTTACTATCCACAAGGGAATGGCCAAGAAGAAGCTTCACACAAAACAATTCTAAATATTTTGAAGAAAACAGTAAATGAAGCAGGTCGTTATTGGCATGTCCAGTTAAATCCAGCATTATGGGCATACAGAACAAGTATTCGCACACCAACATGAGCTACCCCTTATGCTTTGGTCTACGGAGCAGAAGCTATTTTACCACTAGAAGTCAAGATTCCCTCACTTCGAGTATCACTAAAGGGGTTGATCAACGATGAAGACTACAAAGTATCACGGTTGCAAGAGCTGGAACTGCTTGACGAATGACGTCAAACTGCAGTTAATCACTTGAAGGGATATCAACAAGTTATGTCTCGTAGCTACAATCATTGAGTCAAGCCATGATCTTTTCAAGTGGGTGATTTGGTTCTCAAATAAAAACCTCGTAATCAGCAGGATTGGGAAAAGAAAGGCAAGTTCAAACCTAATTGGTTGGGCCCGTTCATTATCATTGCAGCATACGGATCGGGGGCATATCAGTTGTCAACAACAGAAGGGGACCTGTTTGAAGATCCAACCAACAACATTCATTTGAAGAAGTTTTATGCCTGAGAAAATATCAAAAACAATGTAAAAAGTCCTGAGAAAATATCAAAAACAATATAAAAAGTCTTGAAAAAAATACAAAAAAAATCAAAAAGAGAAAAAATACAAAAACAATCAAAATAGAAAAAATCGTTGCCTTGATGAAAACCTGGCAAACAAGCATCTTGGTAATAGCAAAAAAATAAAATCATAAAATCAGGAAAAGGTGCAGTAAAAACAAATGGTGAAAACCTGGAAAACAACCATTGTTTGTGATTTTGTTTGGCTCTCTCATCTATTGGGATTCATTCTACATATCCATCTTTTCATCAACATCACACACATTCCTCGCCATCACAATTCACATCCTATAACCTCCTTAAAATGATAAGGACCTCATCATGGCTTGATGAATTAGGATTATCCTTAGCAGTAGTTGTGTCTAGTAAGAGTCAAAGTACAAGGTCACTAGGGGGCAATTTTTGAAGGGAAAAGAATGCGGATCTACTGACCCAACAGTGTGAAATACATTCCCTTAACACCTTTACTTTAGGGGAGAGAAGCAAAAATGAAAAACTAACAGTTTCAAAAAACTTATAGAGATGCATACAACCATGGCAATGAGAAACCAGAAAGATAAGCAAACAAAGATGACATAGTATTTACGTGGGAAAACCCTTTTAGGTAAAAAACCCACCACACAAAGTCAAATCTATTGTATTACAGTAATGAATCGATTACATACAATATCCAGACTTCTTTGTTCAGCTCACAGTCACCCAGAGAGTTTCAGATCCACTGTTACAATGTTTTTACAACATACAGTTCAAAACCCTCCTCAAGAACTCGCGTCCTTCTGTTCTTCAGCTCGCAACTTCAAACTTGCTTTGTAGCTTACGACTCAACTCTTGACTTGTCTAACTTATGAGAAATAACACATCTCTCATCCATATGTAACCGACTCAGAAGAGCAATGAAGTCCATCCTCAAATCACGCAACTGGTCGGATCTGACAGATTTCCTGCAACGAGCTCACTTTGCATTCAAAGCCATTACTCAAAACGGTTGAGCTCACCACCCTTCGTTGAAAAATGCAACTACCATAATAACTATCTTGGTATTCGTCCAATCACTATTCAACCAGGTGCCACACGTCCAAGACCCATCAACAATCGCAACTGATAGAGCAACCAAAATGGTCAAACAGACATCGAGCATGACCAAGACTTCAAGTCATTTCTAACACTGTCGGAGCTGGAGTCGGAACAGGAGTCGAAATAGGACTCCAACAAAAATACACACTGTCGGAGTCGGAGTCAGAGACGGAACTGGAGTCGAAACAAGACCCTACTGAAATTTCAGGTTTAGGAACCATTTCGGTTCCGCGTCCGCCCATGACAAAGGGGAACTCATCGAAAATAGTTATGATCGGGTAAAGTCAACCAGGGTCAAACCAAGACGGGAACACAAAAGAACGGAGTCAGAGTCGGAGTCAGAATAGGAACAGAAAACAAGACTTCACCAAAAAAGTCCAAGATCAGGAACCAATCCGGTTCTGGTTCCGCCTCCACCAATATGCAAGAAACAACAATCCAGAACTAAGACAAGGTGGAGGAAAATACCCCGAAGAGAATCCAAACATCCAGAGGAACTAGATCGTAAAAGCAGGAGTCGGGCTCAGAGTCGGAACAGAAACTGAAACAGGAACCTGGCAAACGGACATTGCCAACTTCCAAAACTGGTTCCACCTCTGCCAGAACTTGCAAAACAAAGCGAGAAGAAACAGACGGTAGGAAGCAGAGTTGGAATGAGAATAGAAACCTGGAACTTAGGAAACAAAACAATGCCAAGTTCCATCCCGGTTCTGCCTCCACCAGAGACCCGGAACTTATTCAAACAGAACAATGCCAAGTTCCATCCTGGTTCCACCTCCACCAGAACTTTGCAAACAACACAAAATCACCAAGGCATGAAAACGAGGACTTCAAGCTAGAAGTTGAGACATAATTTCTCAACAATTTTCTTCTTGGAGCTTTTCTTGTAGGTAAACAACATGTGTCTAGAATCAGAATATCGGAAACAACAAACTTTGTCCAATTAAACTGAGCTTACATGATTATTTTGATAGAGGATTAAAACAAACTGGATGATCTTAATCTGAATAAAATGAATGATAAACCTAAAGCAATAAGTTGCAATCGTTGTTTTGATATTTCATGACATCATGTCTTTGGAGTGATTCAATGATGTACTGAACTAGAATCATAAGGAAGAAGTATGATTTTTCTTTGCTTGTTGTCTGTAAGCTAATCATTAGTATTGTGCAAATTTGTTGTGGGACATGCTCTACAATGTATCATTGATGACATTTCAGAATTTGCATAGGAAAATGGTTAACTTTTGTCTGTTTATGCAAGCAATACTAAGGTCATCTTGGTTCAATTACACCTCGATGCTTGTATTAACTTTCTATATCAAACATCATGAAAGCAGTACTCAGGTCATCATTGGTGCTAACATACCCTTTGATGCTTGTACTAACTTTCAACATATCAAAAGGCTCAATGATGAAAATCAAGCATAGCGTGAAATGGCAACAAGGAGAATAGTTCATCACTGCATTCTAGGACTACATAATTCATTTGCATTTTGAGGGTTGTTTAAATAGATCTTTGAGGGATTGGCCAAATTATTGGATGTCTTTTTAGACAATGATTGAGTACACCTGGACATTTATTACATCTCATTCTATCATCATTCATATCATTTCACCAAACACTCATTTAGGGTATCATTATTATTGCATTTACATTTTGCATCATCATTTCATTATTAGTTCATCATATTCATATCATGTGCATACATCATTCATTATTATATCATAACATTAACATTTACATTTGCACTTTGATTCACATCATTTATCACATACATATACATTCATAATAAGATTGCATCCATTCCATCCATTTCCTATCATCATTTAGGTTATCATTATTATCATATTACATCATTATCATTGTTATCATTATCCATGTCATGTGCATATCATTCATTACAATTATTACATCTTCATACTCATCTCATTTATCCATTTATCTCATTTTATCATAATTTTCCATTTAAATCATTCATCATTACATCATATCATTTTTTTACACAATTACAAGCATTCACCATCACATCATATCATCATTGCATTATCATACATAAAATAAAAGCATCATCATTTACATTGCACCATCATTTGCATCATCATACATCAAGAAAATCATACAAAACATAGCATATGGAAATAAACATGCATCCATAACATAAAGCATCTATAACATGAGCATAAATCATCCATAACACATGCATAATAAAATCACCACTGCATCTCATAAATCTCATCAAAACACATGTCCAAGAATACAAGGATATCAAATGTTTCAACAAGATATATCAAATATAATGAAGGTGTCAAAATGCTCATCATTGAGGGGCATCTGTCCGGGGCACATGACTGCTACTATCTCTAGAGGTAGTAGGTCTCATAGGATCTCTGCTCCCTGAGGCTCTAATCTCTCATCTGATCGGCTGACCCACACTCCTGGTAGCACTCCTAGAATGGCTGCGTGAATGGGTCCGAGACCGAGTACCTGACTGTGTGAAGGCAATCATCCTCTCAGGTGGTATTGCCTCGAAGTATCTCATCCTGTAATACTCGACCTCCCGAGCAGTCTCCAAACCCTCTGCCACAACCTCCCCAATGGAGGTTCTCTGAACTAATATGAGGAGTCTCTTGGTACCCCCTCGGCCTGTATACATCTCTCCCATAAGCTGTCCCTCTCGGCCATAAGCTGAGCTACCTATGGGTCAGGAGGTGGTGGTTGTGCAACATGTGCCTATAGCTGACTAATCATCCCCTGAGCCTATGCTAACTGAATCCACAAAGTTTGAACCTATGCTTGCAAAGCATCAATCTGTCCCTATGAGGGAGCCTTGATAATGATCCGTGGATCTGAAGTACTCGACTGGTCCACCACTCTCGAGGTCTGTGGCCTCATCTTGAAGGGAACATCAAAGAAATATCTTTGTCCTCTTCCCCCACCACCTCCTTCGTCCCCACTGTCATCACTACTATCATCTTGGCTGCCAGAGTCATCCCCCTCATCTCCCTCCTCATCAACATCCATGGCCGCTGCATCATGTACCCCTGCCTGAGCCTCTCCTTGTGGCTACCTTGCTGCTACCTGTGCCTGCCCCCGCCCTCGTTGTTTAACTGGTCCTCCCAATAATGGAGCAGGCTCCTCTCAAGACTAGTAAACCTAGAAAGGGATGTGTGTAAAAGTATGTCGCATACTCATCTATCATCCCTGCATCTGTAACCTTCAGATGCATAGCCCACTGATCTGGATGCAACTCCAAATACTCTTCTTGGGCCGCCTCAATTGTCACAATAGGACCCCACTCTAGTACATCCTCCTGATGCCTGGCATAATGTGCCACCCTACGGCATCATCTGTACTAATCCAAGCTGCCTCAAGACCCGCATGACTAGGAATTGCTCAATAATGTATGGGTGCATCCAATCAAATACCTCGATCTGGTGCAGTAAGGAAACTCTATATCATTCAACTCGCATAGATCACAATCTACATACGGTCTCCAAATGACTATATCCAAATCATCTAACACATGCCGCCAATACTCTAACTTGCCCAGCCTTAGCTGGACAAGGGGCCCTGTGTAGGCATAAACATATGGGAATCCAAGAGGCTGATCTCTCTGAACAATAGGACACGTAATGGAAAAATGCTCCCATGCGAATATCTATAGAAGAGTAACTCCATAGGAGAGACTCTTCCCATCTGTATATACGACCTAATGAAGATCGTGGTATAGATGGGCAAGCATACATGATCCCCATGCATATCTGGTCTGGTGGAGAAGCATATCCTTCAAGATCCTACCCCAACCAACTGATAGCCCCTTTGCCCTATGATCAGGACAAAGGAAACCATTGATGAATCTTGCTAACATTGAAAGCAATGGGGCATAGCTCTCCACCATCTTCTTCCAGGGAATCTCATATCCGGAGACACGAGGATCCTGGAAGACTCGTCTTAAGGCATCGGTCCCTCCAATCTCCTTGTGATCATAGATCACAAGCTCCCCAATTATAAGAATACCCAAGATCTTGTACACATCCTCTGAAGTCATGGTAATCTCTCCTGTGGGCATATGAAAGGTGTTATGC